>CM060884.1:1785000-2190000 GCA_030762935.1 Hymenopus coronatus
AAGCTAAAAGATCTGGCCGGGGATGCCATAGACGGCGGTTTCTACGCCGAGGAGCTGCAGAGCGTTGCGCTTCCAGAGACGTTTAAGATTGATGCCATTCTGCAGGTCAAAGGCAAAGGTCGCAAGAAAAACAGTATTTGGTGCAGTGGAGGGGGTATCCTGCAAAGTTTAACTCGTGGGTTAAGGCCTCCTCCATTCATTCGCCATGATCAAAACAAGATCATTTTCGATAATCCTCGTTAGCAATGCATCTATGGAGCACTTTACCGATAATACCACATCCAAGTTCTCCAACATTCTGTCCGACAGAATCGTATTGCAGTGCGAATGGAAGGTGGCATTGCAAAAGATCCGGTACCCCGTTAAATTCTACGTTTCCAAGCAAGATGGTCAAATCGTAGGTACAAAGTACACCTTGTCTCTCAATCCGACTCAATCGAAATTTAGCTTGCAATTGCCACCAGCCATCGTTTACAATCCAAACGAACTGGTGGCCAGTGTAAATTCCGTCATTAACGAGCATTTGCAAGTCGGCGATGTATTTCACCACGATGTTGCCAGACCAATTAAGCTAAATGCAGATGTCATCCACCGAGAACAGTTACCAAATCTCCAATTTGACGGTTACGTGGAAAACGCCTTGCCCTTTTCGGTTCTTCGCTCTATAGAGGACGATGCATTCATGTCGGATGCTCCAAGGGCAACGCAAAAGCCTAAGCCAGGCACCTCTTTGAACTCTCGACCTAAAAAAACCCTCGAATACGAGTGCGCTGGCAACACCGGCTGTTCTGCCGGGCGCCACAGCGCCCGCCGGGGGCTCCACCACGACGGCCGAGGGGGGCGCTGCCGAAAACGCCGCTGCGGAAGGATCCTGATCGATGGTACCCATCGCTGAAATTCGTGAAGGGAGTGTGCACCGTATTCACAGTTTAATGCTGTCTCCTGCGCTGGCAAGCATGCTCGGATTAGAACCATTCTCCAATATCGTTCTTCAGAAGCTGGGAAAGCATCCTGTAGACCCGTACATGGGGTTTCCATACGAAATGTTTATCTGCTGCAATCTGGTCGTCCCTCAGTTAGTAGGCGACACCTTTGCACAGGGCATCGAAAGCGTAGCCGTGGAATATGAAAAAAGCAACAACATGTACATGTACACACATGTCCAGCATGATTTCAAGACAGTGAACATAGATTTAAGAAACGGATTCGGCGATCTTTTGACTTTTGCAGACGAATTTTCCTCCACTATAGTGCTGACGTTTAGACCGAAACCTCTGTCATAATTATGGATGTGAACATGGTTACTCGGTATTATTTCAATCAAGCCGGTGGCGAGCTAGACGATCGCGATTTGATTCTCTTCAGAGGGAAACGATATCAAAAGGGTAGTGGGCTATTCTCAGCTCTTGGAGGTCTCTTTAGAACTGTTCTTTCCTTTATAAAAAGTGGTGCTAAGGCAATTGGAAAAGAGGCGTTGAAGGTGGGGGCAAACGTGCTGTCTGGCGTTGCAGCCTCCGGCAGATCTCCAAAGGAATAGTTCAGGACTAGACTCAAAGAAGCGGGATCTAACCTTAAGAGAAAAGCAGACGAAAAGATTGATTCCATGCTCGGCTCCGGATTGCGGCGTCTAAAAGGAATAAAACGTGCAAAAATGACAAGAAGAAAACAGTCAAAGCCCGTTCGCAAGAGGCGCAAAGTTCAGGACATTTTTTCATAATGACCGAGACAGCCTTGAACATGAGTTTCGAATTAGATCTTTTTAAGGATCTTCCCGTTCAAATGAACGTAGAAGAGTCCCGATTCATAGCTCTAAGTCCTCAAAACACGCTCATGAAAAATGCTCCAATCACGTTTCACTACTCGGGCAATGCTGACGATTATCTGGATCTCACCTATGTGGTGCTCGAGCTAAAACTTCGCATTGTAGATGCCGGAGGCGAACCCATCAAAGCCGATGTGAACGCCACCCTGGTTAACAATGCCCTCAATGCGTTGTTTCAACAGGTAGAGGTTTTCCTCAACAACGTTATTGTTTCTGTCCCGCAACCAGGATACCCCAACAGAACGTACCTTGAAACTGTCTTAAATTACGCCGAGGATGCAATGAATACCAGACTTCAGGCAGGCCTATGGCGTAAGGACACCGCTGGTATCATGGATACGTGGGAGGCCAATGCAGAGTTTCAATGGCGAAACGGATTTACGGTGGTGCAAATCATGGGCTGCCTTTCCAACGCACTCTTTCGCCAAGATAACCTGCTGTTAAACAATGTCAGTCTGACCGTCAAACTCACCCCGTCATCACCTCAGTTTCACCTTTTCTCGACCTAGTCCCTCGCAACCACTACAACCCGATTTTGACGGCGGGCACTTCATGCAATGCTTTCAAATTCTTCAGGATGGGCTTGGCATTAACTTTAGGGACGAGGGTCATTCCATCTCTAGACAGCAATATCTTCATGGTTACACCATTTTGGTGTTCGATCTCACTGCCGACATGAGCGCCAACGCCTCCTACATTTCTGGACAGCGCCATGGCACTGTATCTTTAAGCGTTGGATTTTCTAAACCCTTATCAGAACCCGTTGTGCTTCTTGTGCTAGCGGAGATCCACCGTACCATTGAAATAGACGCTAACAGATCCATTCTAGTGTCATGAACACGTCTCATTTACAGCGATTTCTTTCTGCGTGTCCCGCTACGCGCCCGTTCTTTTTAGGTGTTTTTGCTAGAAATCAGTTGTCTCGTGTTGCCTCTCGCCTAGGCTCTCCCTTTCCATTGTCATTAATACCGACCCCGACAGAAAAACGGGAAAGCATTGGGTCTGCATCTATGTCGGCCCGGGGGGGAGACAGTTACGGTCTAAGCCCATTTGTTCCACACATTCTAAACTGGTTAAAGAATTCCTGCGACACCAATGGGTCACACAACTCCATTAGGCTTCAGGATGATGACAGTTCTACCTGCGGTCATTTCGTCATTGATTACCTTTCAACGCGCTGCTCGGATGCATCAAAAGGTGTATTTTTTCAAAATTTCGCACCAAAGATTTCCATTATAATGATCGAGTCATTCTTCGTTCCTACAATCATGCATATCTCGTATCATGCTCAAATCCGCGACAGTCCTGCCAACCATTGCGGATAAGTATAGTTTCAAATTGGATCGACCTCTCTCTCTCTCTCTATCCCTCTCTACCTCTCTCTAATCACCCCGGGTTATTGTGTTTTCAGAACTCGCTTCGGCTCATATAAGACCTGTGCTTTTGAGTATGCTGCCCAAAGTCCCAGTACATCATGGGCCGAGCGACCGACAGCTCCTCCGTTGGGTAAGCTCCTCTTCTAAGTTTTTTTTTAAATATTTGCCATAACCATTCTCAATTTCACCTATCTAATCAATTGTGTGTTTCTGGTTTTTTGTTGCAGTGGAGAGGAAATGAAGCCGGCATCGGAGGTGGACAATTCCTGCAAGCCTTCATCTATTATTGGGCATTTTTGTGACGTCTACTTTCTCAATGTTGCGCAATCCAAATTTGTATGCGTCAGGTTCCCGCCTCTGGCTCCTTTCCAACTACAGGTGGCCATTGCAAGATGTGGAGCCTGCCCAGCCGTGGTCCTAGATGTGGAGGAGTGGCATCAGCTCGTCGATGTCAAAGCCGCTATTCAATACCGCCTTTACAACCCCCAGGAGGACTTGCATCAGCTCCAAATCTCGGGCCCCATCTCCGCCAAATTCAAGACCGTCTTCGGCAAACTCATTGTCAATCTCAAAGACCAGGACGGGCACTCTATTTCTCTAAACCGGAAAGAATGGGACATATTGGACGGTCTACATAACCTCATTTCAGACATCTTGTTTCGCAAGCAGAAAGAGGAGGCCGACATTCATAACCAAATCTCGGCTTTCCAAAAGTATATGCTTCACGTCTTTAATTCCGGGGTACCATACAACTCCATGAATTACACGGCCTTCACAAAGTACATCCGATCCGCAAACTTTAGAACTTTCCTAGAGGTGGATCATTGTCTCAAAAACTCCCTCGGCCATTATATCATATGTCATCATCATCTTTAAAAAGGTTTCCTTTCCCCGCCTTTTCCCCTCTCAGGCTTGTTTCCGCCATCACATCCTCATCAAACATGGGATATAGAAACTTCGTGTCAGTGTACTGCGATGGGACAAAGGTGTTCAAGAATTTTGAGTTAGAGGATCATCCAAAGAAGAATGCCCCGTATGCTCTAAGATTCATCGATAGCTCTTTCGAAGGAAAATCTACCTCCGTAAAATGCCATAGCTGTGAGAACAGCATCCACTTCGTCTTATCCAACATGGACCTCAACGAAAGGCAGTTTAAAGCAGTGCAGGACACACATTTCCCCGATCATCTTTTTCAATTTGTTCCTAAAAAATCTGATGTGTACCATTCACATGACTTTCTCCATATCCCTGCAACAAATAATTCTTAAAAAGCTTATACTTCTATTTACCTTATGCTAATCAGAAAAAATTAGCAGAAATAGTCTTATTACTCGCTTCCTTGTAAGTAGAAGCGAAATAATGGACAACCGAAGGTTAAAGTGATAGTCAAAAGCTGGTTGCTATGTCAATGAAGTTCCTTTGTTTATATGGATAGGAGTTGACAAGTTCCTGTATGAGAAAAGTATACGTTTTCATAGCAGAAACCAAAAATAAGGAATGTCACAAAAACGACGAACTCCACGAAAAAATGTATATAACATAAATTGTGTGTTTTAACGTGCTCTATATTTTCTGTGAAGTAAGTTTCTGTCCATCTCTTACGGTTTAGCAGTCATTCAAAATTTAGTAAAATTCATCCAGAATCAACTACTCTTCAGAGGCTATTCCCAGAAAATTCAAGATATACATTTCATTTGTCATGTAAATATGTTTAATATCCGAAATTTTAATCAAATCGTTAGAGCCATTTTTGAGAAAATCAAAAATTTCGAAAAAAAGTTCCATGTAAAGGGTAGTTGGAGTTGGCGGGATTTTTCTCAAAATCTTCGTGTCGCATCCCTGGAAGATACTAAACTTAGATACCAAGTTTGGTATTCTACCGAATTTTCGTTTTTGAGTTATCGTGTTCACAGACACACGGACACACACACACATACGTACCTTTTTGTGAAAATGCTTTTTTTGGATATTGGGGACCCTAACACATATTTCCGGTGAAATCTCGGTATCGAATTTTTGGTGGAGTGCAATACTTTCTCTATAGACTATGTACATAGTGCGTATGGAGAAATTAAAAAGGTGTTTACATCGTTTTTCACGAGCAGCAATATATTTCACCGAAAGAAATGTTTAGCCTTAAAAGAAATGGGCACCTTTGTTTTGGTCGATGCCTCACAGTGCACCTCGGAAGAATTACACCGTACATTATTCCGGATCTCGTGCACGGGGATTGCATATACAGCGTAAGAGAAGATATATTTCTGCAAGAAGAAGAAGAAGAAGAGGTTGCCACTTTCAAAAGCATCTCATGTAAAAAAAAAAAGCAACGTCTGGTGATAGACATGTTATCCCCTCCATTTCTCTATCCCTCCTTCCTTCTCCCGTATCGACATCGCGTCAGTTCCTACTCTGCTCACGCCATGCCCGGTCCTCAGTGCACACCGCTTCACTGTACATCCTGCTTTTGTAGAAAGTGTCGCTGCGGCATTCGAAAGTACTGGTGCGAAAAGTGCAGCGGAGGAGTCTTCACAGATCTCAGGAAACTTCAGCTACAAATTGACGCATTCCTAGAGAGATATGCCCGGCGTCATGGCAGAGATCCCGGCATTGTTGAAGTTCCTCACGCATCTGCAGTGCCTCTTACCCCTATCCAACGATGAGCTTAGCATTATTCTGTTTTACGGGGATTCGATCTTCAACAAGTACCCTCCTCGTGATTTGGATTTGGTTTGGGAGAGTCTAACCTTGAATCAGCAAAACCAATTCTTCTTTTAGAAGCTGTAACATGCATTGGAGCCAGCCTTGGAACACAGTTCACATAGACGGGCCTGCGCCGATGATAAGAAATTGCCATTTCTGCCGTTTGAACGCTATCGCAGGATGTGGACCGATATCCTCATCCGGCGGATTTTACACTTCCGCCGAGCCAGCACTTATACCACAGCATGGGTCGATTTCACCAGTCTGTATCTCATCATGGCAACCTCCAGTAACATTCTTTGTGACCTGAATCAAATGACAGAAACCCTGCCGTTCATGTCCATGGGCGAGCTACAGAAAGGTCACCCTTACAGAATCCAGGGGGCTAGAGCACTCTCAACCAGGTATGGTCGCAAGTTTGCCGTTACCATCAATAACCGAGAAGTATTTCTTCCTTCTATCTTCGACTCCATGTCGCAAGCCTTCATCGACGAAATGAACACCGTCCCGATGTGCCTGACTTACGTCGGGGAGGAGCTACAGCAATCAGGATTCGAGAGACGCATTGTCAAATTCTCTTCTCCTCGCGACTATCAGCACCGTTCTAACCAGTACTCAGATTTTGAATAATAATTCCATTTCATATCATTATCCAGTGCCATGTCCTGCAAATCTGACCCTGTCGACATCCATCCCAACCTAATGGCCAGGATTATATTTGATATCGATGAGACCGTTAATGCTGCCGGCATATACCCCAGGGGGTGCAGTATCGTCTCACAAGAAATCTCCGCCTTTGGTGACCACAAAATTGTTACCATTAAAGTGTCCTCGTCCGATGCCCACATCGCCAACGTAAGATTCTCGGCATGGAAGGCTTCGCCGTCGGATCCCGATGTTCGATGCACCGTCTTCATGGGGCTCAACAAAGTTCCAGCCATTGACAATATCGTCACCTCTTCGGGCCTTCTACCTGCTGGTGATATTATTCGCAATTAAATAATTGCACCTGTACATGTTCCTGCCGTCAACGCAAATGTCAACCCCAATTTCCGATACATTCATCTAGCCTGTGATGCCTGTATAAATCGTCCTCCTTGTGAAACTATTTTCCCTACATCGAAAACTTTCGTCAACATTATTTTTTATCCTGTGCTGAAGACCAGTGAGCGTGTGATATTCAAAGGAAGCTAAAGACACAAAAATATAAACATTTGTGCATGTGTTTTCTTCATATATAAATATATCAGTTTTTTGCAGTTTTTTTTCGTCAACATTATTTTTTATCCTGTGCTGAAGACCAGTGAGCGTGTGATATTCAAAGGAAGCTAAAGACACAAAAATATAAACATTTGTGCATGTGTTTTCTTCATATATAAATATATCAGTTTTTTGCATGTATTGAATATTGTATTGCATAAGAATATGTATCTTTATCATGTAATAATATATATATATATATATATATGTGTGTGTGTGTGTGTGTGTGTGTGTGTGTGATTTGAACTTCTTGTTGTTTATTAGGTTTTGCATACGAATTGGCAAGTAGGATTATCCATAATGCCGCCGTTTCTTATTTTTTTTTCAACGCGTGCGGTAGCGTTAATCCACCGGATTAAGAAAATGGCGGGAATTTTGAAAAATGCAAAGGTATGGATCAGCGGATTATCTCTTAATCCATTGACCCATTCAGCAACGGATTAAGAGATAATCCGATGAACCACACCTCGGATTTTTTTCCAATTTCCCGCCAATTTCTTAATCCGGCGGATTAACGCGACACTAGCGCTTAATTCCCTGGTGGCAGGATTATCGTTAATCCATCTTGCTAATCCGTATGTAGAATATATGTATAAAAAATTGATTTTCTCAAAAATGACTCTCAAGACTTTGATTAATATACCGTACACTTAAGATATTTACCGCGAAATAAAATGCATAGACATCTTGAATTTTCTGGCAATAGCCTCTGAAGGCCATCATTCTTTTGCATAACTGGTAAACCGTAAGAGATAGACAAAAACTTGCTACACAAGAAAGTATAGATGGTGTTACAACACACAATGTATCTCATATGCGAGATTTCCGAGATATTCCTTGTTATTGGTATCAGTTTTAAAATATATAATCTTTTCTCATACATAAATTTGTCAACCCCTGGTGCAAAGAAACAAATTTTAATCACATGGCAACAGATTTTAAAACATTTGACCGTCATTTTGGCCTAGTGTATTTCCTTATTTCCTTTCTAATTTTAAGGAAGTAATTAATACGATAATTGCTGCTATCTTTTGTTTATCTTGGTTTTCATAAGTGGAGAGAAGAATCAGCTTTTGTAAGAATAATCTATTGCACAACAGCTAGGGGAAATAATGTGAAATGATTCTTTATTCCCCTTGTATCACATACTTTCTGCAAATATTTTAAAGTGTAGAGAAAATTACATCATCTTCCTACTATATCATACTAGAGTGTAAAACCAATGTGGTACATTCCCAAGTACTGGCCTGCAATACCCTAGATATGCATCCTATCGAGCTGTTGGAGTGCACTGAAGAAAACTGAACACTTTTCACCATACAGCACAGAAAATTGTGATGAACACATTTATCAGTCTGGCAAATCGATTAATAAATTTAACAAATGTGAAATACTTCTAAAGAGGGCATCTCTGCCAGAGTCACTGCCTCAGTAAAAGCTAAGGGATAGTCACAATACTATTATAATAATAATAATAATAATAATAATAATAATAATAATAATAATAATAATAATTTATTACCTGCATCAAATACAAAATTGCTAAAGGTTTGCACATGTCTGTATATCATCACAAATGATAAATTCATATAATCCGTTTTATATATATATATATATATATATATATATATATATAAATGAATCGCCAAAATGTATGTCCGCCCATCACTTCCAAACGACTGCACCAAATTGAACAATTCTTTTTCTGTTGTGTTCGTTATTATTACCACAAGGTTTGTGGGAAAAAAATGTTTAAAAATAGTACGGAAAAATTTTTAAGTCTCATAATAAAGTACCAAGGGTTAATAGCCACCAATGGCAGTGGTGCCACAGTAATTTGTAAATGGCAGTAATATTGCCTGTGGTAATGCTATTTTTTCTCTCCCCATTCAATGCTAAGGTAACTCAAAAGTTTATCAAGACAATGACGCAACGCAGCAGTGAAATTCAAATACATTTTCATGTATTAACTGTCCTTTCCTTACTCCTATCGTTTAAAATAAAGAAGCAAAGCAACTTTCCTGCTGATGAATACCTAAAATACGTACTTGTTTATTTGCCGCTAAATGGCAGTAGTACTGTTCAATTTTTCTTCCCCGTTCAATTCTAGGGGAATGCGCCCGGATATGGAGTCAATGACGCAAGATAATAGTGAAAATCAAATATATTTCTTATGCACTATCGTTCCCTTGATCACATGGTTTAAATAAAGAAACAAGTATATTTTTATTGCAATTGTTTAAAACGAACCAGTTATAAACTATGCACGTAATCAATAATCCTTCTTGGAATCGAAAATGGCGGAGAAATGACGGGATCCGGATAGTAAACCATTTTAGCATAACTTCCTATTGCAGATGTTGGTTATTTGAGGTTATGTGGTACATGAGCTAATTAAAGGTGATTTCATCAGAACATGAAAATAACCCCGTCACCACCACTCTGCAATTGCGGTGCTCTTAATACATTTGATCAAGTAATATTTGGGTTAAATGGATAAATCTAATACATAAAGCTATCATCGAATAAAAACATATCACTTGCCCAACCAGATCTACTTGCTATTTAGTTGTGTTATTTTAACCTTAAAACAGCTGTTTTGACATAGCAGAAAATAAAGAAAGAGATGGAAAACATTAGGATTAAAGGAAAGAAAGAGATTCGGAAAAAGTATGAATGTTACTTTGTGACTCTCTCCTTAATGTAATTCATTACCTATTTCAGCGTTTACCCGCCACACTGTGGGATCGCTGCCACTACTGTAATTATGCTAACGGCATCCTTGTTTACCCACGCAGCTAACTGCATGTCTTTCTTTCCACACTACCTTATGAGGGGGGGGACTCCATCTTCATGTATCATCAGTGCCATCGTCTGCGTAAAAGCGGGCGTTAAACACTTAAAAAAAAAAAAAAAAAAAAAAAAAAATACACGCGAAATAACTGTGCAGTGGTCTGTGACTGACCGCGCAATGGTTAGCTTCTGAGTACTGAAAACAGGTCTCGGAACAAGGTTACAGTGGCTGAGAGATTCCACTCAAAAGCTCCTAGTTTCAAATCTCGCGCTGCTTGTCTTTTTTTTTTTATTTATTTATTTTAATGACTGGACATGTAGAACATAATATTGCATTAAATAACTTTGGTATATGAGTTATGGGCCTATCTAGGCACACAAAAACATAATTGTACTAACACCGTATTAAATAACTATTCACGTGAGTTTCTCTACATCTCTGTAACAAAATATTGCTTATGCTTCTATCTACTCCATGCCAACCCATATAAACATAAGCGGAAATGGTTCCTTGTAAGTAGGCTAAAATGACATTCAAATCTTTTGAAAGCTGGTTGCCATGTGGATGAAATCCGTTTCTTTACATTGCCAGAAGTTTACAAATTCCAGTATGTGAAAAGACAAATTCGTATGTGAAAAATTTTAAGCACTTTAAAACTAAAACAAATAACAAGGAATATCTAAAAAAAATTCCTGTATGTGAACAGTTTTAAGTACTTTAAAACTAAAACGAATAACAAGGACTATCTAAAAAATGGTCAACTCCATGAAGAAAATGTATAGGACCTAAAGTGTGTGTTTTAACGATATCTGAATTTCTGTGTGGTAATTTTTGTCTATCTCTTGCGGTTTACTAGTTATACAAAATTCATCGAGAATAAAAACGTCTTCAGAGACTACTCCCAGAAAATTCAAGATATACATTTTAATTGACGTGTAAATATCTTTACTGTAGAAACGGTATTTTAACCAAAATTGTTAGATCCATTTTGAGAAAATGTTTTCATGTAAAGGATAGTTTAGCGTGGGGGGTCCTCAAAATCTTCGTTTCGCATCCTTGGAAGATACTTAACTTAAATACCAAGTTTGGCATTTTATTGATTTTTCGTTTTTGAGTTATCGTGTACACAGACACGTGCTATTACGCGTAAAGAAAGTAAAAATATACGTAAATAAAACTGTTGGCTCAAACTGAAACACAAAAAATAAACATAATTAATATTGGGTGTATGAACCCTCAGCTCGTATAACAGCCCTCAATCTTCGGGGCATAGACAAAATAAATGCCTACAGTAATGTGGAGGAGCAGCTACTAGAGCCCTGAAGCCACAGCCCACACATTCTCACGGAGGGAATACAAGTATTACCGCTGCTATCCAGTATTACCGTGTAATGCACACCTTGATATCCAACCTCAACACGACCATGATGCAATTTTGCAATATTATTAAGTGTACCAAGTGTCGTATATGAAATCAAATATGCCAAACAAACAGCCACTATGTGTCGATTCAAGATATTTAAGAGAAGGAGCAATCAAAAAAAAAAAAAAAAAAACAATAAAAAAAAAAGTTTCCTACATGCGAAAAGCGAACCTCACGCAGGAGTAAGCTACGTTTTGTCACAGCGCTACACTCAACACACATCAAGTGTGCTCAATTTATGATTATTGATGATATGGTTAGTAATATTAAGATTTGGAACTTGTTGCTGCCGCTACACAACTTATCGCGCATGGTGTATACAAGGCGCTATGCCGTCAGGGACTTACACGAATTTGGCGTTCCAGATTCATTTTTTTTTTTTTTTTTGCGGCGACGGGGCACATAGAGTATAAGGTATTATAATGCACATTTGATACCGAGATTTCACCGGAAACACAAATTTTGGGTCCCCCCGAATACAAAAAATCATTTTTAGAAAAAGGTCTGCATGTATGCGCGCGCCTGTGGACAGTATAGCCCAAAAACGAAAAGACCCTTAAATACTAAACTTGGCATTCAAGTTTGGTATCGTCCAAGAATGCGACACAAAGATTTTAAAGAAATTATCCCCTACCCAAACTACACTTTAGATGGAATATTTTTCGAAAAAATTTATTTTCTCAAAAATGGCTCTAAAGATTTTGATTAAAATACCTTATGTTTAAGATATTTTTATGACAAATGAGATGTATATCTACAAAAACTTACTACACAAAAAATGTAGATCTCATTAAAACACACAATTTATGTGATATACATTTTTTTTTTTTTGTAGAGTTAACCATTTTGGAATATTCTGGATTATTGGTTTCAATTTTAGCCACTTAAACTTTTCTCAAACGGGAAAACATTTTTCTTCTCGTTTCTCATTTTTTTATTCCAGGCAAGCAAAGAAATTGGAATTTCAATTATTTCACATAGCAACCAGCTTTTAAAGCACAAGACTATCACTTTAGCCTGTGCATTTCCTTATTTCCCTTCTACTTAGAAGGAAACTAAGTAATAAGAGTAATTCTGCTTATGTTTATCTTGATTAGCATGAAGTAGATAACAGATTAATGTTTTGAATAAAAGATTTGTTTATACAACAGCTAGAGGACATCATATAAATAGAACACATTAGATTTGTTTCCCTTATACTTACAAGGAACTGAGTAACAAGTACAATTTCTGCTCATGTTTATCTTGATTATCCTGAAGTAGATAGACAAATAAGCTTTTTAATAACAGTTTGCAATAGAGATGCAGAGAAAGTCATGTGAATGGAACACATATTTTGTAACCTACTCTGTTTATCTCATTCTGCAGTATTTTCTGGTCTAGTATGGAACTTCCCTTGTTCTGCAGTAGCACATTACTTCCACCTAATAGTTTCTCAACTTTATTAGGACCAATTTTACTCGCAATACTCTTGCCTTACTTTTTTTGCCAACTCCCATCATTTTGCCATTGTTCCAGATTTACTACCTCCACTCTTTTCTTTTTCCTCTCTATTAAACATTTTTAGCCCCACCTCACTAAGTTCCACCAAGTTCCTCCTGATTGTTTCCATCTCCTAAACTCGCTTTCTACTCTGTTTCTTGTTGCAAGGCAATCCCCATCATGCCAATTTTTTTTTTATATTTTCTCTTTGAGTCCTAATTTTCCTGCTAGCTTACTTCACATTCTAGATACAGCTTTTCCCTCCTGAGTGATCTCACTTCTTTCCTCCATTTCAATTTAAATTCCCAATAAATAATTCTCTCTCCTCTGTGTGCCATCTGTAATTTTCAATTATTTTACCTTCTTCTATGTATTCTTCCTGTTCTACCACTTCAACTGTGATTTTACTATTAACTGTAATGATAATGCAATGAAGGTATACTTTATTTCAATTTCTCTTTATTTTATTATATTATATGTATCTGCATTGT
This sequence comes from Hymenopus coronatus, assembly GCA_030762935.1. NCBI lineage: Eukaryota > Metazoa > Arthropoda > Insecta > Mantodea > Hymenopodidae > Hymenopus > Hymenopus coronatus. Next base: position 1,798,349 of record CM060884.1, read on the forward strand.
GTAAAGTGAAGTGTTTTTAGCTTAAAATCTGTGAATCAAATTATTATATTCAAGTGTGCAAGGTTTGTTTTATTCAGTTCTTTCCTATTTATAATGATTTCAGAAAATGAAATTAATCATAAGTTCTGATTTCACTTAAAACCCACGATTCCAGTATTTCATCTAAACGTAATGGTCATATCCTAGACTTGAACTGCACAAATAAGATTGTGACACTTTAATTCAAGTGCAATCTCAACATTTGTTTTACATTCTACTATTTGGTGGTCCTTTGTCAACTTTATAAACATCATCTTTTTTTAGGAATTGAATTGAGTTTTATTTATGGACCCCTCTTTAATTCCCTTTCTTCTTAACATCCCATTCTATATTGGGTGTGAAAGACCGCTTAATTTTGCTCAAAGGCCTCTTTACCAGGCTTGAGTTTTATTTTACTTGCCATACATCTACAACAGAACCAATGTCTTTGTTCCCCTTCCGAAGGAAGCTGTGTTAAGGATTTTTATGCCTGAAAAATCCATCTACTTCTGTTGGGTTTGAACCCACATCGTTGGGAACCATGTTACGCCTAAACCATTGAGCGACAACCTTTTTCTAGGAGGTTGTCCATCTGAATTGCACTTATTATTTTCTCTACAAATACTATATGCATACATAAAATATAGAGAAGTCATTGTATACCATCCAAAAAGTAAATACCAAGATTTCGCTGAAAATGGATGTTTTGAGGACCCCTGAATCCAAAAACAAATCATTTTAAGAAAAAGGTTAGGGTGTATGTCCTGTGTACAGCATAACTAAAAAATGCAAAGACCAGAAATACCAAACTTGGTGTTTTAAGTTTAGTAACTTCCAAGGATGCGACACAAAAACGTTCAAGAAAATCCTCCACCCCAACTACCTTGAACATAGAAAAATGGCTCCAATGATTTTAAGTAACATACCCTATATTAAAGATATTTACATGATAAATTGAATATATCTTGAATTTCCTGGGAACATCCTTTGAAGACCTTTTCATTCTGGATGAATTTTACATAACTGATAAACCACAAGAGAGATACAAAAATGTACCTACTGCACAAAAAATGTAGATGCTAAACAATTTATGTTTTTCTTTTTTTTTTTTTGTAGAATCAACCGATTTCAAGATATTCTTTGTTATTGGTTCCAATTTTTACAATTTTAAGCTACTTAAGCCTTTCTCAAATGAGGTCATGTTTCGTTTCATCTCTCTTTTGTTTTATTCCTATCCATGTAAAGCGAAAACTGAATTTCAATAGTTTTACATAGTGATCAGCTTTTTAAGAGACTTGTCTATCGCTTTAGCCTGGTCCCTTATACTCAGAAGGAATTAATACAACAGTTTCTTGTGTTTAAGATTTCTTCTCTGTGCAAGTAGAGCAGTTTATCATAAGCACAGTATTTATTGAAATGTGTCATCAACAAACTTACTTCAAATTTCTAATTAGTGATGTTTTGTATGTACTAGCAAGCAATAGTGGTGTTTTGCAGTAGCAAATGCACCAAATTTTTCAAGGGACAATTTTAAAACTTTTAATTATATAAAAGTGATTTCTTTTTCAGATTATTTAGTTCACATCTATTTATGTGATTTGAAGTAGAGAAAATTAAATTGAATTTTACTGCTGTGGTTCTTAGCCTCCCGTTAAATATGCATGAAAGACTTCTTAATTTTGCTCAAAGGCCTCTTTACCATGTTTGAGGTTCTTTTATGTATCGTATATCTAAGACATGGAATCATTGGCTTTACTTCCCTTCAGAGGGAAGCCATGTTAAGGATTTCATCTGCTGGGTTTGAACTGCAACGTCTAGACCACCGAGAAGTGCAACAGCATACGCAAGCTGTTAATATAAAAATATAAAGGATGTAAAGAACCTGCAAAGGCATGGTTCACTTCCTTAGAATGTTTATGGTCACTCTTAACTGATGCACTTCTGAGTGTCCCCATTCTCTTTTGGGCTGAAAGACAACTTAATTTTGCTCAGAGGCCTCTTTATCAGGCTTGAGATTCTTTTGCATTCCATAAATCTATGGCACAGGATCAACAGCTTTACTTCCCTTCCAAAGTAAGCCATGCTAAGGCTTCTGCACTCGCGACCTTGGGAACCAGAGGCTTGCATGTTACCATGGAGGAGACTTTTATTCAATTTGTATTTTATTGCAATCCTCAGTATAGAGGAAAACTTTTTCATGTCCAACCTATAAGAGCGGGAGAGATTTTCGAGCTTTCAATAAATGGAGTGTAAGCTGTTTTATGCAGATTTTTTTCAAATTCATATTTGATACTTATTGTAAATTTAAAATAAAATATTAATACAGAAGTTGTGACTATTTTCTTACTTGTTGAGAAATCCTTGAATACCATATTTTTATATTGTACCAATACTTTTTGGCAGATTTGATTGATGTACTGTCAATAATACCTCAAAGTAGGCGTAAAAACCCTGGGTTTCTTAGCCCTTCAACTAAAGAAACACCTGGGCTCCAATGTGTTAAGTGCATGTGCAATACATGCAACATGTATTAGATTGGGAAAAAATGTTTTTAGTGCTGCACTTAAGGGTGCTGCACGAAACTTGGCATCCTTAAAATACTCTTACAGCATCATTCACAAAGCATGTTACAGTGGAATGATTGGTTTTCTCCAAGACCCTACAAGCAATCAAATAAGGTGATCCTCTCTTTATTGCTTAGTTTACCAACGAGAAAGTTGTGACTTGGCAACCACAAGCATCTGAAGTTTCATCGACTGCACCCCAAATATGGTAATGTTTCAATGTGTAGCATCCATCTATGTAGTTTTATTGATTCACGTGGGATGGAACCATTACAATATTTCTTAAAGAAATCTCAAAAATGTTGAAAGGTATATTTGCAGAGATTAGAGCAGGATGAAGTAGGACTTTGTTGGGTCAATAAAGTTTGTTTTGCTGCAGTATGTTGAATGCCATGTTAGTTGAACATGCTGTACGTTTGTTGCACAGTTGACAAAAAACCAACTTTACTGTCTCTAGTGTAATCCTTAACCCACTCTTCTAGTTGTTTTATCTTTCAACACACTCCAATCAAGAATATCATTAACTCACTAGCAATACATACTCTCCTCAGATCCACGCAACTTGGTGCATTCTCAGCTCAGTAGTGGTTTTCTGACCAGCAAAGAGAACTCAAAAAGTATGTTAGGACACTTTTTTTTTTTTTTTAAATTTGTTAAAAACCAATGCTTTAGAATTATGTTCCCCTCTTTAAAACTGTATCACATACACATGGTGCATACTAAAATGGCCATATAAAACTTAATACTCTGAACAACAGATGACAAAACTGCCTATGTCTCCTTTACATAAAAGCAGACAGAACATGCATTTCCATATAAATCCTGACCCTAGTGATAACGATTAGCTTTTATATAATTGTCCAAGTATGTTTTCTGTAAATACCGAAGTTCATTCTATTTTCATATTTGATTATCTTCAAACCCAAAAATGGTAGCTAGTTATCTTTTTCTATTTCTACTGTGAATTTTATAATTTTTTCTTGAATGTTCAAAAGTTTTAGGGCATCATCAATGTGCCTTTTTGGCAAAGATATCATCGACATACCACTGATAGGTTTTGAACATCCAAGGGAAACCTTTTGTGATTTTGATTTCCAATGCGCTCATGAAAACATCTGCCAATATGGGTGAGATGCTAATCCTGATGTTCACCATTAATCTTCTTTGGAACTGAAAAAAGTTTGGTTCAATGCATTCTGAAATTTCTTATGATGCCATTTTAATTTATTTGAGCCAGACCAATGCATCCCCTTAGCACCAGTCAACTGCCACAACATCAAGGACGTCATCACAGCAAACAAAAAATCACGCATATACAAAATGGAATGTAATCACAGTTACATTGGAAAAACAAACAGAACTTTAGAAACAAGATCCAAAGAATACTTCAGTAACATAAATCACAAACAATTGGAAAAATCAACAGTTGCTACCCACTTTTGAAGGGAAAAAACACACAACAGGAAAACAAGAGTTGACCACATGGGAACACTTTATCTTAAAAAATCTGATGTGTTCCATTCACATGACTTTCTCCACATCTCTGCAACAAATTATTGTTAAAAAGCTTATGCTTTCTATTTACTTCATGCTAATCGAGAAAAAATTAGCAGAAATAGTCTTATTACTTGCTTCCTTGTGAGTAGAAGAGAAATAAGGGAGTACCATAGGTTAAAGTGATAGTCAAAAGCTGATTCCTATGTGAATGAAGTTCCTTTGTTTGTATGGACAGGAGTTGACAAATTCCTGTATGAGAAAAGTTAAGTTTTTCAAAGGTGAAAACAAAAACAAGGAATATCTCAAAAACGATCAGCTCAACAAAAAAAATGTATACAACATAAATTGTGTGTTTTAATGTGCTCCTCATTTTTTGTGTAGTACGTTTTTGTCCATTTCTTACGGCTTAGCAGTTATCCAAAATTCCAAAATATTCACTCAGAATAAAGTAGTCTTCAGAGGCTATTCCCAGAAAATTGAAAATATACATTTTATTTGTCAGGTAAATATCTTTAATATGCAATATTTTAATCAAAATCGTTAGAGCCATTTTTTAGAAAATCAAAATTTTCGAAAAAAGTTCCATGTAAAGGGTAGTTTGGGGTGGGGGGATTTTTCTCAAAATCTTTATGTCACATCCCTTGAAGATATTAAACTTAAATACCAAGTTTGGTGTTTTAGCAATTTTTCATTTTTGAGTTATCGTGTTCACAGACACACGGACACATACACACACACACACACAGACCTTTTTCTGAAAATACTTTTTTTGCATACAGGGGACCCTAAAACATATATTTTCGAGTAAATCTCGGTATCAATTTTTGGTGGAGTGCAATACCTTCTCTATACACTATGTATATGGTACGTGTAGAGAAAATAAAAATAGAAACAGTTTTTTCAATTTTAACATTCTGCAGAAGGATGCATTTAGCAGGTTCCTTGCAGAGGAGATATCAGTGATCACATCACCAGCTTCACCACAAGAAATTCAATATCCAGTTGAAAATGACGGAAAATAGTCCTTCGAAACAAGTTCTGACAAAAAATTCCAAGTAAGTGTTGTGTAATTAATCGATTGTCAAATTAAATGATTTATAACAACACTGTTTTCAAACTTCCATGAGAAGATCGATTTATTAATTACTCTAAATTAGTAAAGCTTGAACAACATAGAAATTTTGAAATAATGCAATTATACTGAATCCTTTTTATATCAACATACAATAATCATATGAAGAAAAATAAAATGAATAATGAATTATTCTGCATGTTGCTGTTATTACAGTCCTCTATAACGCTGTTCAAACTTTTTAAACATTTTTCAAACATGCGATTATATTGCCTTTGCATTAGTGCAAGCAGAATAACTGTTTATAATTATCTGGCACTTTTATTACTCCATGATCAGTGGCAGATGGTAGATTATTGAATGTGTAAACTGCTGTTATACTTTGTGGGACCATGAAAACTTAAGTAGAGAATTATTTTTGTTATATTCGCAATGTTTGAACTATTATGATAATCACTGAGAGATGGTCTTGTGAGTTTTTGAAATTAAATCCTGTGAAATGGGATGGAATTTCAAATTTTAAGCTAGACAATAATTTTTGTCATGTTTCAAAGATTATCTGTGCAAAGTCTGGTCAAAATCAATGCAATGGTGTGTAAGCCTATAAAGAAAATACACTGACTCTTATACAAGTGATTCAAAAATACTTTTGCAAAGTTGGGGACAAGTTCCTTGCATCAAAACTAGAAAAAATGTTCATATAAACACATGTCCCAAAACCCTTTGTTCTCGATTTATTGAGTTTCTAAATACTATTAATTAAAACATTTTAAACTGACACTTTTTCCTATTTTTGACATTGTCAGGTTGTTAGGAGGTGTTTCCCACAAGCAAATGATCCAAATGATCCTCCTCTTGCATGCACTCGTCGAAGCATGAAATGACAAATACGCCCAGTCAATATTGTATGTTTTTGCAGGCTTCCATTCTTAATCCAGAATGCCTGCTGCATAAATTAATGGTTTAAGGGGCCCCCAAAAGACAAAAATCTAAAGGATTGAGGCCAGGGGAATGTGCAGGCCATAGAACTGGTTTCACTCTACCTGTTTTATTAATTTGTTGAGTTGGTTTTTTTACACTACGTCACTTACATTGTTATTATGAGGGACTAGTTTCGAAAGCCTATGCTTTCATTTTCAACCTCACAGGTCCAACTGCCATTGCTGGTTGCATTTGCTTGTACACTCTTCTCTGGTGGCGAAATGATGAACTTCTTAACTAAGCTGTCGACTGGCGGGGTTTCAAAGTTTATTAGCTGATCTTTGTTTTTCCATATGAGGATGTTTTCCCAGGTTGTGAGTTCATTGTGGCCTGACATGGTTTTAAGCAATTTTGGATTTGGATCTAGATTGTGGTTTTCTTTCCAAAAGTGAGATGCTACTGCCGATTTATCTTCTTGTTTCAATTTTAGGTTTCTAAAGTGCTCTTTGGATCTGATTTTTAAACTTCTTTTGGTTTGTCCTATGTAGAACTTTTCACAATTTGCGCATTTAATTTGATATATTCCTGACCTATTTTCAGGTGGAATTTCATCTTTTATTTTTGAATTTAGTAATTTTATGACAGAAAATCTGTTTATTGGAGCTAGGGTGATGTCTTGTTCTTTGAAGATTTTTTTGAATTTTTTAAATGCTTGGGGGTGGTAAGTGAATTTTTTGAATGTGTTGATATTGTTTTTTCCTGCAAATTCGAAACGCACATGAAGAAAGCATTCCCATGGATTTTCAAAGTGTGGTACCGCTATGTTGACAACATATTTGCAATAGTACCAAGTAGACATTTAGATGATGCCATAAAATTATTAAACATACAGGAAAAAACAATAAAATTCACAATGGAAACAGAAACCAATGGAGAACACCCATTCTTAGACCTAAGAATCATCAGAAAAGACACAAAAGTAAACTTTGGAATTTACAGAAAACCAACTCAATCAGAAAATTACATTAAAAATGAAAGCTACAACCCATTACCACACAAACGTGCAATAATAAACAGCCTCACACATAGATTAGAAAATGTACCTATGAGCACAACCAAATTCAACAAAGAGTTAAAAACCATAATTCAAACAGCAGAAAAAAATGGATACAGCAAGAACCTTGTGTGCAAGAAACTAAACAAAGCAAAGCAGAAAAGAACCATAAAAGAAATAACTACTCTTACAGCAGGAAAAATCAATATCAACACATTCAAAAAATTCACTTACCACCCCCGAGCGTTTAGTGTTAAAAAACCAACTCAACAAATTAATAAAACATATAATTTGACTGTCACTGTTGCTAAATTCCTCCAAACATCATTCACTCTACCTATTCATTTGTCATGCTAGACACCATCTAAATGTGCTAGAGCATCATCTATCTTATTTGCAGAGGCACCTTTTCTAATAAGTCGGGGAGAGTGTTCTGAGCGAAGTCCCTGTAGACAGCACTCGTAAGGTGTGCGTGGGAATGTATTACACATCTGATAAATGACAAATGTTAACAAGGAGCCATGGCAACACAAGACCAACTCTGCAAGGTAAAGTTGGTCAAAGCCTTCTATAAATGAGTACATAAATAAATGAAGTTATTAGGTTGGACTTGGAAAGATATTGAAGGTGACTTTTATTAATAAATTGATAATGCGAAAATGAAGTATTTTAGAGCATATGTTTTTATGAATCTATTACTTTCTCTACATACACCCTGTACGTAGTGTATAGAGAAGGTATTGTATTGCACCCAAAAACTCAATACCGAGATTTCACCGGAAATGCATGATTTGGGACCCCCTGAATCCAAAAAAGCATTTTTAGAAAAGTGTGTGTGCGTGCGTGCGTGCGTGCGTGCGTGCGTGCGTGCGTGCGTGCGTGGGGTTGCGGGCAGCGTAGCTCAAAAACGAAAAGACCGCTGAATACCAAACGTGGTATTTAAGTTTGGTATCTTCCAAACACAAACATTTTCAAGAAAATCCCCACACTCCCAACTACCCTTTACATGGAGCTTTTTTCGAAAATTTTTATTTTCTCAAAAATTGCTCTAACGATTTTGATTAAAATATTGTATATGAAAGATATTTCCCTGACAAATAAAAAGTATATATTGAACTGTCTGTGAAGCCTCTGAAGACTCTCTATTCTGGATGAATTTTACGGAATTTTGCATAAGTGCTAAATCGTAAGAGATGGACAAAAACTTACCACACAAAAATGTAGAGCACGTTAAAACACACAATTTATGTTATATATATATTTTTTTAGTGGAGTTGATCGTTTTTGAGATATTCCATGTTAGTGGTTTCAGCTTTGAAAAACTTATACTTTTCTCATACAGGAATTTGTCAACTCCTGTCCATACAAAGGAACATCAGTCACATAGCAACCAACTTTTGACTATCACTTTAACCTATGGTACTCCCTTATTTCGCTTCTACTTACAAGGAAGCAAGTAATACGACTATTTCTGCTAATTTTTTTTCATTAGCATGAAGTAAATAGAAGCATAAGCTTTTTAGCATTAATTTATTGCAGAGATGTAGAGAAAGTCATGTGAATGGTACATATCAGATTTTTGTTTTGTTTTCATGTCGGGAATCCATCCTCAAGTGTTGTTAAAGTATTTTTGAACCATTCTGTATAATAGGATTAATAAAGTTGTGAATAAGGTTATTTAGACACCTTGTTTAATGTTAGCAACACTTTGTCAAAATGTTATTTGCCCAGATCATACACTGCACTAGTGTTACTAACATCTGTAATCAATGGAGAAAGAGTGTGATTGCAGAAGAGTATCGTATGTATAACATTCTTGTTTAGTTTTAAATCATGTTAGATTTAAAATAAGAACTATAGCTTTCCTGGCGACGTGTTAATTCAAGATCTTCTCGGGCTTCTAGCCAGGTAAAAACTTGGCTTGACACCAACGTTTCGAAGAAGTGCATCTTCCTCGTCTTCAGGGTGAACTGAAGACGAGGAAGATGCACTTCTTCGAAACGTTGGTGTCAAGCCAAGTTTTTACCTGGCTAGAAGCCCGAGAAGATCTTGAATCATGTTAGATTTGTTTTATTATTGCCAGCAAAATTTACATTGAGATGTCAATTTGCAATAGCAACATTTGTTTAATTTGTTTGTTTCTTAGATTTAACAGCAATGTACCAAATAAACAAAAATGATAATATAAACCTTGATTAATAAGATCAATTCTGATTTGTTGTGTTTAACCTGATGGCCCTAAGTTTAGGTAATCTTCTTATTTACCAATTTTATCTCTATTTCATTAAATACTAATATCAGAGGTTTCTGTACTATATGAAAACTGTGAAGAGTTTATATAATTAAAGAACTACAGCACCAAACAAATATGCAAAAGTGTTTTCATTCATTGTGAATGCTTATAACTTATGTTAGTATTCCATTGATTCTTCCACTGCTTTTTACAGCATTTTCAGAATTTGGATGATGTTTGACATTATTTAGACTTCTGTAAAAATTAGAGGATTTTTCACCTATTTTTAGGAATATCACTGAACATTTATGAAATTATAATTTTAAGGTGCAACAGGGATGATTCTTTGTGAAATCTTCTAAGCTGCTGCACTTGATTTCACAAAGAATATGGCGAGGTCAATATGAAATCATATGCGACCATCTGCGCAGGCTGGTTTATTAATAAATTGCACTATGATATGATGGATGTATCAAAAGTAAGTAATTCCTATTGTAGACAGGAAAAGTCCAGGAGTCACAGGGAAGTTTTGGCTGGGTGTGGTGGCAGCACTGTAAAATCCCTAGGAGCCTAGACATTAAAATGCCAGTAATAATGGAAATTCCACTTTCTCCTACTGCTAATTGCAAAGTTTGCAGAGTTATCCATTTTTTGGCAGCAAAACATACAACTGTGATATGAATTGTAAATGTGTATGGTAAAGACCAATGGTTTCTTATTGGCATCAACCATTTTGAAACAAGAAGATATAGCAGCCAACTGCGCTCCAGATATTGTTGACAAGGTTAAAGGGTCATGGACACCTATTGGCACCTTATGCTGATGAAAAAAACTGAGCAAGATGGGTTCCTTGCACGCTTTCAGAACAAAACAAAGAGCAGAGTACAAGTTTTGCACTTATTCGACCGAATAGTGACATAGATCCGTCACTGTTGTAGAAAGGAAAGGATGAGCCAAATCCAAAAGCTGGCAAGGTCATGGCAACCATCATCTGGGATTTCAAGGGAGTACCTGCCCTGTGGGACCATGATAACAGCTGCTTGCTATTGTGAGATGCTGAGAAAAGTCAGAAGGTGATTCAAAACAGTATTTCCCCCTCTTTCCCTCGTACACATGCTGCTTGTGTTTGAGCAGCCACCTTACTCTCCTGACCTTGGACGAAGTGATTACCTGCAACTCTCGAGGGAAGGCACCTTGTTAACAAGGACGAGTTAAAACAAGTGGAAAGATGGTTAGCCAGTTTGGCAGGAGAATGGTTTAACACTGGAGTAAAAAAAAACTGTTATCACAGTACCAAAAATGTATTGAGATTCATGGACATTATGTAGAATAATAATTATTAAATCTAGCTTTCAAAGTATATCCTTTTTTAAATATTTAGACATTTTTTTTTAAATAGTGTTAGTTTTGAAACAGTATCTGTCATATATCACAGAGCAGAACAGAAGAACCTTCTGTAGATCTTATCACATATTTTAGGCAAGACTCCACATTAGATATATTGAATCCTGCAAAAGTATTTTCTGCTTCAACTAATCATTACCGTAGTAGCAGATTTTAATGAAAACTCTATTTGTGTTTGAGTTTTTATGAGCTTTATAACAATTTGGAGAAAATCGATGTATATATCAGTAAAATGGATATTGTGAAATAAAGCCAACTAGCATTATACAGGTAATACAGAAATTTAATGTGATAAGTTCTCCAATACTTTGGAAACATGTATCAGCAGACTAAAACATAGCCTGAAAGACAAGTGCAAGTAGCTTCAGATAAAATTCATTATTAATATTCCAGCACTATACTTATTTGAAGATAAAGTATTCTAAAAGATTATTTAACTACTAATAGTGTCTGTGAAATATGTATGGGATACCTCATTAATATGTAAATTAGTTTCTCTTATGTAGGCCTTTTTAAGATGCTCATTTGTGTTCTAAGCTGACACTAGTGCCTGCATATTCATTTTCAATTGTTTAAATTTATCATATTACTCAGATTTCAAAGTAAACATTACTGGAAAATCACTGCTAATAAGTTAATGAATAATGCATCTTATTCATTCTTAATATTAATGAAAATAAAATAATGTAATTGTTGTTCATGTTTATTTATATGGTATGTCATTTATAATATCTCTGGCTTATAAAAACTACTACAGACAGTTTTAAGGTCATACTGTGAGGGAATAGGTATACTCGCACATTCATATACATATACAAAATTGAAGTAAATTTACAACTTCATTTATACAATACCTCACTTTCACCAAGTATACATTTTATTTACTATGGTAATAGAGAGCAAACAGATTAGGAAGACCAGAATAAAATATTTTATTTTTATTCTAACAATTTGTAAAGCTAGCTGCTCTGGCCACAGCATGGAGCACTACTGCTATCATGTTCATCAGTAAATATAATAAACACAAATGTGAAGTTTTAATTAATGCCTTAAAAATGCTCAGGCACTTCAAAATGTAACCAACGTTATAATATACAAAAGTGTATCTGCAGAAATGTACAAGATGTATTTATAAAATAAGTTCTATGAGCATTTTCCAGTTCAATGTTTTAGATGTTGTGGTTGTTACTCAGCTGTACCACAAGTTCTGTTTCACTAGCATTTTAATTGCTAAAGCTCCTGTCAACTTTTAAGGGACGATTTTACTATTGTCCTCCATCCAATTTATAGAAATAATAGAAGTCATTTAGCTCTGATCTTTCATCCTTGGCAATAAGTTACTTCTATAAGAATACCTTTGCTGCCAACAGAACAGTAACATGATTACACTTTAGCTACTTATTTTACAAATACATCTTTTAGCAGTAAATACTTGTATTTCTCTGTTGGTCCAGTTGCATTTACCTCAAGCTGCAAACAATTGCCAAACCAAACCACCCATTCCTTCCTTTTTTTTCTAGAGCTATGGAAGGAAGTTACATAACAAGCATCACTTAGATCAAACACTCTTGTAAAGTATTTTTTGTCATTACATGTTTGTACATCAAGTTTTCTGCACACTGTACATTTCATAGCTTCATGCTTGTCATCATACATTCATTTGAATTCAAATTTGTTGAAAAAACTTTCATAAAATGTTTATTTCATTCTGTAAACCAAAAGGTCAAATAAATAAAAGTAAAAATTCTGAGAGTAGGTATTCTTATTTCTAAAGTGCTCCGTCCTGAACAAATTGTTTAATGCAGTAGTATTGTGTGAGGTAGAAAGAGCCCAAGTCATTCTTTCCTTCCCCTTACTCTTAACAATACTTTATAATCTACCTTAGTAAAATGGCCTTTATAAAATGTATATAAAGATGATAAATTTCTTCATTCAATTAAAGGAAATTCTCTGAGACCATTTTGGTAGGTCTGAAATGATACTTTTGCTTCATACAGATAAGAAAAGAAAGGCAAATTAGTTTGCCTTATGCTGCAACTGTTTCCCGTGACTCAGAAACAACAGCTGTGTCTTCTCCAAGCACCTTGCACAGTTCCTGAAACCAAAATAAAAAAGCAATCATCTTTGCAGTGCCTAGAACCACATTAATATATCATTTATACATAAGTAATTCCACTCAAAATAAACAATTTTTTTCCAAAAAGGTATATGAAAGACCTTTATTTTTTTACATTTGCAATAATGCAAATTTTCGGCAAAATACATAATTTATGTGAACAATTGATTTTAAGAGTTTTCATAAAATTACATTTTTTTTCTACTCTGAAAGAACAGCTTTACATTATAATTTGTTATACATTAAAATGGAAATATTTTGTTTCTTTCGAGTTTGATATATGGATAGGCAGGCATCTGTGTTGGTCTCTGCTTCTCTGAGCATGCACATTCAGCAATTTTAACTTCTGATCCAATTACATTTTGTTTGAAGTATACTTAGCAAATGGCAGTATCTACAGATCAAGAGGAAGTACATGGGTTGATTTACTATGAATTAGCTAAATGACACAACATTATAATCCCACATTCCCTTGCTCTAATAGTGCAATCTTCATCAGCTGTTTTGCAGAAGATTATTCATTACATTTCATTTCCAAAATGTTTAACCTAATGGGGACAAAAGAGAAAGTACTAAGGTTTCAGATTTCATTTATTCGATTTTCAATAATTCTTTACTGTCAAAAGATATTTAATAAGATGGAATATAAAAGGGCTGTATGAGATTACAATCAAAGGATGCAGCTGCATAAAAATCTTCTAGATCACTGTACAAAAATGTCATAAAACATACCACTCATGCAATGATAGTAACCAACAATTATATAAAGACAAATTTTTAAAAATCAGGAATTTTGCCTAAATAACCTCCTTGTATCCAACAAGTGTATATAGTTCAAAACTTGCAAATATGAATAGAAGCTTGTGATTAAATAAAAAGTAAAAGAATTTGAGCCGGTTTTTGTAACACAAACATCACTTGTTTTTACTTACTGGGACCGGTTTTGGGAACACTTGTTCCCATTTTCAACCCTTAATTCGATAAGCATATCATAGGTTTACCATCCAAGTTTCACTGCAGTAGACTCAATTAAAAACTGTAGGATATATACAAGAAGTACATGCATAATGTACAATGAAAATAAACATATGGTTTATCAACGCTATTACAAATCTTACATACAAATGATTGGGGTGGTTGCAAATCATTGCTATAGCTTTATTATTTGACTTATCATTGCAAAACCTGTATAATCAATACAGCATATCATAAAGTGTTTTTAAGGGCTTACAAGTGCTCAATAAGTGCTCCAAGAGTGACTTTGCAAACATCAATTCTAACCTCAAGTTTGGCCCACACTTGATATAACATGCCCCCGTAAATTTCACCAAAGGCATTAATGACGTGGACCCATACTTCTCGTAGATCAGCTGATAATGGAAGCATGTAAACTGCATCGTTTACGTGACTCCATATGAAAAAGTCACAAGATGTGAGGTCGCACCTGTCCATCAGTCTCAAAGTCTGGTGTTGAGTAAGTCAAGGTGGTAATGAGGTGGAAGATGATATCAATCTCCAAATGTGGCATTGGACAATTCTTCAACATCTGGCTAGATATTCTCTGTAATGAATTTTTCAGTGAAGGACCATACATTTTAAATTGTGGTATTGCAGTTTAGGAGAGCCATGAACATGCTGCACGATGGTATGAGAAGGTTCAGTTTCCCAGATTCTTACATTGTGCCTGTTCTCTTTGCCACTGAGAACACTGAAAACAAGCTTACTATAAAATTCATTGTCTTCTATCGTCTCCTGGAAACTGCTACAAAATGATAACCATTTCTCTTTGTCCTCAGGTGACAATGCTTCTAGCAAACCTTCAGTTTTTTCTGTAACATTTTCCAAATGTGGTAACTAACCTGACAGGAAGTGGTACACAGTGAAGCGAAATTATAACTTTAGAAATTAACAATGAGTCAAACTTAACACTTTTAAAACCTCAAAAGTGCTGAAATTCCCACTGAATTCAACCCACTCCATAAGTTCATCCAATGTCCAGTGGGCGATCCTCAAGATTCTGGAGACATTGATACAAATGAGTCTGGCAGTCAAAGGTAGTTGAGAATGCAGACAAGTGCTGTCAAACATCTGTACTGCTATATAAGAAAAACCAAGTGAAATTTTAAAAGTGTTAGGTTCAACTTAATGTTAATTCCTAAAATTTTCCAAATGGTTGAATGCTGCATGTTCAATTCTCTGCTAGCTTGACGAGATGACCTTTGTGAAACTAGCATTCCCAAGTTCAATGGTTTCTTCAGGCACTCTCGATCGATCCATTGCAAAATGCTTATCAAGAGTTGGCACTGGGTGCTTGTTTTGTTGCACAGCTGTCTTTAATGAAATTTGAGACCAGAATACACTTCTTCACTGTTTATCGTGTTACAACTCAAGTAGCTCATGGTCAATGTCTTAACTCCACTCTCGCAAGCATCATCTTTTCTGTTATTCCAAACAAAACTTTGACCCATTACAACATCATAAAACTGATCCAATCTAGTACACTTCCTACTACCTACTGTGTGCCACTGACCCCATTGCTTGGGATATAACGGTGGGGGAAGTCTTGGCAAAACTATTTCATCTTCAACAGCATCCCTGCTGTATCTCATTCTTAATTTATCTTTCAATAGACAACTTGATAGTATAAGAATTTATAATTTATCTCTTTATTACATTACTTTAATGTTCAATCTATCTCATTCTTTAATCTTTCAATATACTGTTGAATACTTGATAGTATAAGAATTTATAATTTATCTAGAATATTTCTGAGTTGGGTTTGTAACACTTAAGCATCACTTAAATATAGTTTACCAGACCATTTCAAAGCCATGTGGGCTTCATTGTCGATGGTCTCCAACTGAATTTCCACAGGATGTTCTAAGTTGAGGTGTGATGGTCCCTGGTGGCTGAGTGACGAACATCCACAATATATTTTGTGGCGGCAATTCAAAGTTGAATATGTGGTATTCGTTTTTAATGATGCAGCTTTTTTCCCAGGCGTCAAGCTCTGCCGCATATTTGGCAGGTTTTATCAGGTGTATGTTAGGTACTATTTCATGGTGTGCACCTTAACATAGAACATCCTCTGAAATTCAGTTGGAAACCATCGACAATGAAGCCCACATGGCTTTGAAACCAATCTGGAAAACTATACGTAAGTGTTACAAACCCAACTCAGAAATATTCTATTCATATGTATAACTGTTTCAAAACACCCTTTCATTAAAATTGCTGTTATAATTTATAACACTACTTTTATGTTCATTCTATCTCATTCTTTAATCTTTCTATATACTGTTGAACACTTGATAGTATAAGAATTTATAATTTATCTGTTTACTAAATAACTTTAATGTTCAAAGGATTTTCAGATTTTTTTTTTTTTTGTACAATGCAGATTTTTTAACAGTTATGTTCTGACTATATGAAAAATAATACCATTTTGAGGAAAACAATAACATCACTTTTCACTTCACTTCACTCCGCCCCCAAAATATACCAATAACAACAGTACATGTTTTATAGGTTCCTATATGTGATTGTAGTTAAACAATTGAGACATTTTATTAATATCTACTGATACAAAGATAATTAATAAAAAATTCAAAATTCATACAACAGTTAATGTAAAGCTCATCCATCTGGTTTGAAAAACAAAATCAAAGGGAATTGCTAAGTTGTATATATATATATATATATATTATTTTTTTTTGTGAGGTCACATGCCTGATAGAAGTATGAAAAGAATGTACAGAAGTGCTTGGGAACCTAAAATACTAAAGCTCGACAAGGACCTTGTAAAAAGGAAGCTTCAACTAACTGATGATTAAACATAATATTTCAGAATTACCCAACATCAACAAAATAGCTCTCATGATGCTCTTATTAAGTTATGGCATAGTACCGGTTCTCTGCAACAAACATTATAGTACAACACAACAATTTGAGCTCATGTTTGTAACACAAACATCACTTAATAATTACTTTCGGGAACACTTGTTCCCATTTTCAACCCTTCATTCCGACTCACCAGTGCCAGTATTACTGAGTGACGTTTGTGTTACAAAAACTGACTCAAATTCCTTTGTTTTAATTTAATCACATGATTTCTCAAGCTTCTTTGCACATTTGCAAGATTTCAAAGATTATAGCACCAATTTTCATAATGTTTTAGCTACAAACCCAACTAAAATATCACATCTAAATATAGTTAATCAGACATCAGCAGATAATTCCAGCGCATTCCTTGTAAAAATGTTTCTGATCAGCTCAGATCATCCACTCTAAGGTAACTTTGAAGTCAATGAAAATCTACACCAGCAACAAAACAAGATTAACATTATTGGATTTTAAGTAATTGGAAAGTTTTCCTTCCAAAGTAATCAGAGTATTTATCATCATGCTTCTTGTTCAACCATTGGACAGGACAAAAAGAAATGATAGTCACCTGTAAACGCATCTGCACGTCTGGCACGCCTGCTAATTGAGCTTCAAGCTGCTCCTTTTCTTCCCTTAATGTTAATCGAGTTGATGGATCTAGGGATTCCAGTTTCCAACCTCCCTCTCCATCAAACTGAAGAACATGTGTATGGAATTTCCTAAAAGCATAAATCAATTAATTTGCTTTCATAAAATTTGTGCATTATTCAAATATCAAAAGGGCTAACAAACTTCATCTTCTTTTTAGCTTCTCTAATTAGTACATTTAGTAAGTAGAGCAAATATTGTATTGCAACTAAAATTTTAATACTGAGATTTAACTGAAAATACATGTTATGTGACTCCCCCCCATAAATAAAGGATTTTTAGAAAAAATCTGTATGAATAAGAGTACATGGTTAAATGATCAAGTAACTGAAAAACAAAGTTGGTTAAGCCCGCCTGGGTAGTCTGGTCTTCACATTCAAAAGGTTGCGAGTTCAAATCTTGCTTAGGGTTATAAGCTTTTTTTGGGGTTTTCCCTTATCCTCAGAAGAGGAATGTCGAGTAACTTTAAGCTCCATAGATCATTTGAGCATCATTGCACTAATATTATACATCATCCGATGTGACTAACCAGGTTAAAGGACGTTAAGCTGGTTAATAACAAACTTAATATTTAAAGTTCAAAAAGATGCAACACAAAGATTTTCATAAAAATTTGCCCACCCCAACTACCTTTGCATGGAAAAGTTTTCAACAATTTTTAAATTTCTAAAAAATGGCTCAAAATAATATTTTTAAGATATTTAGATGACAAATAAAATGTATATTATAATTTTCTTTATTCTATACATATACACTTGACATCAAATCACCACTTTGGTTTTGGAGCAGCCACCTCATATTCACATTTCATTTATGTAATATGATGAATATAAGAACTGCAATAAATGAATTTAATATACTCTTCTGTCATGTCAAAATGTGCTTTTAAGTGGTAATTCAATGATTGCATCTACCTGAATGCTTAGCATTACAGCACAACATGTGACATGTCGTCTAGCTGTAAGAGGGACAGCCATGTCGTATACTTGCTTCAATATGTGGGTATTCCACTAGAATAACATTTGCAACACAGAAATATTTTCATCCACAATCACTGCAATTCTAAGGAGCGTATAAAAAATAGAAATATGTGTGGCATAAATGAATCAGTTGGAGCTGAAAGGCATTAAGTCAGATTTTGCAACTTTTCAAGAGAAGGAAAACACATTATGTTGTCCAGAAAATCAAGTAAATTGAAAGACTGTAAATGTTAATCTATAGAATAATTTCCCCAGCTGTGTATGTTTTGATAGAGAGACCAATTTAATATCTCTCATAAACATTTGAAAAACTATTTTGACAAATTGACTTACTGCTTTTCAGCTCTGTGACTGTTCTTTACACTTCATAGATGCAGCATTAGATATTTAAATTTTATTTATCATTCTTGTTTTATTTGTCTGTAACCACCCTTGTTCAATATAAAGATTATTAACAAATACAAGTTACATAGGATAGGTATGTTTAGTAAATTACAAAACACGATTACTTATGGCAGCTAGAAGTACAAGCTTTCCCCTTCAGCTCGTGTTGGGTTAGCCATATCAAAATTATTAAATAAACAGAATGCTGTAAATTGTAACAACTCTTTGTGATATAACAACATTTAATTTACATAGGAGTAGAACAGAGTAATAAATCACAAAATTACTTATGGCAGCTGACCTTACAAGATTCCCCTTCCTTTTGTTTTGGGGGCCATTTTAAAATGTTATTGTAAAAATGCAGTGCATCATGTGGAACATATTTGACAGCCTTCTAACTTTTTTCAGTTTATGGGTATCTTGTTCATACATGGTTTTCTAAGGCATGTAGAATTTTTTAACAATGAAGCTTTACCTAGAAAAGAAGTATGTTTTATTGGAGAGTTAATATAGATACCCTGGATACAAGAGTTTTCTAGAAAAAGGGCAGCCACCATTTATCAAAATTTATAATCTCGGCAAATTCAACCACATGGACTTCCAGTTTCTTTCCGCAATTGGCTATAATTTCAACATATTCTTTTGGGTGTACACTCTGTCAACAGTTGTAAATTTCTTTTTGAACACACTGAAATTTCTATCGCACCACATGGTGAGTATGAATTACCTCGTTCAGGAAAATTATGGGTAAGTGAGTGAAATCTACCAGTTGCAGTCTAATCCTTACACATTCTCACCACAGTATGATTTTTATTTTGTCATGAACATCTGTCTGTTTCACCGAGTCTGAAACATAATGTTTAACACAGTGAGAGAGAAAAGAGCACCTTTGTTCCCATCACCCTTGTCAATATTGAACACTTTTACCCACAGCTGACACACACAAAACATTTCTGGCAAGCTATGGCAGCGGTATGTTCATTTTCAAGACAATGATACTTCAACTCTTTCAGGCTATTATAAAACTAATGGCTCCTTCGGATATGAACTCCCAGATCTGCCTTAGCAGCAACTTTTGAGCACTCTAGTTTTGCATTAAGTTCCTCACAAAGAGAGTGGTCTGGGTACTTTTAACAGTCGGCTTGATACAAAGTCTAGCGTCAAGATAAACACTCTCCTTCTTATATTATCATCTATTATGTTTAGAATAACTTCAGAAAGTTGGTTTCCTTTAGGGTTTTTTCCTCATTTATCATGCGGCATTTCTCTGTGGAACGAGTTAGTAAATATTTGTTTCATGCCAACTGCATGGAGACTACGAAAAGCTTTTTCACCCACTAAAGTCCCTTTTGTTCCAACCATTGCAAAATAATTCAAACTACTACAACACTTTTTTCTTTTCATCCGTACTGGGCTTACGTGGTCTTCGTTCATTGATATGTGTTTCAATATGGCTACGTAAATGGAAATTTTGAGCATCTTTGTTGGCAAGATTCAGAAATGTGAGAATATTAATTTTATTATTGTCATAATTCTCTTGAAACAACGTTTACGGCACCTATACTGAAACAAAAATTATGTCTTAGAAATAGGTCATTGCAATATTTTTACAACTTTAACATACTGAAGATAGTGTATACGTATTGAAAATAATAGTTTGTAGTATACCTGGTCATGAGAAATAGTACTAAAACAATATACCTGCAATCTTTGACATGCTTGCCTGTGTATATGCTAAACCTATAGTAACAAATTGTTTAATCACATTTTTCTTGTGCAATTGTTCCTCTTTGGTTCAGGCGACATTATTACACCCTTCATTCTAGTAAGTCTCACATTGCATTAAAATATTGATATCGAATACAGGAATCGGAACATAGCACCGGTTGGTTAACCTCTTTGCTCCTTGTATGCTTCACCAATATAACAGTGTTTTGTATAAGGAGAGGGCTCACTTAATACTTCTTGCACCAAATGATAGGTCTTACTTAACTAGAGCATAATGCTAAATATAATAAAAAAACCCAATTTTGACTTAATGCCTTTCAGCTCCGACCAATTCAAATGTAATTGAAGCTAAGTGTTCAAATGTCTTCACTTTTGGCTCTTTAGAAAAATATGCTGCTTTTTATTGTAATAGAAAAGTGGAAACATAAGTGGGCTATAAAAGAACATTCCTTTATCATTTATATTCTATTAAAATTTTCATGAATGTTTGGTGTCCAAATTGTGACACTAATTATACAGCAAAAATTCTGTTTGTCATTTATGTCAAGTATTAACACTAACTGACCTTTCCAATCACGTGCAAGCTTTTACATTGTTAGTTCCAGAAAAACTCGTAAACGATGCACTCAAACTTCTTAACTTGCAAAACAAGTCCATTCAGTTCACTATTGAGACCGAAGAGGAAGGAGTCCTACCATTCCTAGACATCAGAATAATAAGAACAGAAAAACATAGCCTGACATTTGGAATACATAGAAAATCCACCAATCCACCACATAAAGTTTGATAGCTACAACCCTACAACACATAAATATGCAGTCCTGAACAGTTTAACATATAGATTAGTGCACATTCCCATGGAGATAAATGAATACCAAAAAGAATACCAACAGATACTCCAAACAGCTACCAACAACGGTTTCCAAAAAAGTGCAGTAGACAAGAGAATACATAAATACAAAAAACTGAACCACATAACCGACACAACCACCCTACAGAACCTCAGTGACCAACCTCAATTCAGAAAAGTCACCTATTATCCTTGGGCACACAACAAACTTCAGAAAATCTTCAGGAATTATAACATCACCTTAGCTCCAAAAAATAACCAGCTTTCAGAAACTGCTGTGCAGAAATTTAAAAGATCCTATCCATGCAGACAAAAAACCGGGAATTTATGAAATTAAATGCTCAGATTGTAATCTGGTGTATATCGGAAGGACAAAGAGAAGTTTGGAGACCAGATTAAAGGTACACATGAGAAACCTAAAATACAAATAAATAGAAAAATCAGCAGTTGCCTATCATTTTTGGACATCAGGACACGAAATCACACTGAATGTAAAACTATTAAAACCAGGATATAAACCCACAGAATTAGATGTCTGGGAGAAGATCTACATCATGAAGAAACAGAGCCATATCATGAATTTTGATTTACCACCATACAGCAACCTCTGGAAGTTCATAGATCCAGCAACAGATGCCTCCACAATTGATACACCACCACCCCCATCGTTGACGCCAACAAAGAAACATTTAGTCAGAATTAAGGGTTGAAAACGGGAACAAGTGTTTCCCGAAACCGCTCCCCAGTAAGTAAAAATAAATATGTTTGTGTTACAAAACCCGACTCAAATTCTTTTATTTTTTATTTAATTACATTACTGTCACAAGCTTCCATGCTTATTTGCAAGTTTTGAATCTAAATTGCTGCTTGTCACAGTAAAACATTAAGCATTACTAAACATATAATGGATAGATCTAAACCAGTGTTTCCCAACCTTTTGAAGTTCACAGCACCCTTGGGAATGACATTAAACACTAGGGGCACCCTTCCTTGAATTAAAAGAAAATTAAGCTTAATATGTTAATTTATTGAAATATTATATAATAATAACATACACCATAACATAATACAGTAAACTTTACTACAATCACTGAGTAAAAATACATCAATAAATTTTGTTCGATTAATGTGAAACTTGTGATTGACGCTTAGAGCACAGATATGTGATGTCGGGTCTTACAGTTGACAGTGAAACACGCAAATCATCCTCAAGGTTATTCAGTCTATTTCTTGCTTTGCATTTTATTGTTACCATAGCAGAGAAGGCTTGCTCGCATAGATAGGATGTTGAAAAGGGCAAAAGTGCGTTAATTGCTTTCTTCATTGGGTTAGGGTACTCCTCTCTCCGTTGAAGCCAAAAACTAGCCACCGACGCCTCACTCTTGGTGAACTTACCTTTGAGTGTGGAATCAGCGCAAAGATCAATAAATTCATCTCGTTCGCAAGCAGTGAAATCTATTTCCTCTGCACTATCTACGAAATCAAATGGTGAGACAATCCAGTCGAGATTCGTAGTGGAAATAGTTGGAAAGTACACATCTATTGCATCTTGCAATCTTGATAAGTGATCACAAATTCGTCTTTCAGCTTACCCAGATCTTTATCTGCTGCCACATTAAGAAGAGATGGAAAGTTCGACAAATCTCCTTTTTGAACTGCAGACTTCCAAGAACTAAGTTTTCTTTTAAAACCTTTCATTTTATTGGTTGAGGAGATTATTGTTTCATGTTGACCCTGCATCGAAACATTCAGTTCATTCAGCTTATGAAAAATATCTGCCAGATACGACAGTTCAAAACACCAAGAATCACTTAGTAAGAGCTCATGAAATGTGTCTTGATTTTCATCCTTAATAAAAGTTTTTAGCTGTTCTTTAAGTTCGAGAAACTGGTTCAATACACGACCCCGCGACAACCACCTTACTTCTGTGTGAAGTAACAAAGAGGTATGAGCTGCATCCATTGCGCGACATAACTGTTCAAAAATTCTGCACTTTCATAGTCGAGACTTCATATAGTTCACCATTTTCACAAGTTGGTTAAACACTTCAGCAAAATCTTCATTACACGCTTTCACGACTAATGCCTCTCTATGCAGAAAACAGTGAGTTATAATAATGGATGGATTTTCATTGAGAGATCTGGCAGTAAAACCTTTAATTTTCCCAGACATCGATGGTGCACCATCTGTACATATACCACAACAGTCTTTCCATGAAAGATCATGGTCATTGAGATAAGAATTAATAGAAACGAAAATATCATGGCCTGTGGTTGTAGTCTCCAGCGGTCTACAGAACAGAAACTGTTCACTAATATCTTTTTCATCAATATATCTGATAAAACCAAGGAGTTGCGGTTTGTCACCAATATCGAGACTCTCATCTACTTGCAAAGCAAATGTTCTATAAGTTTTTATTTTCTCCGTGACTTGTTCGTTGATATTGCATGACATTTCAGATATCCTTTGGCTGATTGTGTTGTTGGACAGAGGAACTTTCGAAATTTGAAGAGCTGCTCCTTCGCCAAGTATTGTTGAAACTATAACTTGACATGCAGGGCCAATGATTTCCTCTCCAAGAGTATGGGTTTTTTTTTTTTTTTAGCTATCAGTTCTGCTACTTTAAGTGAGGCTTCAAGAGCAGTATCCCCTATGGTCATTCTCTTTATCATTCGCACAGCTGTTTTCTTCTCCCCTTCTAATATATGCGAAAAATACATTACACTTTTCTGTGACACATTAGGATGCTTTGTTGTAAGATGCCGCTTCAGTTTGCTAGGTACCATGGCCTCGTTGCTAAGTGTTTCGCCACAAACTAAACACACAGGGATAGGGTTTCCTCGCTGTTATTCCACTTAAATCCATACGCTAAGTAACTGTCCTGGTATGTTCCTTTCTTTCGTTTGTCTTCTTTATGTGGTGAATTCGACGGTCTGGGAGAAACTGTAAGATTTGGCTTCTTAAAGCAAGCAGTAGGAGCCGACTGATCACTTTCACTGTCCTGGTGTTTAGGTTTAACAATGAACTTATCCATAGCTGTCGAAGTCTCGGGAATGTTCGTGAGGAAGCGAGTAGTCTCGGGAATCTTCGGCAGGGTATAGCTGTAATGCCATCTGTGGGATACTAGTATAACTGAATTATTGAAATGAATCGACCACTATCACCATCTGCCGTGCAAGAGAGTAATTGATTTGACTTATTTTATTTCAAGACCTTACAAGACTTAAGGCTTCAGTAGAAGGTATTTTTTTTTGTTTATCTCAATATCTCGTGGCACCCCTTAGCCAATCACGCAGCACCCTAGGGTGCCAGGGCACACCGGTTGGGAACCGTTGATCTAAACCAACATTGTAAAAAGAGAAAAATTGTGTGTGGGTATGTAAGGTAACCTCAAAAACCACACTACCAATTCTGATAATTCCTTCACCATTGAAAAACTCCATCCTTCCAGGTGGTGACAGGCTGTAATATGTTTTCAAAAATTTGAAAACTGAGATTAGAGATAGCTCTTTCATATTCATGTCACCAAATTTCAAAATCCATTTTGGCACTTTATTGCTCTTTTGGCACTTTTTTGCAAAGATTGGAGATTTTTTAATGATATATTTTAACAAGATGTACAATTTTATTACGTTAAGCTTTTGTCTATCTCTAATGGTTTATGAGTTACATAAAAGCCATCCAGAATGAAGAGGATATCAAGCTCAAATTTTATATTAATTTTGCTTCTTTCACCAACTTGTTTGAGTTATAATTGTAAATGTTTTAACATTAATCAATATAATAATATTATTGACAAATTATAATTTGTTGTCCAGTTAATAAATTCCAAAATGTTTATTATTATGCTTATATTATATTGTAATACTTTTATGTAATTAAAGTACAAGCTTCCAATAAGTCCTTAGAAAAGGCAAGAGATTACACTCGTAGCACAAAAAAATGTGTATTTAGTAAGTGTCGTCTCTTACTAGATGGCAGTTGGTTTCGTTGCCATAGCCGATTCAAATAACAATCTTGTGCTTATTTAGAAAGATGGGAAAAAATAAGTTTCATGTGGTGATCAAACACTTCTATTTAAAAGGCTTAACACCAAAAGAGATAAAAGCCGAGCTGGATCAAGTTTATGGCATATTTGCTCCTGCTTTTGCAACAATTTACAATTGGATAAATGAATTTAAACGTGGCTGTACATCCACAAATGATGAAGGTCATTCCACGTCCAGCAGAAATGACTGACAAAATACAAGATAAGGTTTTGAGTGATCGACAAATCAAAGTTTGCAAAATAGTAGAGGCCACAGGCGTATTACAAGCTACAGTGTTCTCAATTTTGCAGCACAAATTAGATCTGACAAAGGTCTCAGCAAGATGGATGTCGCCTTTGCTCTCCATGGAGAATTAACGCAAGTGTGTGATCGATTCGGAAGCTGGTTTGGCACTTTTCCATCACAATCCTGATGAGATTCAGCATTGATACATAATTGTGGATAAAACATGGATACACTACTACCTCCAGTGACAAAAACACAGTAAAAACAGTGGGTTTTTAAAAGTAAGCGAGTTCCAAAGAAGGCAAAGTTGATGAAATAAGCAGACAGATAATGGCTTGATTTTTTAGGATGCACACAAGGAAACATCTACATTAATCACTTGCAGAAAGGAAGAATGATAAATGGAGAGTATTATATACCAGTTGAATGGAGAAATCAAGAACAAAAACTCTCTTCCATCAAGACAATGTAAGGGTGCACACCTGCACAGTTTCGATGGAAAAAATGATAGAATACAGGTTTGAATTACTACAACATTCACTGTATTCACCAGAAGTGGCCCCCAGTGACTTTTTTTATTTCCCAACTTGAAAAAGTGGCTCGGCAGAGAATGATTCATTTCTAACGAAGAGGTCATCTCCCTAACAGATAACTATTTGGAGGACCTTTGAAATTCCTACTTTTTAGAATACTTAAAACAGTTGGAGAATGCTGGAAAAATGTATTGAGCTAAAAATGTAAAAAAAAATCTACAGAAAATAATTTCTTTTTCTAAGGAAATATTGAACGTTCCTCGTACAATTACATTTACATCAAAGACTTACAAATGATAAAAAAATGTTCATTTTAATTGAAGATAGTGTGTAAAATGAATGATTGTGCTGAATCAACTCAAATCACATCTTTCATATATCACAGGTTGAAAAAGTTTGGGGAACACTGGTTTAAACATTTTTCCAAATGCTTACATACGACTTCAACATAACCCATGCTAAATGACGTGTATTTAATGCAATGGGGAGGGCATCAAATAAACTACCAAGATATATTTTCACATTCAAAATGAAATGTAAAAATTAAACAAAAATATGAACTAATGTGTATCAAGTTGTCTTTAACTCACTACAGGGAAGACCTATGAGTAATGGTAAGCAATGTGATTCCTGTATCATGTTGCCTTTAACTCATTACAGGGAAGGCCAATGAGTAATGGTAAGCAATGTGATTCCTGTATCATGTTGCCTTTGACTCACCAAAGGGAAGACCTATGAGTAATGTTAAGCAATGTGATTCCTGTATCATGTTGACTTTAACTCACCACAGGGAAGATCTATGAGTAATGTTAAGCAATGTGATTCCTGTATCATGTTGTCTTTAACTCACCACAGGGAAGACCTATGAGTAATGTTAAGCATCGTGATTCCTGTAACATGTTGCCTTTCACTCACCACAGGGAAGACCTATGAGTAATGGTAAGCAAAGTGATTCCTGTATCATGTTGCCTTTGACTCACGACAGGGAAGGCATATGAGTAATGGTAAGCAATGTGATTCCTGTATCATGTTGTCTTTAACTCACCACAGGGAAGACCTATGAGTAATGGTAAGCAACGTGATTTCTGTATCATGTTGTCTTTAGTTCACCACAGGGAAGGCTTATGAGTAATGGTAAGCAACGTGATTCCTGTATCATGTTGTCTTTAGCTCACCACAGGGAAGGCTTATGAGTAAATGGTAAGCAATTTGATTCCTGTATCATGTTGTCTTTAACTCACCACAGGGAAGGCCTATGAGTAATGTTAAGCAATGTGATTCCTGTATCATGTTGTCTTTAACTCACCACAGGGAAGACCTATGAGAAATGGTAAGCAACGTGATTCCTGTATCATGTTGTCTTTTGCTCACCACAGGGAAGGCTTATGAGTAATGGTAAGCAATGTGATTCCTGTATCATGTTGTCTTTAACTCACCACAGGGAAGACCTATGAGTAATGTTAAGCAATGTGATTCCTGTATCACGTTGCCTTTAACTCACCACAGTGAAGGCCTATGAGTAATGTTAAGCAATGTGATTCCTGTATCATGTTGACTTTAACTCACCAAGGGAAGGCCTATGAGTAATTACCTAAGATGGCGGCGCGTGGTGTTGTAACGAGAAGTCAGCTTCATAAAAGTAGTGAAAATCGTGGAAATAAATACAATGCTGTGCTTTCTAACTGCAGTAAAGTAGTTAGAAATAGGAGAGAAGATGACGGAAATGAAGATAGGGTATTGAGAGAATCAGAAGTTCGAAAAGAATTAGAACAAGTGTTCGTGGCTACAGCGGCAACGAAAAAAAGGCGGGAAATGCATGACTGTGAGGTGGTAGCGTCGCTTCATGTTATAGTTGATATTTTAAATAAAGATCTAAAGCGTGTGCAGGAAGAAGTGATTGCTCTGAGAAAAGAAAACGAAGCATTGAAAATACAGCTAACAACAAAATCTGATTCGGAACCGACTCCAACATCATTACAGAAATGCCGCGATGTTTTTACGGTGGTAGGCAGAAAAGGTAAAAAGCTGCGAAGGCATTCTGAACCAAACATAACTAGACTCCATCAGTGTGATGTACCGCTATCTAATAGATATGAAGCGCTACAAGATCAAGAAGATATTCTGGAAATATCTACTAGTCCTAAGCATGAAAACCCTGTACAGTTTAAAAAGCAAGAAGTGAAAAAATCAGATAAAACACGGAATGTTATGATAATTGGCGATTCTCTATTGAAATTCTCGGGTGAAGTATGCAGGAATAAAGGCTATGATGTTCGATGCTTCCCAGGGATTAAAGCTACAGAACTCAAACACAAAGTGGAGCAGTTAAATCTAAAAGAACTCAATCCGGAAGTTGTGGTTCTGCACGTGGGTACAAATAATATTAACCAGGGAACTCTTGCCGAGGAGATCATGGGGGACACCATGGATCTAGTTCAATATATCCAGGAACAAGTGCCAGAAACACAAGTGGCCG
Organism: Hymenopus coronatus; assembly: GCA_030762935.1. Lineage (NCBI taxonomy): Eukaryota > Metazoa > Arthropoda > Insecta > Mantodea > Hymenopodidae > Hymenopus > Hymenopus coronatus. Next base: position 1,826,983 of record CM060884.1, read on the forward strand.
TCAGCAGCATTCTACGAAGATGCGATGTTAGTGATCGGCGTATATCATTGATAAATAGTGAACTCGACTGGATGTGCAAGGTGAAAAATTGTGTGATGGTTGATGGCAATTGTTGGCTGAGCCTAAAAGACTATGGCCGAGATGGGGTGCATTTGAACAGAAGAGGGTCGTTTATATTGGGTAATCTGTTATGTAATGTGGTATCCTCTATACTGTGCAAGGGAAACTGATACCGGTCAGTGTGGATGATAATTTTAATGTGGTAGGCTTGGATATCACCCCTAAGGTAATGCCAACAGTTACAAATAGTGATACTTGTAACAAGCTCAGGGTGATACATTTGAACATTCAGTATATAAAAACTAAGCTATTGGCATTAACTCAAATATTAAATGATGTAAATGCAGATATTTGTGTCATAACTGAACATGGGACAAGGGATGATGAAATATGTAAAATTGATAATTACCTAGTTGGTTCCAAGTATTCTAGATCAACCTATCGGGGAGGCGGGGTTATTATATATATCAGGGATGGAATTAAAGTCAAGAAAATTGATGTAAATAGCTATTGCACAGAAAAGGTCCTAGAGGCAGCTGCAATTAAAGTGGCAACAAACATGGGCAACATACTCATACTTGGGATTTATCGATCACCCTCTACAGCTGTTAATGAATTCCTTCTACAACTGGAAACTATTTTAGATCATCATCTAAGTACTGATTCAAAAGTGATTATTGCTGGGGATTTTAATGTTAATGCTGATCTCTGTGACAGATCGTACAAAAATCTAAAGGAAATATTTAGTTCCTATAATATTGAAGATATAATTCAGGAACCAACTAGAGTGACAAATCAAACTTCCTCCATTATAGATCATGTTGCATCTAATATTAAAAACATTTCATATACTGTATTTGAAACATACATTTCTGATCATTATGCACAATTGGTTGACTTTGTCGTTGTTGGGTGTAAGAATGAAAATAGAGAAACTAGAATCATAAGGGACTTGAGCAATGAAAATATAAACAATTTAATAAATAACTTAGCTGATGTAGATTGGGAAACTGTTTTCTGTAATAGCAACAATGTAGATGATAAATGGAATGAATTTTATAAGATATTCAAAACAAATTTTAATGCCTCATGTCCACAGAAAAGTATAGTTGTAAATAATAATAAAAAAACAAAATTACCAACAGAGACAATCAAACTAAAAGAGCAAATGAGAGACATGTATGCTTTGTATAAAAGTACTTCTCTGGAATATTATAAAAACAAATATAAGAACGTAAAAAGAAATTACTTAAATAGCTTACATAATACAAAAATTAATGAATTCAGAGAGAAAATGGGTAATACTGAAAATGTTTGCAAAACTGCATGGAGCCTGATTAATGAAACCAGAAAGCAATCTCCATCATATCAAAATATTACACTAAAAATAAATGGGGTAATTACAGATGATCCTATTATTGTCAGTCAAAAATTCAATGATTTCTTTCTAAGTGTCCCCTCTCAAATACCAAACTTGACAAATTATATGAATACCAGTTCCTCAGCAGTTTCTTCGTTTTTTATCAAGCCGACAACAGAAAATGAAATAGGTCAAATAATTGATAATCTACCCAATAAAACAGGCAGTGGATGGGATGAAATTAGTCCTAAGTTGTTAAAAAGGTGTAAAAGTGCTATCCTAAAGCCAATAACATATTTAATTAATAATTCAGTGGAACAGGGTCGATTTCCAGAAATTCTAAAATTGGGTGTGGTAAGACCAATATTAAAAGGGGGAGATGAACAACATACTGATAACTATAGACCTATTACTCTAACATCTGAAATTGCCAAACTATTTGAAAGAGTTTTATTGTCAAGGCTAAATAGTTATCTAAATAAATACAATATGCTAAAAAATTTTCAACACGGTTTTAGAGAAGGACGATCCACTATTACTGCCATTAATCAATATATACATGAAGTAATTGGTAAACTAGAAAACAATGAGAAGGTCAGCACTCTATTCTTAGATTTATCTAAAGCTTTTGATTGTGTTGACCACAATATCCTAATTAGTAAGCTTGAAAATTATGGCATTAGGGGACTACCACAAGAATTAATTTGTAGTTACTTGATTGGAAGACGACAGTATACAGAAATATCATGTAAAAAGGGGAATAAAATTCAATGGGTAAAATCAAAATTGGAAATTGTGAAGTATGGTGTACCACAAGGTTCAGTATTAGGTCCACTGTTATTTATTATGTACATCAATGATATAAAATGTTTGCAAAACACTTCTGTTATGACATATGCAGATGACACTACTGCGGTGTGCTGGAATAAAACCATAGAGGGCCTAAATGCAACCCTCAATAAAACGACTTCTGTGCTGTTAAATGATTTTAAATCCATAAATCTACAGTGTAACATGCGTAAAACTACTGTAATGCATTATAGTATGTTGAATAAAAGTAGCAATCTAACTCTAAAAGTTAATAACAACATTGTACAAGAAGTGAAAATACAAAAATTTTTAGGTATTATTGTAGATAACCGGTTAACGTGGGCACAACATATTGAGTCTATATGTAATAAAATCAGCAAGTGAGTATACTTAATGAGCTATTTTAGCAGTTATAAAAATTCTAACATTTTAAAACTCATTTATTATGGATGTATTTACCCACATTTAATCTATGGGATTGAAATATGGGGCGCTGCTGCAAAAACACATATGGACAAATTACTTTTATATCAAAAGAAAAGTGTTAGAATCATGTTTAATTTAAAATTCAGGGAATCATGCAGGGAGACATTTATTAATAAAACGATACTAACCATCTACTCTCTATATGCTTATAGAGCAATAATGTTTGTAATTGACAAGTGTGAACAAATAAAAAATTAACAAATGTATGAATAGAATACAAGAGGCAACATGAACTATTATAGATGTAATGTAAATAAAACTGCATCAGTGAAAGATGTACAATATCTAGGAATTAAGCTTTTTAACAAGTTACCCCCAAAAATTAAAGCAATCGCAGAGGTGTCAAAACGACAATTTAACTTAAAATTGAAGGCATATCTGTTAAATAGATGTTTATATGATTTGGATGAGCTATAAATTATTATTTTGTACAAATGTATATATGAAATGATGTGTCTAAAATCAATGTATTGATAAACTGGACGAAATAAATATTATTATTATTATTATTATGTTAAGCAAAGTGATTCCTGTATCATGTTGCTTTTAACTCACCACAGGGAAGGCCTATGAGTAATATTAAGCAATGTGATTCCTGTATCATGTTGTCTTCAACTCACCACAAGGAAGGCTAATGAGTAACGTTAAGCAATGTGATCCCTGTATAATGTTGTCTTTAACTCACCACAGGTAAGGCCTATGAGTAATAGTAAGCAATGTTATTCCTGTATCATGTTGTCTTTAACTCACCACAGGTAAGGTTTATGTGTAATGGTAAGCAATGTGATTTCTGTATCATGTTGTCTTTTACTCACCACAGGGAAGGCCTATTAGTAATGGTAAGCAATGTGATTTCTGTGTCATGTTGTCTTTAACTCACCTAAGGTAAGGTCTATGTGTAATGGTAAGCAATGTGATTCCTGTATCATGTTGCCTTTGACTCACCACAGGGAAGACCTATGAGTAATGTTAAGCAATGTGATTTCTGTATCATGTTGTCTTTAACTCACCACAGGGAAGGCCTATGAGTAGTGTTAAGAAATGTGATTCCTGTATCATGTTGTCTTTAGCTCACCACAGGGAAGGCCTACGAGTAATGGAGAGCAATAAGATTCCTGTATCATGTTGCCTTTGACTCACAACAGGGAAGACCTATGAGTAATGGCTAAGCAATGTGATTTCTGTATCATGTTGCCTTTAACTCACCACAGAGAAGGTCTATGAGTAATGTTAAGCAATGTGATCCCTGTATCATGTTGTCTTTAACCCACCACAGGGAAGGCCTATGAGTAATGGTAAGCAATGTGATTCCTGTATCATGTTGTCTTTAACCCACCACAGGGAAGGCCTATGAGTAATGGTAAGCAATGTGATTCCTGTATCATGTTGTCTTTAGCTCACCACAGGGAAGGCCTATGAGTAATGGAGAGCAATAAGATTCTTGTATCATGTTGCCTTTAAATCACCACAGGGAAGGTCTATGAGTAATGGAGAGCAATAAGATTCCTGTATCATGTTGCCTTTGGCTCAACTCAGGGAAGACCTATGAGTAATGGTAAGCAATGTGATTCCTGTATCATGTTGCCTTTAACTCACCACAGGGAAGGTCTATGAGTAATGGAGAGCAATAAGATTCTTGTATCATGTTGCCTTTGGCTCACCACAGGGAAGACCTATGAGTAATGGTAAGCAATAAGATTCCTGTATCATGTAGCCTTTAACTCACCACAGGGAAGGTCTATGAGTAATGGAGAGCAATAAGATTCCTGTATCATGTTGGCTTTGGCTCACCACAGGGAAGACTTATGAGTAATGGTAAGCAATGTGATTTCTGTATCATGTTGCCTTTAACTCACCACAAGGAAGGTCTATGAGTAAAGGAGAGCAATAAGATTCCTGTATCATGTTGCCTTTAACTCACCACAGTGAAGACTTATGAGTAATGTAAAGCAATGTGATTCCTGTATCCAGTTGTCTTTAACTCACCACAGGGAAGACCTATGAGTAATGTTAAGCAATGTGATTCCATTATCATGTTGCCTTTAAAATACCACAGGGAAGGTCAATGAGTAATGGTAAGCAATGTGATTCCTGTATCATGTTGCCTTTAACTCACCACAGGGATGGCCTATGAGTAATGGTAAGCAATGTGACTCCTGTATCATGTTGTCTTCAGCTCACCACAGGGAAGGCCTATGAGTAATGGTAAGCAATGTGATTCCTGTATCATGTTGCCTTTGACTCACCACAGGGAAGACCTATGAGTAATGGTAAGCAATGTGATTCCTGTATCATGTAGCCTTTAACTCACCACAGAAAAGGTCTATGAGTAATGTTAAGCAATGTGATCCCTGTATCATGTTGTCTTTAACCCACCACAGCGAAGGCCTATGAGTAATGGAGAGCAATAAGATTCCTGTATCATGTTGCCTTTAACTCACCACAGGGAAGGTCTATAAGTAATGGAGAGCAATAAGATTCCTGTATCATGTTGCCTTTGGCTCACCTCAGGGAAGACCTATGAGTAATGGTAAGCAATGTGATTCCTGTATCATGTTGCCTTTAACTCACCACAGGGAAGGCCTATGAGTAATGGAGAGCAATAAGATTCCTGTATCATGTTGCCTTTAGCTCACCACAGGGAATACCTATGAGTAATGTTAAGCAATGTGATTCCTATATCATGTTGCCTTTTAATCACCACAGGGAAGGTCAATGAGTAATGCTAAGCAATGTGATTCCTGTATCATGTTGTCTTTAACTCACCACAGGGATGGCCTATGAGTAATGGTAAGCAATGTGATTCCTGTATCATGTTGTCTTTAACTCACCACAGGGAAGTTGTATGAGTAATTTTAAGCAATGTGATTCCTGTATCATGTTGTCTTTAACTCACCACAGGGAAGGCTAATGAGTAATGTTAAGCAATGTGATTCCTGTATCATGTTATCTTTAACTCACCACAGGGAAGGCCTATGGGTATTGTAAGCAATGTGATTCCTGTATCATGTTGTGTTTAACTCGCCACAGGTAAGATCTATGTGTAATGGTAAGCAATGTGCTTCCTGTATCATGTTGTCTTTAACTCACTACAGGGAAGGTATGAGTAATGGTAACCAATGTGATTCCTGTATCATGTTGCCTTTAACTCACCCCACGGAAGACCTATGAATAATGGTAAGCAATGTGATTCCTGTTTCAAGTTGTCTTTAACCCAACACAGGGAAGGTCTATGGGTAATGGAGAGCAATAAGATTCCTGTATTATGTTTCCTTTAACTCACCACAGGGAAGGTCTATGAGTAATGGAGAGCAATAAGATTCCTGTATCATGTTGGCTTTAACTCACCACAGGGAAGGTCTATGAGTAATGGAGAGCAATAAGATTCCTGTATCATGTTGCCTTTAACTCACCACAGTGAAGACCTATGAGTAATGTAAATATATGTAATTCCTGTATCAAGTTGTCTTTAACTCACCACAGGGAAGATCTATGAGTAATGTTAAGCAATGTGATTCCTATATCATGTTGCCTTTAAATCACCACAGGAAAGGTCAATGAGTAATGGTAAGTAATGTGATTCCAGTATCATGTTGGCTTTGGCTCACCACAGGGAAGACCTATGAGTAATGGTAAGCAATGTGATTTCTGTATCATGTTGCCTTTAACTCACCACAGGGAAGGTCTATGAGTAATGGAGAGCAATAAGATTCCTGTATCATGTTGCCTTTAACTCACCACAGTGAAGACCTATGAGTAATGTAAATATATGTAATTCCTGTATCAAGTTGTCTTTAACCCACCACAGGGAAGATCTATGAGTAATGTTAAGCAATGTGATTCCTATATCATGTTGCCTTTAAATCACCACAGGAAAGGTCAATGAGTAATGGTAAGCAATGTGATTCCTGTATTATGTTGCCTTCAACTCACCACAGGGATGGCCAAATAGTAATGGTAAGCAATTTAATTCCGTATCATGTTGTCTTTAACTCACCACAGAGAAGACGTATGAGTAATGTAAAGCAATGTGATTCCTGTATCATGTTGTCTTTAACTCATCACAGGGAAGGCTAATGAGTAATGGTGAGCAATGTGCTTCCTGTATCATCTTACCATTAACTCACCACAGGGAAGGTCTAGGAGTAAAGGTAAGCAATGTGATTCCTGTATCATGTTGATTTTAACGCACCACACGGAAGGCCTATGAATAATGGTAAGCAATGTGATTCTTGTTTCAAGTTGTCTTTAACCCACCACAGGGAAGGTCTATGAGCATTGGTAACCAATGTAATTCCTGTATCATGTTGTCTTTAACTCACCACAGGGAAGGTGTATGAGTAATGGTAGGCAATGTGATTCCTGTATTATGTTGCTTTTAACTCACCACAGGGCAGACCTATGAGTAATGTTAAGCAATGTGATTCCTGTATCATGTTTTCTTTAACACATCACAGGGAAAGCCTATGAGTAATGTTAAGCAATGTGATTCCTGTATTAGGTTTTCTTTAACTCATCACAGGGAAGGCCTATGAGTAATGTTAAGCAATGAGATTCCTGTATAATGTTGTCTTTAACTCATCACAGGGAAGGCTAATGAGTAATGGTAAGCAATGTGATTCCTGTATCATGTTGTCTTTAACTCACCACAGGGACGGCCTATTAGTAATGGTAAGCAATGTGATTTCTGTATCATATTGTCTTTAACTCACCACAGGTAAGGTTTAAATGTAATAGTAAGCAATGTGATTTCTGTATCATGTTGCCTTTAACTCACACACAAAAGGTCTATGAGCAATGGTAAGCAATGTGATTCCTGTATCAACATGCCTTTAACTCACCACAGGGAAGGTCTAAGAGTAATGGTAACCAATGTGATTCCTGTATCATGTTGTCTTTAACTCATCACAGGGAAGGCCTTTGAGTATTGGTAAGCAATGTGATTCCTGTATCATGTTGTCTTTAAATCACCACAGTGAAGGCCTATCAGTAATGGTAAGCAATGTGATTCCTGTATGATGTTGCCTTTAACTCACCACAGGTAAGGCCTATGAGTAATGGTAAGCAATGTGATTCCTGTATCATGTTTCCTTTAACTCACCACAGGGAAGGTCTATGAGTAATGGAGAGCAATAAGATTCCTGTATCATGTTGGCTTTAACTCACCACAGGGAAGGTCTATGAGTAATGGTAAGCAATGTGATTCCTGTATCATGTTGCCTTTAACTCACCACAGGGAAGGTTTATGAGTAATGGAGAGTAATAAGATTCCTGTATCATGTTGGCTTTGGCTCACCACAGGGAAGACCTATGAGTAATGGCAAGCAATAAGATTCCTGTATCATGTTGCCTTTAACTCACCACAGGGATGGTCTATGAGTAATGGAGAGCAATAAGATTCCTGTATCATGTTGGCTTTGGCTCACCACAGGGAAGACCTATGAGTAATGGAGAGCAAGAAGATTCCTGTATCATGTTGGCTTTGGCTCACCACAGGGAAGACCTATGAGTAATGGTAAGCAATGTGATTTCTGTATCATGTTGCCTTTAACTCACCACAAGGAAGGTCTATGAGTAAAGGAGAGCAATAAGATTCCTGTATCATGTTGCCTTTAACTCACCACAGTGAAGACTTATGAGTAATGTAAAGCAATGTGATTCCTGTATCCAGTTGTCTTTAACTCACCACAGGGAAGACCTATGAGTAATGTTAAGCAATGTGATTCCAATATCATGTTGCCTTTAAAATACCACAGGGAAGGTCAATGAGTAATGGTAAGCAATGTGATTCCTGTATCATGTTCCCTTTAACTCACCACAGGGATGGCCTATGAGTAATGGTAAGCAATGTGATTCCTGTATCATGTTGTCTTCAACTCACCACAGGGAAGGCCTATGAGTAATGGTAAGCAATGTGATTCCTGTATCATGTTGCCTTTGACTCACCACAGGGAAGACCTATGAGTAATGGTAAGCAATGTGATTTCTGTATCATGTAGCCTTTAACTCACCACAGAAAAGGTCTATGAGTAATGTTAAGCAATGTGATCCCTGTATCATGTTGTCTTTAACCCACCACAGCGAAGGCCTATGAGTAATGGAGAGCAATAAGATTCCTGTATCATGTTGCCTTTAACTCACCACAGGGAAGATCTATAAGTAATGGAGAGCAATAAGATTCCTGTATCATGTTGCCTTTGGCTCACCTCAGGGAAGACCTATGAGTAATGGTAAGCAATGTGATTCCTGTATCATGTTGCCTTTAACTCACCACAGGGAAGGCCTATGAGTAATGGAGAGCAATAAGATTCCTGTATCATGTTGCCTTTAGCTCACCACAGGGAATACCTATGAGTAATGTTAAGCAATGTGATTCCTATATCATGTTGCCTTTTAATCACCACAGGGAAGGTCAATGAGTAATGGTAAGCAATGTGATTCCTGTATCATGTTGTCTTTAACTCACCACAGGGATGGCCTATGAGTAATGGTAAGCAAAGTGATTCCTGTATCATGTTGTCTTTAACTCACCACAGGGAAGTTGTATGAGTAATGTTAAGCAATGTGATTCCTGTATCATGTTGTCTTTAACTCACCACAGGGAAGGCTAATGAGTAATGTTAAGCAATGTGATTCCTGTATCATGTTATCTTTAACTCATCACAGGGAAGGCCTATGGGTATTGTAAGCAATGTGATTCCTGTATCATGTTGTGTTTAACTCGCCACAGGTAAGATCTATGTGTAATGGTAAGCAATGTGCTTCCTGTATCATGTTGTCTTTAACTCACTACAGGGAAGGTATGAGTAATGGTAACCAATGTGATTCCTGTATCATGTTGCCTTTAACTCACCCCACGGAAGACCTATGAATAATGGTAAGCAATGTGATTCCTGTTTCAAGTTGTCTTTAACCCACCACAGGGAAGGTCTATGGGTAATGGAGAGCAATAAGATTCCTGTATTATGTTTCCTTTAACTCACCACAGGGAAGGTCTATGAGTAATGGAGAGCATTAAGATTCCTGTATCATGTTGGCTTTAACTCACCACAGGGAAGGTCTATGAGTAATGGTAAGCAATAAGATTCCTGTATCATGTTGCCTTTAACTCACCACAGGGAAGGTCTATGAGTAATGGAGAGCAATAAGATTCCTATATCATGTTGGCTTTGGCTCACCACAGGGAAGACCTATGAGTAATGGAGAGCAAGAAGATTCCTGTATCATGTTGCCTTTATCTCACCACAGGGAAGGTCTATGAGTAATGGAAAGCAATAAGATTCCAGTATCATGTTGGCTTTGGCTCACCACAGGGAAGACCTATGAGTAATGGTAAGCAATGTGATTTCTGTATCATGTTGCCTTTAACTCACCACAGGGAAGGTCTATGAGTAATGGAGAGCAATAAGATTCCTGTATCATGTTGCCTTTAACTCACCACAGTGAAGACCTATGAGTAATGTAAATATATGTAATTCCTGTATCAAGTTGTCTTTAACTCACCACAGGGAAGATCTATGAGTAATGTTAAGCAATGTGATTCCTATATCATGTTGCCTTTAAATCACCACAGGAAAGGTCAATGAGTAATGGTAAGCAATGTGATTCCTGTATTATGTTGCCTTCAACTCACCACAGGGATGGCCAAATAGTAATGGTAAGCAATTTAATTCCATATCATGTTGTCTTTAACTCACCACAGAGAAGACGTATGAGTAATGTAAAGCAATGTGATTCCTGTATCATGTTGTCTTTAACTCATCACAGGGAAGGCTAATGAGTAATGGTGAGCAATGTGCTTCCTGTATCATCTTACCTTTAACTCACCACAGGGAAGGTCTAGGAGTAAAGGTAAGCAATGTGATTCCTGTATCATGTTGATTTTAACGCACCACACGGAAGGCCTATGAATAATGGTAAGCAATGTGATTCTTGTTTCAAGTTGTCTTTAACCCACCACAGGGAAGGTCTATGAGCATTGGTAACCAATGTAATTCCTGTATCATGTTGTCTTTAACTCACCACAGGGAAGGTGTATGAGTAATGGTAGGCAATGTGATTCCTGTATTATGTTGCTTTTAACTCACCACAGGGCAGACCTATGAGTAATGTTAAGCAATGTGATTCCTGTATCATGTTTTCTTTAACACATCACAGGGAAAGCCTATGATTAACGTTAAGCAATTTGATTCCTGTATTAGGTTTTCTTTAACTCATCACAGGGAAGGCCTATGAGTAATGTTAAGCAATGAGATTCCTGTATAATGTTGTCTTTAACTCATCACAGGCAAGGCTAATGAGTAATGGTAAGCAATGTGATTCCTGTATCATGTTGTCTTTAACTCACCACAGGGACGGCCTATTAGTAATGGTAAGCAATGTGATTCCTGTATCATATTGTCTTTAACTCACCACAGGTAAGGTTTAAATGTAATAGTAAGCAATGTGATTTCTGTATTATGTTGCCTTTAACTCACACACAAAAGGTCTATGAGCAATGGTAAGCAATGTGATTCCTGTATCAACATGCCTTTAACTCACCACAGGGAAGGTCTAAGAGTAATGGTAACCAATGTGATTCCTGTATCATGTTGTCTTTAACTCACCACAGGGAAGGCCTTTGAGTATTGGTAAGCAATGTGATTCCTGTATCATGTTCTCTTTAACTCACCACAGTGAAGGCCTATCAGTAATGGTAAGCAATGTGATTCCTGTATGATGTTGCCTTTAATTCACCACAGGTAAGGCCTATGAGTAATGGTAAGCAATGTGATTCCTGTATCATGTTTCCTTTAACTCACCACAGGGAAGGTCTATGAGTAATGGAGAGCAATAAGATTCCTGTATCATGTTGGCTTTAACTCACCACAAGGAAGGTCTGTGAGTAATGGTAAGCAATGTGATTCCTGTATCATGTTGCCTTTAACTCACCACAGGGAAGGTTTATGAGTAATGGAGAGTAATAAGATTCCTGTATCATGTTGGCTTTGGCTCACCACAGAGAAGACCTATGAGTAATGGCAAGCAATAAGATTCCTGTATCATGTTGCCTTTAACTCACCACAGGGAAGGTCTATGAGTAATGGAGAGCAATAAGATTCCTGTATCATGTTGGCTTTGGCTCACCACAGGGAAGACCTATGAGTAATGGAGAGCAAGAAGATTCCTGTATCATGTTGTCTTTAACTCACCACAGGGAAGGCTAATGAGTAATGTTAAGCAATGTGATTCCTGTATCATGTTATCTTTAACTCATCACAGGGAAGGCCTATGGGTATTGTAAGCAATGTGATTCCTGTATCATGTTGTGTTTAACTCGCCACAGGTAAGATCTATGTGTAATGGTAAGCAATGTGCTTCCTGTATCATGTTGTCTTTAACTCACTACAGGGAAGGTATGAGTAATGGTAACCAATGTGATTCCTGTATCATGTTGCCTTTAACTCACCCCACGGAAGACCTATGAATAATGGTAAGCAATGTGATTCCTGTTTCAAGTTGTCTTTAACCCACCACAGGGAAGGTCTATGGGTAATGGAGAGCAATAAGATTCCTGTATTATGTTTCCTTTAACTCACCACAGGGAAGGTCTATGAGTAATGGAGAGCAATAAGATTCCTGTATCATGTTGGCTTTAACTCACCACAGGGAAGGTCTATGAGTAATGGTAAGCAATAAGATTCCTGTATCATGTTGCCTTTAACTCACCACAGGGAAGGTCTATGAGTAATGGAGAGCAATAAGATTCCTATATCATGTTGGCTTTGGCTCACCACAGGGAAGACCTATGAGTAATGGAGAGCAAGAAGATTCCTGTATCATGTTGCCTTTATCTCACCACAGGGAAGGTCTATGAGTAATGGAAAGCAATAAGATTCCAGTATCATGTTGGCTTTGGCTCACCACAGGGAAGACCTATGAGTAATGGTAAGCAATGTGATTTCTGTATCATGTTGCCTTTAACTCACCACAGGGAAGGTCTATGAGTAATGGAGAGCAATAAGATTCCTGTATCATGTTGCCTTTAACTCACCACAGTGAAGACCTATGAGTAATGTAAATATATGTAATTCCTGTATCAAGTTGTCTTTAACTCACCACAGGGAAGATCTATGAGTAATGTTAAGCAATGTGATTCCTATATCATGTTGCCTTTAAATCACCACAGGAAAGGTCAATGAGTAATGGTAAGCAATGTGATTCCTGTATTATGTTGCCTTCAACTCACCACAGGGATGGCCAAATAGTAATGGTAAGCAATTTAATTCCGTATCATGTTGTCTTTAACTCACCACAGAGAAGACGTATGAGTAATGTAAAGCAATGTGATTCCTGTATCATGTTGTCTTTAACTCATCACAGGGAAGGCTAATGAGTAATGGTGAGCAATGTGCTTCCTGTATCATCTTACCTTTAACTCACCACAGGGAAGGTCTAGGAGTAAAGGTAAGCAATGTGATTCCTGTATCATGTTGATTTTAACGCACCACACGGAAGGCCTATGAATAATGGTAAGCAATGTGATTCTTGTTTCAAGTTGTCTTTAACCCACCACAGGGAAGGTCTATGAGCATTGGTAACCAATGTAATTCCTGTATCATGTTGTCTTTAACTCACCACAGGGAAGGTGTATGAGTAATGGTAGGCAATGTGATTCCTGTATTATGTTGCTTTTAACTCACCACAGGGCAGACCTATGAGTAATGTTAAGCAATGTGATTCCTGTATCATGTTTTCTTTAACACATCACAGGGAAAGCCTATGATTAACGTTAAGCAATTTGATTCCTGTATTAGGTTTTCTTTAACTCATCACAGGGAAGGCCTATGAGTAATGTTAAGCAATGAGATTCCTGTATAATGTTGTCTTTAACTCATCACAGGCAAGGCTAATGAGTAATGGTAAGCAATGTGATTCCTGTATCATGTTGTCTTTAACTCACCACAGGGACGGCCTATTAGTAATGGTAAGCAATGTGATTCCTGTATCATATTGTCTTTAACTCACCACAGGTAAGGTTTAAATGTAATAGTAAGCAATGTGATTTCTGTATCATGTTGCCTTTAACTCACACACAAAAGGTCTATGAGCAATGGTAAGCAATGTGATTCCTGTATCAACATGCCTTTAACTCACCACAGGGAAGGTCTAAGAGTAATGGTAACCAATGTGATTCCTGTATCATGTTGTCTTTAACTCACCACAGGGAAGGCCTTTGAGTATTGGTAAGCAATGTGATTCCTGTATCATGTTCTCTTTAACTCACCACAGGGACGGCCTATCAGTAATGGTAAGCAATGTGATTCCTGTATGATGTTGCCTTTAATTCACCACAGGTAAGGCCTATGAGTAATGGTAAGCAATGTGATTCCTGTATCATGTTTCCTTTAACTCACCACAGGGAAGGTCTATGAGTAATGGAGAGCAATAAGATTCCTGTATCATGTTGGCTTTAACTCACCACAGGGAAGGTCTGTGAGTAATGGTAAGCAATGTGATTCCTGTATCATGTTGCCTTTAACTCACCACAGGGAAGGTTTATGAGTAATGGAGAGTAATAAGATTCCTGTATCATGTTGGCTTTGGCTCACCACAGAGAAGACCTATGAGTAATGGCAAGCAATAAGATTCCTGTATCATGTTGCCTTTAACTCACCACAGGGAAGGTCTATGAGTAATGGAGAGCAATAAGATTCCTGTATCATGTTGGCTTTGGCTCACCACAGGGAAGACCTATGAGTAATGGAGAGCAAGAAGATTCCTGTATCATGTTGGCTTTGGCTCACCACAGGGAAGACCTATGAGTAATGGTAAGCATTGTGATTTCTGTATCATGTTGCCTTTAACTCACCACAAGGAAGGTCTATGAGTAAAGGAGAGCAATAAGATTCCTGTATCATGTTGCCTTTAACTCACCACAGGGATGGCCTAATAGTAATGGTAAGCAATGTAATTCCTGTATCATGTTGTCTTTAACTCACCACAGGGAAGACGTATGAGTAATGTAAAGCAATGTGATTCCTGTATCATGTTGTCTTTAACTCATCACAGGGAAGGCTAATGAGTAATGGTAAGGAATGTGCTTCCTGTATCATCTTACCATTCACTCACCACAGTCAGGGTCTATGAGTAATGGTAACCAATGTGATTCCTGTATCATGTTGCCTTTAACTCACCACAGGGAAGGTCTATGAGTAATGGAGAGCAATAAGTTTCCTGTATCATGTTGTCTTTAACTCGCCACAGGTAAGGTCTATGTGTAATGGTAAGCAATGTCCTTCCTGTATCATGTTAACATTAACTCACTACAGGGAAGGTATGAGTAATGGTAAGCAATGTGATTCCTGTATCATGTTGCCTGTAACTCACCACAGGGAAGGCCTATGTGTAATGGTAAACAATGTGATTCCTCTATCATGAGGCCTTTAACTCACCACAGGTAAGACCTATGAGTAATGGTAAGCAATGTGATTCCTGTTTCAAGTTGTCTTTAACCCACCACAGGGAAGGTCTATGAGTAATGGAGAGCAACAAGATTCCTGTATCATGTTGCCTTTAACTCACTACAGGGAAGGTCTATGAATAATTGAGAGCAATAAAATTCCTATATGATGTTGCCTTTGGCGCACCACAGGGAAGACCTATAGCAATAAGATTCCTGTATCATGTTGCCTTTAACTCACCACAGGGAAGGTCTATGAGTATAGGAGAGCAATAAGATTCTCGTATCATGTTGCCTTTGGCTCACCACAGGGAAGACCTATGAGTATTGGTAAGCAATAAGATTCATGTATCATGTTGCCATTAACTCACCACAGGGAAGGTCTATGATTAATGGAGAAAAATAAGATTCCTGTATCATGTTGCCTTTAACTCACCACAGGGAAGGCCTATGAGTAATGGAGAGCAATAAGATTCCTGTATCATGTTGCCTTTAACTCTCCACAGTGAAGACCTATGAGTAATGTAAAGCAGTGTGATTCCTGTAACAAGTTGTCTTTAACTCACCACAGGGAAGACCTATGAGTAATGTTAAGCAATGTGATTCCTATATCATGTTGTCTTTAAATAACCAAAGGGAAGGTCAATGAGTAATGGTAAGCAATGTGATTCCTGTATCATGTTGCCTTTAACTCACCACAGGGATGGCGTATGAGTAATGATAAGCAATGTGATTCCTGTATCATGTTGTCTTTAGCTCACCACAGGGAAGACGTATGAGTAATGTTAAGCAATGTGATTCCTGTATCATGTTGTCTTTAACTCACCACAGGGAAGGCCTAGAAGTATTGTAAGCAATGTGATTCCTGTATCATGTCGTCTTTTATTCGCCACAGGTAAGGTCTATGTGTAATGGTAAGCAATGTGCTTCGTGTATAACGTTGCCTTTAACTCACCACAGGGAAGGTCTATCAGTAATGGTAAGCAATGTGATTCCTGTATCATGTTGCCTTTAACTCACCACACGGAAAACCTATGAGTAATGGTAAGCAATGTGATTCCTGTTTCAAGTTGTCTTTAACCCACCTCAGGGAAGACCTATGAGTAATGGTAAGCAATGTGATTCCTGTATCATGTTGTCTTTAACTCACCACAGGGAAGGTCTATGAGTGATGGAGAGCAATAAGATTAACGTATCATGTTGCCTTTGGCTCACCACAGGGAAGACCTATGAGTAATGATAAGGAATAAGATTCCTGTATCATGTTGCCTTTAACTCACCACAGGGAAGGTCTATGTGTAATGGAGAGCAATAAGATTCCTGTATCATGTTGCCTTTGGCTCACCTCAGGGAAGACCTATGAGTAATGGTAAGCAATGTGATTCCTGTTTCATGTTGCCTTTAATTCACCACAGGGAAGGTCTATGAGTAATGGAGAGAAATAAGATTCCCGTATCGTGTTGCCTTTGGCTCACCACAGGGAAGACCTACGAGTAATGGTAAGCAATAAGATTTCTGTATCATGTTGCCTTTAACTCACCACAGGGAAGTTATATGTGTAATGGAGAGCAATAAGATTCCTGTATCATGTTGGCTTTGGCTCACCACAGGGAAGACCTATGAGTAATGGTAAGCAATAAGATTCCTGTATCATGTTGCCTTTAACTCACTACAGGGAAGGTCTATGAGTAATGGAGAGCAATAAGATTCCTTTATCATGTTGGCTTTGGCTCACCACAGGGAACACCTATGAGTAATGGTAAGCAATGTGATTTCTGTATCATGTTGCCTTTAACTCACCACAGGGAAGGTCTATGAGTAATAGAGAGCAAAAAGATACCTGTATCATGTTGCCTTTAACTCACCACAGTGAAGACCTATGAGTAACGTAAAGCAATGTGATTCGTGTATCAAGTTGTCTTTAACTCACCACAGAGAAGAGCTATGAGTAATGTTAAACAATCTGATTCCTATATCATGTTGCCTTTAAATCACCACAGGGAAGGTCAATGTTAAATGGTAAGCAATGTGATTCCTGTATTATGTTGCCTTAAAGTCACCACAGGGATGGCCTATGAGTAATGGTAAGCAATGTAATTCCTGTTACATGTTATCTTTAACTCATCACAGGGAAGGTCTATGAGTAATGGAGAGCAATAAGATTCCTGTATCATGTAGCCTTTAACTCACCACAGGGAAGGTCTAGTAGTAATGGTAAGCAATGTGATTCCTGTATCATGTTGGTGTTAACTCACCACAATGAAGGCCTATGAGTAATGGAGAGCAATAAGATTCCTGTATCATGTTGCCTTTAAATCACCACAGGGAAGGTCTATGAGTAATGGAGAGCAATAAGATTACTGTATCATGTTGCCTTTAACTCACCACAGTTTAGACCTATGAGTAATTTAAGCAGTGTGATTCCTATATCATGTTGCCTTTAAATCACCATAGGGAAGGTCAATGAGTAATGGTAAGCAATGTGATTCCTGTATCATGTTGCCTTTAACTCACCACAAGGATGGCCTATGAGTAATGGTAAGCAATGTGATTCCTGTATCATGTTGCCTTTAACTCACCACAGGGAAGGTCTATGAGTAATGTAGAAAATTAAGATGCCTGTATCATGTTGGCTTTGGATCACCACAGGGAAGACCTATGAGTAATGGTAAGCAATGTGATTTCTGTTTCATGTTGCCTTTAACTCACCACAGGGAACGCCTATGAGTAATGGTAAGCCATGTGATTCCTGTATCATGTTGCCTTTAACTCACCGCAGTGAAGACCTATGAGTAATGTAAAGCAGTCTGATTCCAGTATCAAGTTGTCTTTAACTCACCACAGGGAAGACCTATGAGTAATGTTAAGCAATGTGATTCCTATATCATGTTGCCTTTAAATCACCACAGGGAAGGCCTACGAGTAGTGGTAAGGAATGTGATTCCTGTATCATGTTGCCTTTAACTCACCACAGGGAACGCCTATGAGTAATGGTAAGCCATGTGATTCCTGTATTATGTTGCCTTTAACACACTCACAGAAGGTCTGTGAGTAATGGTAAGCAATGTGATTCCTGTATCAAGTTGCCTTTAACTCACCACAGTCAAGGTCTATGAGTAATGGTAACCAATGTGATTGCTGTATCATATTGTCTTTAACTCACCACAGGGAAGGTGTATGAGTAATGGTAAGCAATGTGATTCCTGTATCATGTTGCCTTTAAGTCACCACAGGGAAGACCTATGAGTAATCGTAAGCAATGTGATTCCTGTATCAAGTTGCCTTTAACTCACCACAGTCAAGGTCTATGAGTAATGGTAACCAATGTGATTCCTGTATCATACCATCCTTAACTCACCACAGGGAAGGTGTATGAGTAATGGTAAGCAATGTGATTCCTGTATCATGTTGCCTTTAAGTCACCACAGGGAAGACCTATGAGTAATGGTAAGCAATGTGAATCCTGTATCATGTTGTCTTTAACTCACCACAGGGAAGACCTATGAGTAATGTTAAGCAATGTGAATCCTGTATCATGTTGTCTTTAACTCACTACAGGGAAGGCCTGTGAGTAATGTTAAGCAATGTGATTCCTGTATTATGTTTTCTTTAACTCATCACAGGGAAGGCCTATGAGTAATGTTAAGCAATGAGATTCCTGTATCATGTTGTCTTTAACTCACCACAGGGAAGGGTAATGAGTAATGTTAAGCAATGTGATCCCTGTATCATGTTGTCTTTAACTCACCACAGGGAAGGCCTATAAATAATGGTAAGCAATGTGATTCCTGTATCATGTTGTCTTTAACTCACCACAGGGATGGTATGAGTAAAGGTAACCAATGTGATTCCTGTATCATGTTGCTTTTAACTCACCACAGGGAAGACCTATGGGTAATGTTAAGGAATGTGATTCTTGTATGAAGTTGTCTTTAACTCACCACAGGGAAGGCCTATGAGTAATGGTAAGCAATGTGATTCCTGTATCAAGTTGCCTTTAACTCACCACAGGGAAGGTCTATGAGTAATGGTAACCAATGTGATTCCTGTATCATATTGTCTTTAACTCACCACAGGGAAGGCCTATGAGTATTGGTAAACAATGTGATTCCTGTATCATGTTGTCTTTAGCTCACCACAGGGAAGGCCTATGAGTAATGGAGAGCAGTAAGATTCCTGTATCATGTTGCCTTTAACTCACCACAGGGAAGGTCTATGAGTAATAGAGAGCAATAAGATTCCTGTATCATGTTGTCTTTGGCTCACCAAGGGGAAGACCTATGAGTAATGGTAAGCAATAAGATTCCTGTAGCATGTTGCCTTTATCTCACCACAGGGAAGGTCTATGAGTAATGGAGAGCAATAAGATTCCTGTATCATGTTTGCTTTGGCTCACCACAGGGAAGACCTATGAGTAATGGTAAGCAATGTGATATCTGTTTCATGTTGCCTCTAACTCACCACAGGGAAGGTCTATGGGTAATGGAGAGCAATAAGATTCCTGTATGATGTTGCCTTTAACTCACCACAGTGAAGACCTATAAGTAATGAAAAGCAATGTGATTCCTGTATCAAGTTGTCTTTAACTCACCACAGGGAAGACCTATGAGTAATGTAAAGCAATGTGATTCCTGTATAATGTTTTCTTTAACTCATCACAGGGAAGGCTAATGAGTAATGTTAAACAATGTGATCCCTGTATCATGTTGTCTTTAACTCACCACAGAGAAGGTCTATGCGTAATGGAGAGCAATAAGATTCCTGTATCATGTTGTCTTTAACTCACCACAGGGAAGGTCTAGTAGTAATGGTAAGCAATGTGATTCCTGTATCATGTTGTCATTAACTCACCACAGCGAAGGCCTATGAGTAATGGTAAGCAATGTGATTCCTGTATCATGTTGCCTTTGACTCACCACAGGGAAGGCCTATGAGTAATGGTAAGCAATGTGATTCTTCTATCATGTTGTCTCTAATCGCCACAGGTAAGGTCTATGTGTAATGGTAAGCAATGTGCTTCCTGTATCATGTTGTCTATAACTCAGTACAGGCAAGGTATGTCTAATGGTAACCAATGTGATTCCTGTATCATGTTGCCTTTAACTCACTACAGGGAAGACCTGTGAGTAATGATAAGCAATGTGATTGCTGTATCAATTTGTCTCTACCTAACCACAGGGACGGTCTATGAGTAATGTTAAGCAATGTGATTCCTGTATCATGTTGCCTTTAACTCACCACAGGGTAGGTCCATGAGTAATGGTAAGCAATGTGATTCCTGTATCATGTTGCCTTTAACTCACCACAGGGAGGGTCTATGAGTAATGGAGAGCAATAAGATTCCTGTATCATGTTGCCTTTGGCTCACCTCAGGGAAGACCTATGAGTAATGGTAAGCAATGTGATTCCTGTATTATGTTGCCTTTAACTCACCACAGGGAAGGTCTGTGAGTAATGGAGAGCAATAAGATTCCCGTATCATGTTGCCTTTGGCTCACCACAAGGAAGACCTATGAGTAATGGTAAAGAATAAGATTCCTGTATCATGTTGCCTTTAACTCACCACAGGGAAGGTCTATGAGTAATGTAGAAAATTAAGATTCCTGTATAATGTTGGCTTTGGCTCACCACAGGGAAGACCTATAAGTAATGGTAAGCAATTAGATTCCTGTATCATTTTGCCTTTAGCTCACCACAGGGAAGGTCTATGAGTAATGGAGAGCAATAAGATTCCTGTATCATGCTGCCTTAACTCACCACAGGGAAGGTCTATGAGTAATGGAGAGCTATAAGATTCCTGTATCTTGTTAGCTATGGATCACCACAGGGAAGACCTACGAGTAATGGTAAGCAATGTGATTTCTGTATCATGTTGCCTTTAAATCACCACAGGGAAGGTCTATGAGTAATGGAGAGCAATAAGATTACTGTATCATGTTGCCTTTAAATCACCACAGTGAAGACCTATGAGTAATTTAAGCAGTGTGATTCCTATATCATGTTGCCTTTAAATCACCATAGGGAAGGTCAATGAGTAATGGTAAGCAATGTGATTCCTGTATCATGTTGCCTTTAACTCACCACAAGGATGGCCTATGAGTAATGGTAAGCAATGTGATTCCTGTATCATGTTGCCTTTAACTCACCACAGGGAAGGTCTATGAGTAATGTAGAAAATTAAGATTCCTGTATCATGTTGGCTTTGGATCACCACAGGGAAGACCTATGAGTAATGGTAAGCAATGTGATTTCTGTTTCATGTTGCCTTTAACTCACCACAGGGAAGGTCTATGAGTAATGGAGAGCAATAAGATTCCTGTATCATGTTGCCTTTAACTCACCGCAGTGAAGACCTATGAGTAATGTAAAGCAGTCTGATTCCTGTATCAAGTTGTCTTTAACTCACCACAGGGAAGACCTATGAGTAATGTTAAGCAATGTGATTCCTATATAATGTTGCCTTTAAATCACCACAGGGAAGGCCTACGAGTAGTGGTAAGCAATGTGATTCCTGTATCATGTTGCCTTTAACTCACCACAGGGAACGCCTATGAGTAATGGTAAGCCATGTGATTCCTGTATTATGTTGCCTTTAACTCACTCACAGAAGGTCTGTGAGTAATGGTAAGCAATGTGATTCCTGTATCAAGTTGCCTTTAACTCACCACAGTCAAGGTCTATGAGTAATGGTAACCAATGTGATTGCTGTATCATATTGTCTTTAACTCACCACAGGGAAGGTGTATGAGTAATGGTAAGCAATGTGATTCCTGTATTATGTTGCCTTTAAGTCACCACAGGGAAGACCTATGAGTAATCGTAAGCAATGTGATTCCTGTATCAAGTTGCCTTTAACTCACCACAGTCAAGGTCTATGAGTAATGGTAACCAATGTGATTCCTGTATCATACTGTCTGTAACTCACCACAGGGAAGGTGTATGAGTAATGGTAAGCAATGTGATTCCTGTATCATGTTGCCTTTAAGTCACCACAGGGAAGACCTATGAGTAATGGTAAGCAATGAGATTCCTGTTTTATGTTGTCTTTAACTCACCACAGGGAAGGTTAATGAGTAATGTTAAGCAATGTGAATCCTGTATCATGTTGTCTTTAACTCACCACAGGGAAGGTCTATGGGTAATGGAGAGCAATAAGATTCCTGTATCAAGTTGTCTTTAACTCACCACAGGGAAGACCTATGAGTAATGTAAAGCAATGTGATTCCTGTATAATGTTTTCTTTAACTCATCACAGGGAAGGCTAATGAGTAATGTTAAACAATGTGATCCCTGTATCATGTTGTCTTTAACTCACCACAGGGAAGGCCTATGAGTAATGGTAAGCAATGTGATTCCTGTATCATGTTGTCTTTAACTCACCACAGGGAACGCCTATGAGTATTGGTAAACAATGTGATTCCTGTATCATGTTGCCTTTAACTCACCACAGTGAAGGCCTACGAGTAGTGTTAAGCAATGTGATTCCTGTATCATGTTGCCTTTAACTCACCACAGGGAACGCCTATGAGTAATGGTAAGCCATGTGATTCCTGTATCATGTTGCCTTTAACTCACTCACAGAAGGTCTGTGAGTAATGGTAAGCAATGTGATTCCTGTATCAAGTTGCCTGTAACTCACCACAGTCAAGGTCTATGAGTAATGGTAACCAATGTGATTCCTGTATCATATTGTCTTTAACTCACCACAGGGAAGGTGTATGAGTAATGGTAAGCAATGTGATTCCTGTATCAAGTTGCCTTTAACTCAACACAGTCAAGTTGTATGAGTAATGGTAACCAATGTGATTCCTGTATCATACTGTCTTTAACTCATCACAGGGAAGGTGTATGAGTAATGGCAAGCAATGTGATTCCTGTATCATGTTGCCTTTAAGTCACCACAGGGAAGACCTTTGAGTAATGGTAAGCAATGAGATTCCTGTTTTATGTGGTCTTTAACTCACCACAGGGAAGGTTAATGAGTAATGTTAAGCAATGTGATCCCTGTATCATGTTGTCTTTAACTCACCACAGGGAAGGTCTATGAGTAATGGAGAGCAATAATTATCCTGTATCATGTTGTCTTTATCTCACCAAAGGGAAGGTCTATGAGTAATGGTAAGCAATGTGATTCCTGTATCATGTTGTCCTTAACTCACCACAGAGAAGGTCTATGCGTAATGGAGAGCAATCAGATTCCTGTATCATGTTGTCTTTAACTCACCACAGGGAAGGTCTAGTAGTAATGGTAAGCAATGTGATTCCTGTATCATGTTGTCGTTAACTCACCACAGCGAAGGCATATGAGTAATGGTAAGCGATGTGATTCCTGTATCATGTTGCCTTTGACTCACCACAGGGAAGGCCTATGAGTAATGGTAAGCAATGTGCTTCCTGTATCATGTTGTCTATAACTCACTACAGGCAAGGTATGTCTAATGGTAACCAATGTGATTCCTGTATCATTTTGCCTTTAACTCACTACAGGGAAGACCTGTGAGTAATGTTAAGCAATGTGATTGCTGTATCTATTTGTCTCTACCTCACCACAGGGACGGTCTATGAGTAATGTTAAGCAATGTGATTCCTGTATCATGTTGCCTTTAACTCACCACAGGGAAGGTCCATGAGTAATGGTAAGCAATGTGATTCCTGTATCATGTTGCCTTTAACTCACCACAGGGAGGGTCTATGAGTAATGGAGAGCAATAAGATTCCTGTATCATGTTGCCTTTGGCTCACCTCAGGGAAGACCTATGAGTAATGATAAGCAATGTGATTCCTGTATCATGTTGCCTTTAACTCACCACAGGGAAGGTCTGTGAGTAATGGAGAGCAATAAGATTCCCGTATCATGTTGCCTTTGGCTCACCACAGGGAAGACCTATGAGTAATGGTAAAGAATAAGATTCCTGTATCATGTTGCCTTTAACTCACCACAGGGAAGGTCTATGAGTAATGTAGAAAATTAATATTCCTGTATCATGTTGGCTTTGGCTCACCACAGGGAAGACCTATAAGTAATGGTAAGCAATTAGATTCCTGTATCATTTTGCCTTTAGCTCACCACAGGGAAGGTCTATGAGTAATGGAGAGCAATAAGATTCCTGTATCATGTTGGCTTTGGATCACCACAGGGAAGACCTATGAGTAATGGTAAGCAATGTGATTTCTGTTTCATGTTGCCTTTAACTCACCACAGGGAAGGTCCATGAGTAATGGAGAGCAATAAGATTCCTGTATCATGTTGCCTTTAACTCACCGCACTGAAGACCTATGAGTAATGTAAAGCAGTCTGATTCCTGTATCAAGTTGTCTTTAACTCACCACAGGGAAGACCTATGAGTAATGTTAAGCAATGTGATTCCTATATCATGTTGCCTTTAACTCACCACAGGGAACGCCTATGAGTAATGGTAAGCCATGTGATTCCTGTATTATGTTGCCTTTAACTCACTCACAGAAGGTCTGTGATTAATGGTAAGCAATGTGATTCCTGTATCAAGTTGCCTTTAACTCACCACATTCAAGGTCTATGAGTAATGGTAACCAATGTGATTCCTGTATCATATTGTCTTTAACTCACCACAGGGAAGGTGTATGAGTAATGGTAAGCAATGTGATTCCTGTATGATGTTGCCTTTAAGTCACCACAGGGAAGACCTATGAGTAATGGTAATCAATGTGATTCGTGTATCAAGTTGCCTTTAACTCACCACAGTCAAGGTCTATGATTAATGGTTACCAATGTGATTCCTGTATCATACTGTCTTTAACTCACCACAGGGAAGGTGTATGAGTAATGGTAAGCAATGTGATTCCTGTATCATGTTGCCTTTAAGTCACCACAGGGAAGACCTATGAGTAATGGTAAGCAATGAGATTCCTGTTTTATGTTGTCATTAACTCACCACAGGGAAGGTTAATGAGTAATGTTAAGCAATGTGAATCCAGTATCATGTTGTCTTTAACTCACCACAGGGAAGACCTATGAGTAATGTTAAGCAATGTGATTCCTGTATCATGTTGTCTTTAGCTCACCACAGGGAAGGCCTGTGAGTAATGTTAAGCAATGTGATTACTGTATTATGTTTTCTTTAACTCATCACAGGGAAGGCCTATGAGTAATGTTAAGCAATGAGGTTCCTGTATCATGTTGTCTTTAACTCACCACAGGGAAGGCTAATGAGTAATGTTAAGCAATGTGATCCCTGTATCATGTTGTCTTTAACTCACCACAGGGAAGGCCTATAAGTAATGGTAAGCAATGTGATTCCTGTATCATGTTGTCTTTAACTCACCATAGGGAAGGCCTATTAGTAATGGTAAGCAATGTGATTGCTGTATCATGTTGTCTTTAACTCACCACAGGTAAGGTTTATGTGTAACGGTAAGCAATGTGATTTCTGTAACATGTTGCCTTTAACTCACACACAAAAGGTCTATGTGTAATGGTAAGCAATGTGATTCCTGTATCAACTCACCACAGGGAAGGCCTATGAGTATTGGTAAACAATGTGATTCCTGTATCATGTTGTCTTTAACTCACCACAGTGAAGGTCAATGAGTAATGGTAAGCAATGTGATTCCTGTATCAAGTTGTCTTTAACTCACCACAGGGAAGGTCTATGAGTAATGTTATCCAATGTGATTCCTGTATCATATTGTCTTTAACTCACCACATGGAAGGTGTATGAGTAATGGTAGGCAATGTGATTCCTGTATCATGTTGCCTTTAACTCACCACTGGGAAGACCTATGAGTAATGGTAAGTAATGTGATTCCTGTATCATGTTGTCTTTAACTCACCACAGGGAAGGGTTATGAGTAATGTTAAGCAATGTGATTCCTGTATAATGTTTTCTTTAACTCATCACAGGGAAGGCCTATGAGTAATGTTAAGCAATGAGATTCCTGTATCATGTTGTCTTTAACTCACCACAGGGAAGGTTAATGAGTAATGTTAAGCAATGTGATCCCTGTATCATGTTGTCTTTAACTCACCACAGGGAAGGTCTATGAATAATGGAGAGCAATAAGTTTCCTGTATCATGTTGTCTTTAACTCACCACAGGGAAGGCCTATGAGTAATGGTAAGCAATGTGAGTCCTGTATCATGTTGTCTTTAACTCACCACAGGGAAGGTCTATGGGTAATGGAGAGCAATAAGATTCCTGTATCATGTTGTCTTTAACTCACCACAGGGAAGGTCTAGTAGTAATGGTAAGCAATGTGATTCCTGTATCATGTTGTCGTTAACTCACCACAATGAAGGTCTATGAGTAATGGTAAGCAATGTGATTCTTGTATCGTGTTGTCTTTAACTCACCACAGGGAAGGCCTATGAATAATGGGAAGCAATGTGATTCCTGTATCATGTTGTGTTTAACTCACCACAGGGATGGTATGAGTAAAGGTAACCAATGTGATTCCTGTATCATGTTGCTTTTAACTCACCACAGGGAAGACCTATGGGTAATGTTAAGGAATGTGATTCTTGTATGAAGTTGTCTTTAACTCACCACAGGGAAGGCCTATGAGTAATGGTAAGCAATGTGATTCCTGTATCAAGTTGCCTTTAACTCACCACAGGGAAGGTCTATGAGTAATGGTAACCAATGTGATTCCTGTATCATATTGTCTTTAACCCACCACAGGGAAGGTGTATGAGTAATGGTATGCAATGTGATTCCTGTATCATGTTGTCTTTAATTCACCACAGGGAAGACCTATGAGTAATGTTAAGCAATGTGATTCCTGTATCATGTTATCTTTAGCTCACCACAGGGAAGGCCTATAAGTAATGTTAAGCAATGTGATTCCTGTATCATGTTGTCTTTAACTCACTACAGGGAAGGCCTATGAGTAATGTTAAGCAATGTGATTCCTGTATTATGTTTTCTTTAACTCATCACAGGGCAGGCCTATAAGTAATGTTAAGCAATGAGATTCCTGTATCATGTTGTCTTTAACTCAACACAGGGAAGGTTAATGAGTAATGTTAAGCAATGTGATCCCTGTATCATGTTGTCTTTAACTCACCACAGGGAAGGCCTATGAGTAATGGTAAGCAATGTGATTCCTGTATCATGTTGTCTTTAACTCACCACAGGGAAGGCCTATGAGTAATGGTAAGCAATGTGATTGCTGTATCATGTTGTCTTTAACTCATCACAGGGAAGGTCTATGAGTAATGGAGAGCAATAAGATTCCTGTATCATGTTGTCTTTAACTCACCACAGGGAAGGTCTAGTAGTAATGGTAAGCAATGTGATTCCTGTATCATGTTGTCGTTAACTCACCACAATGAAGGCCTATGAGTAATGGTAAGCAATGTAATTCCTGTATCATGTTGCCTTTGACTCACCACATAGAAGGCCTTTGAGTAATGGTAAGCAATTTGATTCTTGTATCGTGTTGTCTTTAACTCACCACAGGGAAGGCCTATGAGTAATGGGAAACAATGTGATTCCTGTCTCATGTTGTGTTTAACTCACCACAGGGAAGGTCTATGATTAATGGTAAGCAATGTGATTCTTGTATCATGTTGTCTTTAACTCACCACAGGGAAGGCCTATGAGTAATGGTAAGCAATGTGATTCCTGTATCATGTTGTCTTTAACTCACCACAGGTAAGGTCTATGTGTAATGGTAAGCAATGTGATTCCTGTATCATGTTGTCTTTAACTCACCACAGGGATGGTATGAGTAAAGGTAACCAATGTGATTCCTGTATCATGTTGGCTTTAACTCACCACAGGGAAGACCTATGAGTAATGTTAAGGAATGTGATTCTTGTATGAAGTTGTCTTTAACTCACCACAGGGAAGGCCTATGAGTAATGGTAAGCAATGTGATTCCTGCATCCTTTGCTTCCTGATAGATGTCACTTTCCACATCTATGCTCACCGCACTGGTGCACTCATCTAGTAATGCAAATTTAGGCCTGAAATGAAACACAACAAATTTAATGCTTCAAAACATTAATGTTATTACTTCAGGATATATCCAAAACTACGCTGCTGATTATTAATTGCTTAACATAAAAAATTATTTCTCTAAGGGCAGGTTGTACGAACTGAGAATAAATTTTGGAATGGTTATTCTTGGAATACACTATTCATGGTATAAATGTGGTGACGAGTTGTACGATGGAATTTTATTCCTTAGATATCTATTGGACTGTTTGTAGATTTAAAACTAATGTTTGCTGAAAACTTCATAGTTTTCTCAATCAGCTGTTCCTAAACTATGTATTATTTCTTATTTTAACTACTTATGGTACTATGAAATCATTATGAATGTTCATAAGCGTGTTCGGATGTAGAATTGCTATACATTTTACAAAACATAAACACATATGTATACTGTGACTTCTTGCGATAGGTTAGGAGTATGGGAATATACCTTACCGTATGTGCAAAGTTGTATCTTGTGCTGATATATGACATCTTTCTGTTTTGGTGATCAAAACGTACTTACCCTCATTTCTGTATTTTATTTATTAAAATACTTAGTAAGTGAATTTTGAAAATTACATTTTAGTGTTGCCAATGCCACTAACAACTTAAGATATGTATAATTGAATCGTTGCACCAAGATAAATAGAAAACAATTTGCTATATAAATATTTTTATTAGTTATGTCGAATAGTACATTAAACCGTTCCCATTGCAGTTCGCACTTTGCTGATGGCAATATTTAATACAGCACCTAGAAATTGTCAACCAAACCAATAAAACCGAGAACATTATATTTTAGGGAAAGTATTCTCTATTCAATCAAAATTGTCTCTAATGTGTTAAACCTACAGCATATAATACGAAAAATTATGAATTTATTGTAAAATAATATATTTAGATTTACGAGCTCTGATGGCTTCTTTTAATCTGGGCATCTCCTCCCTACATCACAAAGCTTGTAGGGTTATAGTTTTTAAACTTGCACATAACTTCCAAAATCTGATTATAGTACAGAATGTCGCTAGCATTAATACTTGTTTTTATTAAAATCTGGACATCTATTACCAACATGTGCTTCACTTGGTCATGGTAAGCACGTGTTGGAAATAGATGTCCAGATTTTAATAAAATTGACAGCTTCACTGTATGTAATGGCTTTTTTAACATTTTAAAATTAATACTTGTGGTTATCTTACGTTTTGAAACATATTCCCGCAGAAGTAACCTATCCTTTGTATTTCGTCAATAAAACATAACCTCACTCTTTACAACGCTATGCATTGTGCTGGTGAATTGCTGCACTACACTATTTTATATTTATCTTGGGTTGGATTAAATTTAATTGTTTCCATAAAATAGAGGTATTTTGATGATAATATTGTAGGTAGATTTTACTTTTTTATAAATGAAACTTTGTTTTAACTATCTTCTTGTCATATTTATCTTCTAACCATCAAGTTGTCTGTGTGATATCATTTCTCAACTTTAATTTCATTATAACCGTGTTCATTTATCAGACTATTAGGTATAATATGTCCTTAAAACATATTATAAAGAAATGAATCGCTTATATCAGTCAAATATGGGTCAAAATTGTGCCGAGTATACAAGCGGCCATTTTCCTTTTTATACTCTATTCTTGGAATATCGGCTTATCCTTGCAAGGAATCACGGAATAAGTTATTCTATGTTTATTCCCTTGATAATCTCTATTCCGTTGTCGTACAACAAAATTTTGCATATAACCATGGAATAACGACTAACAGAGGTTTATTCTGAGTTCGTACAACTGGCCCTAAGAAGGGTATGAAGCAAAGACTGTTGTTATTCATATTCTAATACATGACATTGATTTTTTTATAAATTTTTATATATACATTTTTGGAAATGTATTGCACCTCAAACTAAAAGCAGATAAAAGTGTTGATTAGCACATTGTAATTTGTGTGAATCATTTCCATTGCAACTTGATTTGTCCAGACTGATCTCTACATGCTGCTGATTCCACGAGCATCCAAAGTGTTTTTTCTGCAAAACTAGAACTAGTGAAGTTGTTTTGGTAATGTTTGCTACAAACCCTTGCTAAACAAAACCAACTTTAGAAACTGAAAAAACTGTTAGAAAATTTGGAGGTTCATTGTGGAATCAATGCCGCTAGATGCAAGCAGTAGTATACCATTTTCTTCAGCAAGGGAATGCACCCAGCTGCAAGATGTCCACAGCAACACACTATGCTCCTTCACCATGTCTTTGATGGAATAAACGTTAAATCAATAATCAAGAATCCAGGAGTACTAAATCTGATAGAATGAGAAACAGTGTTAAAAAGAATTGCATTAAAATGTATTTTCATACACAAACTATTGTTCCCTTGCATCTATCACTAAAATATAGAAATAAAAATCTGGCGAATTCCATTCAAATAACTTTCTCTAGCTATTCTCGCTTCACTGTAAGTAGAACGGAAATAAGGGGATACATTTTGCTAAAGCAATAGTCGAATCCCTTAAAAGCCGGTTGCTATGTGAAACAATTGAGATTTGGTTAGCTCTGCATAGTCCCATTGGAGAAAAGTTAGTTAATATAGAATATTTCTGAATTGGATTTGTAACCCTGAAGTATCACTGACGTACAGTTTTTCCAGACAAGTTTCGAAGCCATGTGGGCTTCATTGTCAATGGTTTCCAACTGAATTTCTACAGGATTTCTAAGTTGAGTTGTGACGGTCTCTAGTAACTGAGTGACAAACTTCCACAATATGTCTTGTGACTGCAATTCAAAGTTGGATATGTGGCATTTGTTTTTAATGATGTGGTTTTTCTCTCAGACGTCAAGCTGTGCTGCATATCTGGCAGGTTTTATCAGGTGTATGTTAGGTACTATTTCATGGTTAGTAGACCAAAAGTGGTGTGCAACAGCTGACTTGTCAGTTTGGTTGTATTTTACTGCTCTCAAGTATTCTTTAAGTCTTGTGTCTTTTTATTTATCCAATTTAAAATTTGTTGCAATCTGTGCAACTTATTCTGTAGATTGCTGATTCTTTTGTGTTCTGAGATTCCAGAAATTTCCCTTTACTAATTCTTCTTCATTAACAATTAGGTGATTTCATCTGCTATTTCTCTAGTGCATAATTCCAAAATCATATAGTTTGTTACAGAGAACATTACTTGATTCAAAGCATTTTACTACGTAACTTAAGAGTATTTAACAAGTTTTCCATTAGTGAAATATAATTAGCACCCCAACAGCTTGCAGTTGTATGAGCAGCAAATGAAAGAATACTAGAATTTGTAACATCATTAACATAAAGAATAAATAACAGGGGACCCAAGACAGATCCTTGGGGAACCCCATATTCTATTGCATCACAGTCCGACTGTATTGTATTTGCTAATTTGTCAGTGTTATGTATAATTTGTACTGTTTGTTTCCTTCTATTAGATTAATAGCATGTCCCCTTATACCATTTAGTTCAAGTTTATTTATTAATATTTCATCATTTACAGAATCAAAAGCTTTAGTATAGTCAAAAAAGATGGTGCCAACTTTCTCACCCTTATCTATTTTACCAAGAACTTTGTGTATGAAATCAGCAATTGCTGTTTTGGTCGAGAGTCATTTCCTAAATCCATGTTGAAAATCACCAACTACCTGTTTAAATTTAGAAAATGTATTAATCAGTTAAGAATAATTTTTTCAGATAGTTTAGCAAGTTCAGATGTTGAGGTTATAGGTCAGTAATATTTGTCCGCTCCCCCTTTTTATAAACTGACCAGCTTCAGTAAATTTAGGAAAACTGCCTGCTTCAATGGAGTAATTTATGAGGTGTTCTAAAGGTTTTAGAATCTGCTGTTTACAATGTATTAGTATTTTAGGGCTAGCCACAAGAGCTTTTATTTGTTAATTGGATTTATTAATTCAGTTATTTCTTTCTCACTCACAGCAATATAAATAATGAATAACTAACACTATTTTTGACTGAATAACTATGATTCAGATTTGCAGCATTATTTTTTGCAACTTCTAGAAAAAAACTATTTGCAAAGTTAATTACTTCCTGAGGATTATCTGTCAATTTGCCCTGAATGTCTAGAACCATATTTTCATTTTTATTCTCTGACTTCTTAATATTGTTTATAAAGTCCCAGGCAGCTTTACTTGTATTGCAAGTTTTTTGTGACTATCCATTTGAAAGTCTATATTCATGTAAGTGCTTTCTGTATTGTTTTTTAACTTCATTATATTTATTTTTATAATGTGCACAGCCCAAACTTTTGTATAATTCACAAAAATCCTTCATTTTTTCACAAAATTTTAAAATATAAATAGGTAGAGGCGGCTTAATAAGATTCTGGCTTTTCTCAGTTACGTTTTCTTAGGACAAGCAGAATCCAAAATGTTCCCTAAATATTCAATAAAATTCTTCCCATTGATAATTTTAAAAAAAAAAAAAAAATGGGAAGAATTGCCAATTTACTTCAGTTAATAATGACACTAAGTTGTTCAAGTTTCTATTGTCAATTACTCAGTATCTTTTCTCTCTACTATTAAATCAGTTAAGTCCACAAACTGAGCATAGTGTTAAATTTTCCATGATCAATAACAGTAGCAGTATTGAGAGTAATCCTTGATATCATAAGTATTATAATTATCCATTCATTTTCTATAAGCATTATTTACATGTTTAACATCAACATTAAAATCACTAGCTAAAACTATATGTACATTAGGCACAAAAAATGTATTCAGCATTTTATCCAAGTACTCAAGAAAGTCAATTATTGAGGATGATGGAGATCTGTAAATTCTACCAGTCTGTGTACTTAGTTCAACACCAGCTACTTCAAATAGCATTTCACTATTGTGTTACATTTATTGAATATAAAATGATATTATTTCTTGCATAGATAACTACACCCCCACATTTGGCATTTTCTCTACAGAAATCTGATATTTTGTTATAATTATCCAATTTATGTAAATTTATTTTATGTTTATTACATAAGTGTTTAGTTAGGATAATTACATCTAGACTGAGCTTGCCAGAGATTTTTTTTCTTTTCTTTCTTTTTATGGATTGTATATTTAGATGAAATACTCCAAGATCATTTTGTATATTTTGTTTTTCATTACTTGTTTCCCTTACCTAGTGATAGTATTATGTCACAAAATAGATTAATGAATATATAACTTCCTCTGTGATTTAGATGGACATCATCATGTTTCTTGAGCCAGAAGTTTCTACCAACGGAGGTACATTTGCCAATTAAGTTCACTATTTACGTCCATTATATAACACACCACTCACAATAACTTTAGTCCTTGGCGCTAGCAATGAGGACTGTAGTTTCACCCATTATCTCTCCTGCATACACTCCTCTCTTAATATCATTAGACCCAACATATAGTAAGACGGCTTCTGTATTTTCATTTAACAGCTCATTTTCTCCTTCTTTATAGGTCAGCTCATTTATTTTAATTCCCGGGTAGCAGTTTATGTTGTATACATTTTTCTTACAGGTTTCACCAGAAAATTTCAACAGAAAGTCTCCTAGCGCCACAATTTTGACACTTGTATTTTTTGGTTTCTTTATTTGTGATTTACACTCACTACAGCACTGTTCTCCATTATTTTCTTGTGCTTCACTCAGCAATTCAAATCATTTCCCTAAGCAATTCTTGCGATTTAGTGTAATAACCTCCAATTACGGCCTCTGTTTATCACTTTCTTTGTTTATGTCCCATATGTATGTATCCATTTTTGTTGTTTTCAAGCTTAAACTCAAGCTGCCATTTTTGAGTTCAGGCTGATTTTTCTCTTTTTTCAGTTCCCATAGTTGATGGTTTAGGTTCTCATTTTGTATTCTTAAATCTTGTCTACCTGCCTGAAGAACCTTATTAGGAACATCTATTACTAGTTGAAGCGATGCCACCATTTCAGCATCGCTTCACATCTTACATTGCTCTGTGGTAATCTTTACCTTCTGCTCATATTTCTCATCTTCGGTGCTCATAAATGATTTGCTCTCATTTTCATTTCTTACACAAGTCCTACTGGCCTGTATTTATCAAACTTTTTACCATTTGTTGAATTAAATTCTTGCACTTTACCACGAATAACCATACCACTCCCTGCCATCTTGAGGAGCTTCATTACAAAGCTCACACCTGAGCTTGCATTTTGCAGTAGTGTGTGCTTAGCATGTATCTAGACAATATTAATGAGGGAACCTCCTTCTTATGGACACATAATATTTACAGTGATATAACAAACAAAATGATAAGCACCTACCTGTGGTAAAACAGTCTTGCCATGGCCATTCTCTGTTTTTCCCCTCCAGAAAGGACGTCCTTCCAATCTGTGGTGACATGCCAGCCACCCTCACGTTCCACAATATGCTCCAAATGCACCAAGCGCAAACACGTCTCTAAGTGTGCTAGAGTTGCTCCCTTGAGTCTCATTTCTACTTCTGTATCGGGGTAGATCACCTGATCTGCCAATGATCCTAACGACATGTATGGCCTGTATACATGTAAAACAAACACAACCACTCCCATTAAATCTCTTTTCATTTTAATGATAATTCACCTCAGTTTCTAAGGTGTAATTAAAGACATAATAAGTAAAGGTTAAATTTATCATTATTTCTGACTTTTTCTCTTGAAAGATTTACATTACCTTCTTTGTGTTTGCTATTTAGCATACTATGACTACAGTAACCAGAGTTTGGATTTCACCGAACATATCCTGTTTTTTTTATGGGAATCTGGCTAGCTTTTTATGATGGAGCCAAAATACCTGACATACTGCTATGAACAACAAATTGTACCTAATGTTTACATACACTATAAGATAACATCCGAGTCAATATGAAAATTCTGTATTTTAATGGGAATTTTGCTGTTAGGAAAAAGATGTGTTTCACTGCCACAACGACCACAACAGCAATACAGTCACATTGAATTATACTTCATGCTCTAGTTTTACTACTCATTTGATTTCTTCTACTAAGTTATCGCAAAATTATAATTCTTGTTTAAGGTTATGCTAAATCAAAGTTCCATGTTTATTATCCTTATCATGGCTTAGTTGATGGGCCCGGCCCACCTAGTAGCAGCGCAGTGCTCAATGTGAATGCAAGGAGAGCAGGAGGATTCCTTGAGGGAATGAGTTAGTGAAGTAGAAGCCATAAAGGAGGGGGAAAAGAAACAGGGTAGGTCAGAGCAAGGCTGTAGTTTCAAACTCAATAGAAATAGAAGCGAGAAAAACTATTAGCGAAAGCAAAGAGAGAGGTGCAGTCTCTGTGCTGTACAAGATCAGGGGAAGAATGGGCATGTTACAAGGAAGGAACAAATGGTAAACATCAGATTGAAGAGTTAAAAGTGTGGAAAAATGAGACAATTCAACAGCATTTAAGAAGGGGTGAAAGGAGAGCAAAGAGAAAATAGATGTCACAGCAGATAACCAGGCAAAGGAAAAGGTAGAAAGAAGCAGATAGGAGAAAAAGAGAGTAGATGTAAGATCAACAGCAAGTACAGTGACAATAAGACCCTGGAAGACAACTGAAAAGTGATAAGTGATTACTGGCACAGAAAGTGAAAGAGAGGCTAAGTAAAGTTTCAAGAAAGTTCCAAGAAAGTTGTAATTAGGCAGTAATAGAGTAAAGTGAATAGTAGGGCATCAAAGCAGAAGCAGAAATAGGTTGGGAAAAGAGTTTAATAGCATACAAAAGAAGAAGGTAAGAGCTAAGGCAAGTGCAGCATAAATAAGATGTAGGAAAGAGGAAAGGTAAGAGAAAATGATAACAGCTACAGGCAAGAAAACTGATAAATAAAAGGGAAAGAAAGACTTAAGTAAGGTTATATTAGAATGTAAAAGAGTAAAATTGAACAAAAAAGTAGAAAACCTACAGGACAGAAAAAAGAGAAGCAGAAAAGAGAAAAATAGGAGGTTCACAATGAAGCAACAAACACACAAGTCTGCAAAATTTGTAGTGGTTTGTAAAACATGTAAGGGCTGGGCCCCAAATTTGGGGTGCAGCCCAAGTTATGTAGGATTTGTATACAATAAAATCCAATTCAATTCAATGATAACTATTCTATGCATGTTCATATGAAGCATATCAAGGCATAATACTGCAATAGCTAATAAATAAAACAACAAAACTCCATTAACATGCCTTTATTTCAAGGGATGAAATAAATTATAATCCTAACATGGATATGTAGAAAGCACAAAATCTTGCTGTTTGACAAAACAATGTTATCTATTGAGCATGTTATCATGTAGGTTTTTCATAACCATGATCAAGTAGTTTGTAAAGCTTACAGATAAACCCTACTTTTAGATCCTAAACTTACTTAGATTTGTTTCAGTAACTATGTTACTAAATCTGCAGTAAGAAATAATCTATTCCAAAATATCCTATTTTAACCCATATATCTCCTAATTCAATTTTAATTATATGTTCCCTCAAGCACCCATTAGATAAAATATCTAAACTTTGCTCTTGATGTATCAGGTAGGTAGCTCTTGGTCTTGAAATAAATATTTCAGGCTTTTCTCACACTTACCTTTCCTAACTCTAATAAGGCTGCAGCATTAATGGCAATTACTTTAGAGAAATAATTTCTTAATACAAAATCCATATTACAACACCTCCCACCTATTCCCCAAATTTTCCCTCCAGTAACTCCATTGAGATTCAACCAAGGCAGAATAAAGACTTTCAAACAGTGACTATTCATTACTAGCATTATATATAAATATTTGTGTACTGCTTTTATGGCATTCTCTCCTTAATCACTGCATTTCTTTTCTGCTTCTCCCAGCTCCATTACTGCTTACATAAATAAGCAGATAAGAGAACTCACTTGAATGTCTTTATCTGTCATGAACCACTTTTCATCTTTACTTTTAAACACCATAATTTCAGTTTTTTCCTGATTCACCTTCAGATTCTGTTTTTTTGCAAAATCTGTCAATCTCACCTTTAAGCCAATTACTGAAATCGAACATACCACCAGAAGATCAGCATAAAGTAACCCTGGGATATATTATGTTTTTACAAGCATGCAGCACACAATCCAAAATGTCATCAATAAACAGATTAAATAGTTAGGGACTTGTCTCAGCCCTCTCTCCCCTAGCCACACTCTGTCCTGTACATATTAGAACTTCAACCCTTCTCCTTTAATTTGTCTATCCACCCTATCATAAGCTGCTTTTTTTTTTTTTTTAGGTCAATAATAATTATTTTTTGCTCAGTAATTAGGTCATACAATCTACCTCTTTTCTTTCCTAGATTGTTTTGATTATGAATATTTATCCAGTGTCCTTTTCCCTTTCCTAAAGCCTGCTTGGTACTGCTTATTTGCATTAATGAACAGCATAATTATTAGAGACTACATGAAAGCTCAATATCTAGATTAGACAAATTGCTTTTAATATAAAATTATTCTTACTTTATTCAGAATTGATTATTATAACATCTGTTCAGTTTTTTTTTTTTAATCTGGTTGTTCATTAAGGACGATGTTCAGTTTTTCTTTTATAAAATAGACAATGTACAACTTAAAGAAAATGAAACACATAGCCATTTCAATATTTGTATGCTTGCTTAGTTTTTATAACAAATAATATAAAAATGCAAACAAAAGATGCTCCACTTTATTGAATGGAAGCTTTTGTAGTGTGATGTATTTTACAATTTAGTAACATAGTGTTAGTCAATTTAAATTATTGGCACTATAGCACTTATTTTTACTTTCTCTACACATACTATGTACATGGTATATAGAGAAGGTATTGCACTCCACCCAAAAATTGGATATCGAGATTTCACTGGAAATATATGTGTGCATGCGTGAGTGTATGTGTATGTGGGTTTGTGTAGGTGAGGGTGCATGTGGGTGGGTGTGTGTGTGTGTGTGTGTGTGTGTGTGAGTGTGAGTGTGTGTGTGTAGGTGAGTGTGTGTGTGTGAGAACACGATAACTCAAAAACAAAAATTCAGTAAAATACTAAACTTGGCACTTAAGTTTGGTATCTTCCAGGGATGAGACACAAAGATTTTGAGAAAAATCCCCCCGCCCCAAACTACGTTTTACATGGAACTTTTTCTGAAAATTTTGATTTTTTCCAAAAATTGCTCTAACGATTTTGAATAAAGTAGTAAAGATATTTACCAGACAAATAAAATGTATATCTTGGATTTTCTGGGAATAGCCTCTCAAGATTACTTTATTCTGGATGAATTTTACAGAATTTTGCATAACTGCTAAACCGTAAGAGATGGACAAAAACTTAACACATAAAAAATGTAGAGCATATTAAATCATACAATTTATGTTATATACATTCTTTTCATGGAGTTGATCATTTTTGAGATATTTCTTGTTTTTTGTTTCACCTTTCAAAAACTTACACTTTTCTCATAAAGGAATTTGACAACTCCTGTCCATGCAAACAAAGAAACTTCAGTCACTTAGCAACCTGCTTTTGACTATCACTTTAACCTATGCTACTCCCTTATTTCGCTTCTATTTACAAGGAAGCAAGTAAGAAGACTATTTCTACTAATTTTTTCTCAATAAGCATATAGTAAATAGAAGCATAAGCTTTTAACAATAATTTGTTGTAGAGATGTAGAGAAAGTTATGTGAATGGAACACATCAGATTTTTTTTATAAGTTTTGAGATGTTTCGAGAACTCAATTGCTCTCATCATAAGCCAATTGCAGACAGCCAGAATGAGTGTCTGTTGTTGGAGGTTGTGCTGCTGCTGTTGTCCTCTGGTGACTTTTTTGAGCAATTTCCTGCTAGATTGTCACTTAGCAGTTAACTCAAAACTTATAGACTCAGGATGGTATTCATAGTCAATTTTTATAATGGAATAAAACTTTTTATTTCAAATACTGATAAGTGAACATTTTGTAATAAATGTCATTATTCCAATGCCGTACACAGTTGATGACTGCTTCCTCTCTCTAGCCCAACTGCACTCTTAGAGCTGTCAGCCACAAATGACTTCTTCCAGCCATGGGCTTTACATAGCAACAAGTTTCAAGAGTTCATTATTGCATGTGTGCCTTACACAGAGCAGGGCTTAGATGTAATGCAAGTATGTTTAGATTGGCCAGACGATATCAGCCTCTGGTTGCAATAGACAGTACCACATGGCAGCATCCCTTAGACTAGATAGGGCAACCTCAGCTGTTGGCTTAGAGGTCTTCATCCAGCTGCTAGGAACCTGGATCTGTTGACAGGCAATATCGTAAAGATGACTGCTGCAAGGGGACTTCCAAAACATTAGGTTGCTGCCAAAGCCAAGATGGCTGGTGTCAACCCAGTGTGTTGTGGATACATCAGCAAGAAAAGCAGCACCCTGACATCCCAGTCTCTCTGGTGATTGGCCACAACCTTCCTCAAAAACCTTCTAGAGTCTTGATATACCACTCAACCATGCCGTTGAGTGGTATACTGTGGGTTGAGAGATGTTGTAGACATCTTATGTTTCTCTTATCAGATAAGACTCAAAGTAGGTGCCCTGATCATTATGAGCTCCAATGATACCTCATGACCAAACAGTTAGTCCTCCTATGAGACAGTTTAAGATGGTCTTGGTCTTCTGGTTATGAATGGCATATACCTCTGGCAACTTGGTAACTACCAACAGATACCTATTATCCCTGTCGTACACGTTCAAAGGTTGCTCCCACATTGTACGGCTCCTGGTCTGTGGGTTGCGACTTGCTGCACAAACATGGCATTGGCAGCATCTGCCCATAGCCTCAATCAGTAGTATTGTTGTTGGAGCTTGTCAATGGTTCGGCTGGGTCCAAGATGTCCTCCCAAAGTCCCTGATATATTTCCTCCTGGACCTTACTCTGAGCGAGGATCAACTGCTCTCTCCGAGTCTTTCTGTTAGATGACACCCAGTTCTTTGATCATCAGTGAGTTCCCTTGGGCCCAGTATGACTTTTTCAAATGGGGTTAAATGTCTTCCCAGTTTGATCTACTCCTTGCCTCCACTTCTCTCAAGAGGGCCCAAATCGGCATCTGTTAGCTGTTCCCTCCTCAGGCCTGCACTATGCAGAAACCAAGAAATCACCTGGACAGCTGCATAGCATCCACAATGGAGTGGTTCCTTCCTTATCAATGGTCTGATGTGAATATGTACTTTTGGAGCTTCTTGAACTAACAGTTCTTGAAACTCAACGGTCAGGTGAGGGTAAAGTGGTCAGGTAGAAAGGCTGATTTGTGGAGTGTTCCAGTGCCTTTATTGCTGCCAGGGGCTCTTGCCAGAGAATGCAATAGTTCCTTTCTGCCTTGGAGAGCACCTTACTTAGTATACTATAACCCTTTCTGGTCATCCTGGACCTGGGCTAGAATGCCTCCAATAAAGGTGTTGCTGGTGTCAGTGTCCATAATAATATTGCTGCCCAACTGTGGAAACCCAAGACAAAGTGCTCTGCAGAGCGCTGATTTAAAGGCCTCTTCTGACCTCATGTATGACTGGTGCTCCTTCATCAGACAAGTGAGGGGTATTGTGATGTTGGAGAAACCTCTGACAAACTGTGATAGTAGTTGCATAGGCGCAGAAAATGTTTCAACCCTCATTTACATTTCAGGCAAGGATAATCTCTCACAGCCCAAGCCTTCTCTGGGTCCATGGCCTAAGTAGTTGGTGCTTCTTCATGTTCAGATTCAGGTTAACCTTGGTCTTCTGAGCTACTGTCAACAATAATGTAAGTCAACCCTCTCACCACTGATTAGTCGCCCTCCGTGGTGTAATGGTTACCATGCTAACTTCATATACCCAAGGTCGCGGGTTCAAACCCGGCGGAGGACCATGGATTTTTTCGGGCCTCTGAGCAAAATTAAGCGATCTTTCACGCCCAATATAGAATGGGACACTGAGAACCAAAGCAGTTAAAGAGCATCCATAAATAACAGGCCATTTCATTTCACCACTGATTCCTTGAGGCAATGGAAGGTGCAGAGGTCAAGGGCCTAACTGTAAACTGCCAAACCCCTTGGCTTGTCTCTAGAGGGATATGATCACTCATTCCACAATATGATCAGTTCCATAGTTGAGGCAGCAGAATCCTGACACAAACAGCTTGCAATTTTATTATCTGGATGT
The DNA here is from genome assembly GCA_030762935.1 of Hymenopus coronatus. Taxonomy (NCBI): domain Eukaryota; kingdom Metazoa; phylum Arthropoda; class Insecta; order Mantodea; family Hymenopodidae; genus Hymenopus; species Hymenopus coronatus. The sequence continues at coordinate 1,868,249 of CM060884.1, forward strand.
TAGTTGCATCCGTGAGTTAGTTGCAGAATTCCCATCTTCAAGGGTCTTGAACAAATCTGCTATACCTGCAATATAGATTGTCAAGTACACCAGATTTAAACTAATAGTTGCATCTGGAACAGACTGGCATAGAAAAAGCTTTTTGCAGAGTCCTTGTACTTTGATTTAATAAATGAACGCATTTTTCCTTTCACAACTGTAAGTTTAGATTCTTTGAGTGTCTTCAAAAACTTTCCCAACAAGATTTATTTTGTGGGCTCAGCAATGGTGTGAAACAGAATCTGTTATTACTGCTCGACACAATCATTGTGATGGACAAAGCAGCACAGGGGAGAGTTTTCTCCGGGTTCTCCGCCCCCATCGCATTTCACTGGTGCTCCATCTTCATTCCATGTATCACCAGTGCTATCGCCTGCAGTGCCACAAGTAGTAAAAGTGGGTGATAAACACTACCAAAAAAAAAAAAAAATCAATTTTGTAAGACTACAGAATGTCCAGAGTAGCATTTGAACAGTTTGGTCCTATCCAGCAGTACTGAAGAAGCTGGACAAAGTAACACATTGAACACATAAATGACTACCATTGTTTGTGTTTCCTCCCATAATATGAACATGTCTTTGTTTATAATGTCACATTTTATTTTCTCTCCCAATTTTGGAGTGTATTTTTTGCAGAATCTAGATTGTGGCCATAAATCCCCATCATGACCTTGAAATCTAATTACTCATCCAATCTTGGATAGCAGGATGATCAAGTATTTTGACTACAAATGCTCCGGTAGTATCCAAAATAAATTATTCTTTTACATATTTCACTTGACTTCACAGTGGCCACATGTGAGGTATTAGCACAAACTTTGGCAGCTTTTCTGTGTTGCATGACTTTATCTGATATCTTGTCCAGGGCATCTTTAAGCTGAAAATCAAGTCACACTTCACAATACTTGTAAAGCAGTACATGAGAAGATATACATGAACTCCGTAGTATTCTCTTGAATGTTGCTTTTACCTTTGGTATGCTGCACTACCTAGCGCAGTGATAACACATCTTCCAACAATAATGACCATTGCTCACTAGACTCATGATGCGCTAATTGCCACTCTTGGTGAGTCAATCCCAATCTTCATCAATGAACATAACAACTGTACCCCGATGGCACAGTGCTCAGAATCAGGCCATAATACTTATTATGTTATAAACCAAACATTTACCTATCTATGCACAAATTTATGTTGAACCCTAAAAATATTGGTATTCCACAATTTGTAGCAATTTCACATATTTACAAAATTCATGTTTTATCATGAATTAAATTCATACTTCTAACACTCTGAAACAAACAATTATGCAAACAAAATAACTTTATAATGCAAAATGCAAAAATTGTTTTTACTCCTAATTAACCAAATCTAACACCTCTACATTTTTAAATTCAAAGTGGCCATTTTTAATCTTGGGTATTGCATTTATGTGGAGTACATGTCTTTTTCTCTGTCTCATATAGGCCCTGTATTACAGTAATAGAGAAGCAATGAGCAAAGTAAAGAGAAGAATCAACTAGTTGTAGATTCTAATATAATCATAAGACAACAAAATCCAGAGTAATTCTTAGTTCTTAAGCTCAAGACAATATTCACACAGTTAAAATGCTATTTTCTTTGGTATCATTTGGGTAAGCTTAAATCTGGTGTGATAGCACACATCTATGATACAAACCTAACACACATATTTGAAATTAGAAGTTGTCTAAGCAGTAGGGACAACCTTTTACACGTTAGACTTATGAGGGTGGTTTGATAAGGCTGCTAAAGAATGGATAATTTTTGTTACAGCTTCATGTTTGTTAAGCTCAAAGTAGCATATAAAAATTTTCAACAATGTTGACAGCTGTCTGAATTGGTCAATGTGTCGACTGCGACTAAAAATGGAGAAAAGCGAGCTTCATGCAGTTATTAAACATTTACATTTGAAGGGTTGGACTGACACACAAATCAAAACAGAATTGGATGAAGTTCAACAGGTTTTGCACCATCAATGAGAACCATTTACTTTTGGATTAATGAATTTAAACATAATTGGACAAGCACAAAAAATGAAGCATTCCAGTTGAGATCATCACACAGAGGACACCATTGACAGAATCCATGACATGATAATGTAAGACTGCCGAATAAACATTTGTGAGATTGTAGGCATCTCAATTGAAAAAGCCCATAATATCCTGCACAGAGAATTGGCTATGAAGAAGCTGTGTGCAAGGTGGAAGCTGCTCACAGTTGATCAAAAGCACATCTGGAACATTTTAACACAATGTCTGGCGATAATTAATTGCAATCTATAAGACTTTATGTGCCAATTGGTGACTTTTGATGAAATCTGGATCCATCATTACATACCAGAGTTAAAACACCAGTGAAAATAATGGACAAAGGCACCAAAGAAGGCAAAGACTACTTTGTCAGCTAGTGAGGTATTTTGGCCATTACCATATCTCACAATCCTCACAGACTACTTGAAATTAGGCAGCACCTTTCATTACTGGATCGTTTTCTCAGCATTGGCTCTGAGGTTGGTATGCAAAAAAGTGTTTTTACATCAACTTGGATAAAATGCATGAATTTGGCTTTGAGCTGGTTCTTCAGACTTAGCCCGAAGTGACTTCTTCATGTTCCTTAACTTGAAACTTTGGCTTGGCATAAAGAAATGTTCATTAAATGAGTCAAAAATCAACAGGGCTTTTACAAAGTTTGACAGAAACTATTTTTCTGACAGGATGAAAAAACTGGAGGATTGCTGGATCAAGTGTACATCCTTCAAAGGTCCTGAGGCCAGTTCAGTTGTTTACGAAACATGCATATTTTCTTGATTTTTTACCAGACTCATCAAACCACCCTCATAAGTTACTTATATCTATATGTTAGCAGGCTTTTTTTGGATAGAGTCCACAAATTCAAGTCTCCCAATGAAAGCTGTATTTTGGATCTTGTTTGTGTAACATTTTGGCACAGTCCAGTATGAATTGCAGCCTTCACTGGAACACTTAAATTGTATACTTCTTCCCACGACTATGTAAGAACAGAACATTTACATGTAATCATTTCCAACCCATCTTAACATAGGAAGCTTCCAATGAATAAAAAGCATAAATTCAAATAATAAATAAGAGAAATATGAGAAATTTGACTCAGTGGATACATTTTCAAACAAATTTTGGATCTATCAAGTATATTAAAATAACAAAAATAAGAAAAAGTAAATGCAGAATAGCAAGATATTTTTACCTTTGTGGAATGTAGAACATGTCTGAATTAGGTGGCTTGCACAGTTCACCACTGTACACAGGCCACAGTCCACAGAGGATACGGAACAATGATGACTTGCCACAACCATTGGGTCCGGTGATGAGAAGGTGCATACCTGGTGTGACCTCGAGGGTCAGGTTTGGACACACAACATCACAATTGGGTGTCACTATGGGCACATTCTTCAGTAAGATGGTACCATCATTTGTTTCCATAAGCACCCCTGCGTACATACAAATAGAACCTTTATTTCTACTAACAATAGTATCATCAAAACTATTACTATTAACTAAGATTATCATAGCCTACTTCCAAATGGAAATTAGACCTAATTTAACCTGTAATATTTAAAACAGGTTCAACATAGAAAATAATTGTAACAATTATACTATGAAGATGCACTATACTGTGTAGCTCTTAATGTGAGGTCCGTGGTTGGTTTTAATGTATATATAATATGTTTAAATATACAACAGAGGCTAAAGATGAATAAAACTTTACATACTGGTACAGTTTCACATGCTGTTTTATAAACAATCACTTTGTGTTTATCATGTCCTCTTTTAATGAATGTGCCACCATTTCCTAACCCAAAACACATCAAATGTCATTTATTTAATGTAAGGAATGTTAACTTGCATTATGACAAATGTAAAAGAGGTAGTAATGGCACTTCAGTAGTATTTGTATTCTGTGTTTCGGTCTAAACAATGCTAACCAATCTATTCCCTTCCCCACTCAAAGTAATTGTAGAACAAACATCACCTTTAACAACTGGCTGTCCATTGTGAAACTCCATCCTGAAACCTGAAGATGAAACTGAGGCTGCAGTTTTACTATTGTTTTCATTGTTAGTGTTCACCATTATGCGCATGTAGCGTCCTTTACTGGCATCTTCAAACACATCCAACATATCACCAACACGCGACGTATAGCCGGCCAGTTCTACTATTTCCTGTACACATAAAAAAACAACATTTGCTATTGCATTCCAAACAAAAATTTATACTGATATTTTGTTGTAAATACATGTTTTGAGGCCTTCTTAATGCAACAAAACCATTTTCAAAAAAAGGTGTACGTATGTGAGCATGAGTATGAGAGTGCATGCACACATGTATATCTTTCTGTCTTCGAACAGCATTGTTCATACCAATCTTGGTATTCGTGTTCAGAACCTCACATACAGATTTTAAAGAAAATCTCCCAAATAAAACAACTTGAACAGTTTTGTTATTATTCCTTATATTTTCTCAAAATACTCATTAAAATAACATATCCATTAGACTTTTTCATAACAAATAAAATGGTTATCTTGGATTTTCTAAGAGCAGGCTCTTGAGTCTCCTTCATTCTGAATCAATTTTGTATAATGAAGACCAAGAAGGTTGAACCAAAGACTGAATCTGCAATAGTGAAGGGTGCAAATAATTGTAGCATTTTGTATTACTGGTAAACTATAAGATAGATTAAAACTTATGGCACATACATCTCTTTAAAGCATGCATTTTATTTCAAATAACATTTTTTACAGCATATCCATTTCCAGGATATCAATTATTGAATTTTTTGTATTGTTTGAAGTTAAATCTGACATTGTATGAAATGAAAAAATAACTACTGAATACACAGTCCAACCAGTTAAAAATACATTAATGATGTAAATATTTTTGATTGAATGAACGTTTTTCGTGAAATTTGTGTAATATTTTCTGTCTCATGTTTTAGTCAGACAAAATTCTGTTAAACTGACAAGTGCAGTTTAGAATTATCAATAACATTACAGACAAGCATATAAGAAAGTCAAATATCTATCTTGCTGCTTTTCAACCTATTTTTGACAATCTACTAATGGTTCTTTCTGCAGAGCAACATGTTTCTGGCAATGATTACGTTTGGGAAGCCTAACATACATATTTGTTAAAACCTTTCCTTACCCACAATCTTTCTTTTGACTCTTTGGAAACTGAATTAGAAGATTCATCACCATTGTCTAGAGTGTTGCTATCTGACAAGATGTGATAGTCAAAGCTTAGGCACTTGTCACTTTCTTGACTAAGTTCCTCATCATTAATAGCATAATACTCGCACAAGTCATTGGGCTTAACAGTTCCTTCTATAATTTCAACAAAATGCTAACAAGCCTTTATATCAAATTAAGTCATTTGTTTGACAATATTATGAGAGATTTCAGGAAATTGATTTGTCACTTAAGAATTAGGGTAGCATCTGCCTCATTATCACATCTTAAAGTTCAATCATAAACCTTTTTACTTTCTCTACACATTCTATGTACATAGTGTACAGAGAGGATATTGTAATGTACCGAGATTTCACCAAAAATACATGTTTTGAATCCTGATTAAAAAAAAGCATTTTTTTAAAAACTGTGTGCGTGTGTGTGTGCGTGTGTGTGTGTGTGTGCGTGCGTGCATGTGCGTGCATGCATAGACAGCACAGCTCCAAAACAAAAAGGCTGTTAAATACCAAGCTTGGTATTTTCCAAAGATGCGACACAAAGGCTTCCAAGAAAATCCCCCACCCCAACTACCCTTTACATGGAACATTTTTTGAAAATTTTGATTTTTCAAAAATGGCTCTAACAATTTTGATTAAAATACCTTATGTTTAAGATATTTTTAGGACAAACAAAATGTATATATTGAATTTTCTGGGAATAGCCTCTGAAAACCTCTCATTCTGGATGGCTTTTGTATAACTAGTAAACTGTACGACATATACAACAACTTACTCAACCAGAAATGTAGATCTCATTAAAACACACACTTTGTGTCATACTCTTTTTTTTTCTTTCTTTTTTTGTAGAGTTAACCATTTTCGAGATATTCCCTGATTATGGTTTCAATTTTAGCCACTTAAACTTTTCTCAGCGGAAAGACTCTTTCTTCTCATTTCTCATTTGTTTACTCCTGACAAGCAAAGAACATTGGAATTTCAATTGTTTTACATAACGACCGGCTTTTAAAGCACAAACTATCACTTTAGCCTGTGCTTTTTCTTATTTCCCTTCTGCTTACAAGGAAGCTAGCAATAAGACTAATTCTGCTTATGTTTATCTTGATTAGCATGATGTAGGTAACAGATAAAGATTTGAATAAAAGGTTTGTTTACCGAATCATGTGAATGGAACACATCAGATTTTTCTTTACGAGTTCTTCAGTTGGGGATTCGTGTGAATCAGCTGATGTAGTTTGTTGCATTCTCATGGCTCCAATTTTGTTGCAGAAACAAACATAGGTTGCTGATGTCTTTTACTACAAACAAACAGTCTGGTGAGAGGATTATAAAGAGATCTGAGCAATTTTAATTCTTGTAGCAGAGCCATAACCAGATATAGCTTTCAAAAATCCCTTTGACATTGTTTTGTGTAATTTTAATGATTTTTCATTTTTAGATCCTAAAATTTGTCTTAGGTCATGTAACAACTTAGGACATCATTTTGCTTCATCATGTGGTAGTGATGACCCTTTCAATCTTAGCTGGTCTTTTGTAAACATATGATGTGTTTTGTGTCCAGACTTAATCATTCAGATGCACAGAACATGTTCATTATTTGAGGACAAATATCCATCAACAAGCAAGGCTAATCTGTGAGGAAAACAAATATAAAATGCTGCTGAGAAATCTCTAAGCATTCCATCAAATGGACTTGCTGCACCACAACACCTGTACCAAAGCTGACTTTTGCAGTGTGTTAAACAGTTCAGGTGGCACCATTCACCACTTGCTCACACTTTCAGTCATAGTGTGTATTTTAATTTCTTTCATCTCTGCACAATTTTTTAAACAACCACATTGCTCATGGTAGTGATTATACTGAATATGCTCCTGTAACTTATTAGGTTGGATCTAAGTTTTGACTTTTCTTCTATAACATTGGGAAGAATTTCTAAAATCTGTATTTTACTTCAGTAATTTTTATAACCCCCCTCCCCCCCAAAAAAAACTTTCCTAATGGTGCAGCTTGCCATTCCTTTACTGCTTGAAACTCCAAATGTTGGTTGGTTGGTATCTAATGTTGAGCAGTTGGCAGTGAAGCCATTCGCTCTCTTGTATTCCAGTATTTTGATGCCATATTATCATGTCGACTCAAGGTTGGGCAGCGCAGTAGATGGTTTCCATCCATATCTTCTTTAAGTGTACAGAAAGGACACAGAGGAGATTTTACTATACCAATCCTGAATAAATGTTTATTGAGACAGTCATGACCTGTTAGGAGTCTAAAAGTTGCTAAGAGGATTTTCTTGGTAATGTAGTGATTCTGGTCGTGTTATTACATAAATTTTGCCAGGGTTTTCCTTTTGTTTGTAATACATTATCTTCTTTAATTTTGTTATTATATATGTAAAAAGAAGCTAGTAACAGTGAAGTAATAACACAAATATTAATATAAAAAAATAAAACATCAAAAACCAGACCAAAACTGAGGCCAAAAGGAAATTTATGTTGATAGTGCAATAAATTTATTGCGAAACTAGTCCAAAGCAAGGATTCCAAAAGATAAGTGAAGATTTGGTACAACTATTGTTTTTATATTAATGTTTTTGTTATTATATGCTGATTCATCATGGGATCTTCATACTGTATTCCATGTTCTATAAGCCAGTTTTTAATAAATTGTTTATTATGCAGCTTATTTTCCCATGATACTGTAATAAGTCCATGTGGCACATTAGGTAATAATTTCTCCTTAGTCCTTTTAAGAAACTTTTCATAATTCATTTTGTGATGATAGTCACGACAGTAATTTTTGATACCCTTTGTTTATATGTGCATGCAAATAAGGAAGCAGATATCTTTTTATGGAGCACATTAAACATAGTGCAGTGACTTACAGACCTTAAAAACCAAATGATGAGATTACAAATCTATTCTGCTGAATTTGTAACCCACGCTTTCAGCACTAGAGCATTATACATTTTTTTTTCCATTGTATATAAACATATGTATACATGTACATGTCTTGACAAGTTCTATGTTCAGTGGCTTCTTGGCCTAAACGAACCTGCAGAATGCTTTCCGATCTAATCTAGTCTCTGGTTTGCTTGGAATGAAACCTTTTTGAGCACCTGCACTTCACTGTCACTCTGCCAACTCTTTCTAATCTAATCTATTCTCTGGTTTGCTTGGAATGAAACCTTTTTAAGCACCTGCACTTCACTGACACTCTGCCAACTCTTTCTAATCTAATCTAATCTAATCTAGTCTCTGGTTTGCTTGGAATGAAACCTTTTTGAGCACCGGCACTTCACTGTCACTCTGCCAACTCTTTCTGATCTAATCTAGTCTCTGGTTTGCTTGGAATGAAACCTTTTTGAGCACCTGCACTTCACTGTCACTCTGCCAACTCTTTCTAATCTAATCTATTCTCTGGTTTGCTTGGAATGAAACCTTTTTAAGCACCTGCACTTCACTGACACTCTGCCAACTCTTTCTAATCTAATCTAATCTAGTCTCTGGTTTGCTTGGAATGAAACCTTTTTGAGCACCGGCACTTCACTGTCACTCTGCCAACTCTTTCTAATCTAATCTAGTCTCTGGTTTGCTTGGAATGAAACCTTTTTGAGCACCTGCACTTCACTGTCACTCTGTCAACTCTTTCTAATCTAATTTAAACTAATCTCTGGTTTGCTTGGAATGAAACCTTTTTGAGCACCTGCACTTCACTGACACTCTGCCAACTCTTTCTGATCTAATCTAGTCTCTGGTTTGCTTGGAATGAACCATTTTTGAGCACCTGCACTTCACTGTCACTCTGCCAACTCTTTCTAATCTAATCTAGTCTCTGGTTTGCTTGGAATGAAACCTTTTTGAGCACCTGCACTTCACTGTCACTCTGCCAACTCTTTCTAACTGTTATTTCATTTCTCATCAATATAACTCACAGACTTTATGTTTTTACCAAGATGTTTCATTTTGTTTCCTTGCCCTTACTCCATGCATCAATATCAGTTTTTTCCATTAGACTAAGCCTTGAATTTTTACATTTCTTAAAACTGTATCCATGCTTTTAACAATTTTGAGGTAACTTTCCTAACCTCCTTCAGACCCTATTTGTTCTCTAGCTCTGACAACTATTTTATTTAAAGTGTGCACTTCTTTTTTCACTGCATATATTGAATGATTATATTTCACAAAGGACTTTTGTCAAAATCACTGAGTGTTACTTCCTGGTGTTGTTTACTTGCTGCCTTGTCAACTTAATGACTGCTGCAGCCCACTGAGTAGCTCTGTCCAATTCCAGCTTTAAGGAACCAAGTTTTTTTCTTTATCAAACTATTTAATTATGTTGCATATGATGCCTCTAGCCTCACTATGAATTACCTTATTGGACTCATTGCATAGCTGCAATATTAGAGAAAATAAAAGCAACTCTTCACAAAATATCAAATTCAAAACAATTTGCACTGTAAATACTGCACACTTAACTTCTTGGAAACAACAATTCCACGAACTCTCTTGTGACAATTTGCACTCAGTAATTGACCACACCCAACACTTAATGACTGTCCATTGACACAATGCTCACCCCAAACATCCTATAATTTCCTAATGATGAGTTATATTGGTTTCATAGTAAAGTAGAAGCCCCAGTGAGCCAATAACACATGTCAAGCTCTTTATGAAAAATGATGATTAGAAATTAATGGCATTCAACTGAGCGGTCATCAGCGCCCGTAGAAAACTAGTTAGGAAAAGACCAATGATGAACATTCACAGGTTACAACAAAAGCAAATGTGAAAGATGAAAATGGAATCCTGGGCAAATATGATTCAAAGCTAAAATAAAGACAGCAAAAATCAGAAGCCACAGGTGGCATAAAAGTTAGGTGAAATAAAACTACCCATGGCACAAGACAGGTCAAAGACTAAGAACTGTTAAAAACAAAGGAACTAAAAAGTTAAAATCACTAGCTATCGCTTCATGCTGGTGACATAGAGGATATAGCTAAATGTAAAACCTAAATCTTGAATTTAAAAGTCACTGCTGATAAAAATTTAAAAACTCATTCCACTGTTATGATATCATCTGGCAGAAGCTCCACAAGATAGACCAGCAGCTGCAGGGAGTCTCGAATATGCACTAAAACAACACACTCCAGCAACATATGACAGATGGACAATCCTTGTCTACACAGCGGAAAGACAAGAGGAAGTTTCCCCTTAGGCAGGTAGCTGTGCGTAAAAAAGCAATGGCCAATCTCAAGCTTGACGAGATGCACGAGAGGAGGTCACCCAGTTTAATGGAAGTTCCTTTACTACTTTGAGCTTGCTGTCTTCGCTGCCAAATCCACCAGTTCATTTCCCGGCAAGCCAATTGGCCAGGGATCCATACAAATACCACATTTAACCCCGAAGTGTATTAACATGTGGAGGGCATCCTGAAGGTAAGAAGGTAATGGTACAGCTCACGAATGCTCTGGAGTGCACTAAGGGAATCACTCAGAATAAGGCAGTCACCCAATCATTGACGGCAAACATAAAGAACTGCTTGGTATATGGCATATTCTCTGCAGTATATATGGATGTGCCACTATGCAAACCGAAGGTAAAAAGTTCGCTACCATCCAACACCATCATTACACTTACTGCCATCGGTGTGGATAAAAAGGTGGTCACTGTACTGGGATAAAAATTCTAAAAACAGGAATGGATACTAGATACATGCATCGTAGATTTCCTGTATGCCATCATCCCGATCTGCATGGGTTGCAAGTAACCAAGATGGGAGCATCCTCTCCCCCTTGAGAAACATGCTAGGCATATCAATTTCATGTTTCTGAACTTCTCAGAAACGGAATCTGGTAGGCCTGGGGAAAAGCGAGAAAGGTTTCGACAACGGGCATCCAGCTCGGTGGAGAAAAAGAGGGTAAATGAGGGATGCAAAGCCAGACATTTAGGCCCACAGTCTAACAGGCCATCATGCTGACATCACAGAGGGGGTTCTTCCGATTCGGCGTAGAGGCTGACAACTGGGCTGGTTGGAAAAGTCCCAACAGCCACACGATGCCCTAATATGGACTGTGTCTAATCTTCTCAGCACAGATGGTTGTGCCGAAGAATAAAAAATGAATCCATAGTCTAACTTGGATCAGATCAGCGCATGGTAAAGACGCAGCACTACTGTCCGATTTGCCCCCCTAAGATTTGCCATTTAGTATCAGTAAAATATTCAGAGAACGGTCACACCGTGCTTTAAGCTGTGCTATATGTGGTGACCAGAATATTTTTCGATCAAATACCAACCTCAGGAATCTCACCTCAACTGTGAAGGGAAGTAAATCTGGCTCGAGTTGAAGAATAGGTGCCATTTGCCACCTACAGCACCAGAAGTTAGCTCAGATGGTCTTCTCAGATGTAAAACAAAAGCTGTGTTTCGAGCTCCAACATAGAGATTGTCCAAACACCGCTGGAGATGGCATTCCAAAAGCAGTGTATGCTGAGAAGTACAGAAGATAGTAAAGTCGTCCACAAATAAACAGGACGACATATCTGGGGGAACACATTGCAATATGGAATTAATTGCTATAACAAACAGCATCACACTTAGTATCAAGCCCTGCAGCACTCCATTCTCTTGAATAAAACAGCTCGTAAAAATCAAGCCAAACCTTATAGGAAAACGCAGTCCCACTTTAACTCCTGAATGAACAACAGTAGGTACCCACGTATGCTCCAGTTGTGGAGAGAATGTAATATCCCCACCTGCCAACATGTATCATAGGCCTTCTATATCATATCCCAATTGTTTGGCTGTTCTTAAGAAACCTGTCCATGATCTGAGTTGATAGCAATACAAAGTGGTTAATTGTTAAACGTCATCAAAAACCACACTGGATGTTAGCCAGAAGATTGTGGGATTCCAGCCATCACGCCAACTGTCCATTGATCATGTGTTCCATCACCTTGCATATGCAACTGGTGAAGGAAATAGGATGGTAGTTGGAAGGAAGTAGACAGTCCAGGTTTCAGAATAGGTATGATGGTGGCCACCTGTTACCAAGTTGGAAAAGTGGCATCAAGCCAGACAGATTATATACCTCGAGTAGGAAAGCCTTAGGAGAGACTAGTTGCAACATTTGGACGTAGATGCTATCTGGACTTGGTGCAGACTTTCGCAAAAATGAGAGTGCATTGTCCAGCTCCAACATGGTGAAAAGGCAATTGTAGTCTTCAAGGTTTCCAGAGCAGAAGGCAAACCCTTGAGATTTGACCTGAGCCTTAACTGGAAGAAACTAGGGCAAATAATTAGCTGAGCTGGACACTTAAGCAAAAGCACTGCCAAGAGTGTTAGCCACGCCAACCACAGCGCCTGCCGCTGTTTTTAGACTGGCGATGGGCATTTGGGTCAATTTTCCAGCAACATGCCTTAACTTATCTCACATGACAGAGGAGGGTGTATGTCGATTAAAAAATGCAACAAACTTGCTCCATGATGTCTTCTTGCTATACTTAATTATTTGTTTAGAATGGGCATACAGCTTTTTATAGTGAATCAAAGTAGGGCGACGCTGAAAAACCCTGAGAGAACGTCTGCCAGAACGAATGGCATTCAGGCATTCATCTGTCCACCAAGGGACAGGAAATTGACGGGGATGTCAAGTTAACTATGTGATAGAAAGCTCAGCAGCAGAAATATTTGTCTCAGGGAGGTGTTGGACTCACAATCATCGAGTCGTGCTTGTTGTAGTGAAAAACGGGCAAGCTGGAATAAAGGGTTCAGTTGGCTCGTTCCAAGTGCCACCTAGGTAAACGTGTGGAACATACATCCTGTGCTAAGAGACAAATAAGAATAGAATGTAAGTCAGAGATGTAAGGAAACTGCAAACTGTGGAGAACAGGTGAGAAAAACTATTGAAGGTGTCAGAAAGAAAGGTAGGCTCTCCTGTGTTCAGGAGAGATAAATTAATATTATTCAACAAACCGGCAATCAATTGACCTCTCACACAAGCCCAAGGGGAGCCCCAAAACGCGTGGTGGGCATTCAAGTCTCCTACCAACAGAACAGATGTTGGTAGCTGGGAGACTAGGTCTTCTAAATTAGTGTGCGAGAGGCCATCAGATGGAGGTACACATATACTGCAAATGGGAAACTGAATCCCTATGGCAATGGACTGTATGTTAAATTGAATGAGTAGAGATGCAGCGAAGATATCATCTCTGATAAGAATCATGGTGCAGGAACTCAGCCGCTGGTGATATATCACATCGGACAGAAGAGTACTGCTGGATAGTAAGGTGGTCTCTTGCAAGCATACACCAAAGGCTGATGCTAGTCAAGCTCAGGTCGATGTGATCTAATTCCACATATGTTCCACTGCAGGACAGCCATGGTTTATAGTATGGGATAAAATGTAAGTAGAAAGGCATATCTGCATATTCGGCTGTGCTGGTCAGTTTAGTTTACTTTTCCAACCCATTTGAGATACTCATCAGCCAAGATGGACATCGCCTGCAGAAGAGGATCTGCTTGGACTTTTACTACCCTTGAATGTTTTGGATGCAGGCTTGGCACATTTTTTCAGCAAATCAGTCAGAACATAGCCAATCTTGAAACGTTTCTCTGGTGCAGAACGCGGTACAAAGTCAATGATTGGGGGCGACAATTTTGCTGGAACATGCTTTACATTGGCAGAATTAGCAAATGGAGATGCCGACATACATGTAGTTGTTGAGGTCTTGGTAGGTGGTCCAGCAATGACAATATTTTATGCAATTGTGGCCCTGTTCATATCGCAGGTCTGTGTTGCGATTTCCTGTCTCGGTTCTGGTTTAGGACTGCGGGACAGAGGGAGCTTATGGGCTTCCAAAGAGACCTTCTCTTTCACCCGATCTCCTGGATGGCTCTCTCCTAAGCAAAACAGGGGCAATCTCAGGAACTTGATGGGTGTTCCCTGCTGCAGTTCACACAAGATGGAGGGGTAGTGCAATCCCCATTGTGCGAAGCTTCGTACAGACAGCACACGTAGGCCAACTAGTACTAAAGTCGCTGGTATACCCAAACCGCTGGCACTTATAAAATCGTAAGGGGTTTGGAATATAGGGCATAACATCGATGGCTTCATACCCTGCCTTAATCCTTTGAGGGAGATCCACCCGATCAAAGGTAAGGAAGAGGTGTGCCTAGGCACAAATTCACCATTCGCTTTACGATTTTTTTTTGGTAGTGTTTAACGCCCGCTTTTACTGCAATGGCACCATTTCATGCAAGACTGACCCGGGCCAGCAATTTTGTCCAGACCCTTTTGAATACCAAAGTAAATTTCCTTCCTCTGTTCTAATTATTACTAAGTAGTGAGGACCACTGCACTCAACTATTTCCTTTCCATTTACAAGTTTATACGAGGTAAGTCCAGAAAGTAAGCTCCGTTTGGTAATCAAATTAAATTGTGTACAGATACAGAATAATTATTTATTGCACAAAATTTTACAACTCTTAAACTACTTTTCCACACAACTGCCAAAATTTTGCAGGCATTTGTCATAGCGTGGCACAAGTTTTTGTATACTTTCTTCATAGAAGTTTGTCGCCTGTGTCTTCAAAAAGTTGGAAATATTTTCTTTCAGCTCTTTGTCATTGTTGAAGTGTTGACCACCAAGGAAAGACTTGAGATGTAAGAACAGATGAAAGTCGCTAGGAGCGAGGTCAGGGCTGTACGGAGGATGGTCAAACACGTCCCAGCCAAATCCCTGTAGGAGGTTTTTCGTCACATTGCAGTGTGTGGTCGTGCGTTGTCGTGAAGAAAAACAACACCTTTTGATGGCAATCCTCAGCGCTTATTCTGTATTGCGTGGCACAATTTCCTAAGTGTCTTGCAATAAACATCTGCTTTGATTGTTTGACCACGTGGTAAGAAATCAAGGAGTAAGATGCCTTTCCAGTCCCAGAACACTGTGCACATCATTTTTCGAAGGTCATGATTTGTTTCGGCTTAACCTTAGCTGGGGATGAAGTGTGCCTCCATTCCATTGATTGCCGCTTACTTTCAGGGGTGTCGTAAGAAACCCAAATCTCATCTCCTGTGACTATCTGTGTTAGTAATTCTTTGCCGTCTTCATCATAACGGGTTAAAAACTGAAGTGCACTACCCATCCATTTTGTTTTGTGTTGCTCAGTAAGAATCTATAGTAAGCAATGTGAGCAAAGTTTACGAAATTTCAGTTTTTTGGTAACAATTTAATGAATTAGTGATCGTGAGCTTTGGGGAAATTCCATAGTGAGAGCACTAATTGTAAACTTGCGGTTTTCCTGGATTTTGTCATCAATCCCATGAACCAGTTCTTCTGTAACCAAAGATGGACGCCCACTTCGTTCTTCATCGTGCACTTCACTACGTCCTTCATTGAACTGTCGGACCCATCTTCTCACCATTGAATCACTCATCGCATTTTGTCCGTAAACTTCGCAAGTTTGCCGATAAATTTCAATTGGTTTCACTTTCCTAGCATTCAGAAAACGAATCACAGATCTGATTTCACAAGCGGCGGGATTCTCAATCAACACCGACATTGTAAACAAGCACAACAAAGCGTATGTGGCTGACAGCGATCTCAAAATGGCACACGTTTCTTCTCCTTGATACAGAGCGTCTACCGCGCATGTGCGGAACTGTGATCGCAGCGCTGCAGCGGAGATAAATTGAAACGGAACTTACTTTCTGGACGTACCTCGTATTTAGGTTTGTTATGTGCCATTCAAGTGGTAACGGTACTCCCCACCCGCATGGAGCCCTAGAAGGGGTCACCCCACTGGGATGACAGGGCTACACAGGGGGATATAGCAGGCTTGCCATCCCAGTCACCTTGGAGTTCGGTATATTACCTAATCCTAGCCGATTGACTAGGGGTGGGCTAGTCCCTAGCCTCCCATTTAGATGAAGCAGAAACCAAAGTGGTGTCTTAGGTTGTGCATCCTCCCCAGTTACTGAAAGTGCTTTATGAAAAGAGCTTGGCGTGTGTTATTTGAAGAAAAATGAAACTAACACACTATCTGCTAAAGAAGTGTTACAAATAATGATGCAAACATTTGTCACTAAGCAAGTCAGTGGCACAGGAAAGCTACATGGCATATTTAACCTATAACCCAGGTTTATTTCTAGAAATAACTTTGAAATTTAGACTTTTTATCCAGAATATGTTTCAAAAAGGGCCTTCCTTTCAATATCAGTTTCACACTGAATAAAAAAGTAAAGCTTTGAGTCACTTTTTAAGACATTTCAGGGGCAAAATTTAAACAAAAAAAAATCTATTGCAGCATATTTTTATATAAAGACATGAAATGAAATAAAGAAGAAAAATGAAATACCATTATTTATTGACAGCTGTCAATTGGGGAAATGGTTTTTATGCATAAATTAAAAAAGAATTTCATGAATTTTGATATAACAACAGATGAAATATATACTTAACACCCAGCACTAAAAGAAGAACAGAAGTTATGGTAGACAGCTGATACGTGGCTCTAACATATGTTAATATACTCTTATGAAGTATTCTGTTGCAATTACAAAACATTTAACCACATTCTTAGGTAATTAAAAAGTAACTTTTTTACATTTTTTCTTAATTACATCCAAAAACCTGGAAAACTCTACCAATGGTTGTTTCCATTATCAAGACACAAATATTGTAGATGTACGACATTTGCATATATACAACACAAATCTCTGTTTTTACCTTGTACGATGACATGAGACGCTCTACAGCATCTGCTCCAGATATCAAAAGATTACGAGCAGTTGTGAAGTACTGTGTCCGTTCACTCACTCCTCCATCTGGTGAGTCATCTTGCTCTGGAACCACATTATTTCATTCTGTAAGTGTCTAACAACAAATATGTAACATTGCAAATTGTTAACTTTAAATATTTGTACATAAGCTTTATTATAATTCAAGTATTTAAATTATTCCAAAGCATGAAAGAACATGTAGATTAATTGCTAATGTCTCCTATTATTTAGGCCTACATCTGTAACAGGATGTGGACACTGCAGCTCAGATTCTATGTGATAGTTGCCCTCCGTGGTGTAATGGTTACCATGCTAACTTCATATACCCAAGGTCGCGGGTTCAAACCCGGCAGAGGATGATGGATTTTTTCAGGTGTAAAACTTCTCAGCATGGCTTCAGAAGGGAAGTAAAGTCGTGGGTCCCGTGTCGTAGAGAGATCTCTGAACAAAATTAAGCAGTCTTTCATGCCCAATTTAGAATGGGACGCTGAAGAACCACAGCAGTTAAAGAGCGCCCATAAATAACATGCCATTTACATTTATTTTTGATATGAAACACTAACAGAAGCATTTCAACAAACTTGTCATGGTCAGCATGGACAAAGTCAAATGTCTGACTCAGCCTTGGTAAACTCTGAATCACAGCATTTTCATAAACATGCCCACATGCTGCACAATGGTTAAGGGATTCCTTGTCTTACAAAACCCAGCTTAAGAACTATATCTTCAGTTATTTGTTTATTCCCCCAACATACAATTTCAACTGCAAAACTAAGTTGTTTACATATGGCACTAAAACTATCTTTTAGAGGCAATTGAACATTAGTTATATTGAAGGTGAGTGAACTGATAAAGACAACAGAGGTAAGACCAAATATTGTAGACAAAAAACAAAAGTAATCTATTTTGCAGTGAGACATGAAGTTTATTTTATTGTCTTTAACTAGTGACACTAGATGCAACATTTGTACATTTAACAGCAAGTTCTTGTTCATATTTACAGTAAATTGTTGAGAATTTATTATTAGGATAATGACAAAAAGATTAAGATAATATGTAAATATACTCGTGGTTATGGCAAAGTATGTATTTTTCAAATTCAAGAGCAACCCTGAGTCTGTCCGAGTCATAAATAGTCTTTTGAGTAGGTAAACTCCCTTTGCCCTTCACCTGAAAGTTAGGACAAGTTTGTCGTTTGTTTTCATGGCAGTGCTTGCTAAAAGTGAACATGTGGGCATCAAAAACAGGTGCTTTTTGTGCTGGCAAATTTCAAAATGCTGTTACTTTATTTTCAATGTTACATAAAAACATACCTAAAAGATAATTCAAAATCTTCTCGAGCTTCTAGCCAGGTAAAAACTTGGCTTGACACCAAGACACCAACGTTTCGAAGAAGTGCATCTTCCTCGTCTTCAAGGCGAACTGATGGTTTGAGCTTGCGGAGACTGGTATTTATAAGTGCTGGGATGAAGCTAACATCTGATTGGTTCGCGTGATATTATGGCCTGGTATTTAAGATGACTGAGACATGGGCACGGACTTCGTAGAAAACTATTTATAGCAGTTATTCGGCTAATGTTTTGTGTTTGAGCACGCACCTGCTAGAAAATAAGTTTTGGAAGACTGCAGGTAGAGGATTAGATATTAAGGCTCTTTAACATTGGTGTCCATGCTGAACTTAATTGTAGGCCAGAATCGCGAACAGAACCATCAGTTCACCCTGAAGACGAGGAAGATGCACTTCTTCGAAACGTTGGTGTCAAGCCAAGTTTTTACCTGGCTAGAAGCCCGAGAAGATTTTGAATTAATACGTCGCCAGGATAGCTTCAGTTCTTATTTTATACCTAAAAGAGTTCAAAGCTACATCTTACTTTGGACTAGCTCAAGTTTAAGGTTGTTATATTCCTTTATATTTGTTCATTGCAATTAGGAAATAGCCTATACAATGCAAATGAGCTTAGTAATGATATCTATTTCATAATACTTCAGAGCCTTATTTGTATGATAAAACAGTGCTATTGTTGTTCAAAAAAGACACATATGACCAAACATTGCACAAAAAAAAAAACTACAGACATTTAAAATGTATATCCTATAGCATTGCTACAATTAACTCTTTCGCTCACCAAACAAAGTAATCAGTTCCCTACTGTTGGCTACATTTAGCTCTGATACACCCATCTATTCTACAATACTGCTGATTCAGAAAATCAACAGACACCTACTGTTTTTATGCTTCATGCTTATATGAGGGTGGTTTGACAACTCTTCTAAAAATGCCAGAAAGAATGTTTTGTTTTGTTTCATACACACTTCATCTTACTTCTCAACGTAGCCTCCTTTGGTCCTCCAGGATTTTGATCTCATTAGAAAAATATATTCAGCAAAATACTCATTGACTGAGAAGACTGTCTGTCACATCCGCATTTGATGAACAAGCCAAAGTTTCGAGTTAGGGAACAGGAACCAGTCATAGGAGCTAAGTCTGGTGAGTAGGGTGGATGAGCAACCAATTCTTGCATTGTCACCATTGTTATCGCTGATGTGTGGAACAGTGCATTATCCTGGTGAAAGGGAACTTTTTGCGTGCCAACCTTTGTCTTTTTCAGCCAGCTTAAGTTTCAAACAATTCAACAATGAAGCAAAATTGGGTCCAGTCATGGTTCTGCATTTTCCAAGTAATCTATGAGGATTATTCTTTGGGAATCCCAAAAAAAAACAGTGGCCATCACCTTACCAGCTCACAAAATGGTCTTTGCCTTTCAATGCACTTTCACCAGCCTTTGTCCATTGTTTTGACTGCCATTTTGACTCTGGATCCATGTGAGGAATCCCGGTTTCATCAACAAATCAATGCACAAAGTCTTGTGGATTGTGTTTAAACTTCACCAGACACTGTACTGAGAGTTTTGGTTGGTTGTGAGCAAGCATGGCACCCACCTCACACACAGCTTCTTCACAGCCAGGTTATTACTGAGTTGAAATGCCTAGAGTCCATTCAATTGTTTTGATTTGTACAGCAGTGGAACCCTTCAAATGAAAATGTTTAATAACAGCATGAAATTCGGTTTTCTCCATTTTCTGTAGCAGTGGACATATTGTCAATGTCCTGCACATTGTTGAAAATGTTTATATGATCATTTGAATAATCAAGCTTACAAACCATGAAGCCACAGAAAAAATATTCCATTCTTTCAAGGAAATTATCAAACCATCCTTGACCTTGTGTCTCATGTTCAGCTAAAGCTGAATAATAAAAGAGCACAGCATGCGCACTTTCTTAGCTTCATATATTTGCACATAACACTAGATGAGCTTCAACATGACATCCACAAAATGTTTGCAGATGATGAAAGTTAAGGTGAAATGCTGTTACCAAATTTCAATAAACATGACACAACCATTGACACTTTTAATGAAAATTATTGTACCACACCTGTTGTGCCATGAACAACATTAGAGAAACCAAAAATATTGTGACTAACTTCTATTTACTAGCATTTCAGATATAAAATTGATACCTCAAACATAACTGATTATTTCCTTATTATATTGAAGTTATACTATTTGCATATAAAATATTTAAGATTTAAATACACCACGAACATAGGGCATGGCATTTTAATAATCCTGCTCTAGTGAAAGGCCTAAAATGCGTATTTATTATTATACATATGAGATGACTACACAAAACACATTTTGGATGTATATGTTTCTCTAGTTGGGTGTAACTGCACACTTTTCCAAACGTATACTTCAGCTATTTTCTTTTTGAATGAATTTGACAATGGGTCCATGTGAGAAATAGTTCATTCATTGGATTTTCTTTTTTACTATACTGTATAAGTTTATAAAACTGATTAGGTAGCCTGGTTTTCACTTTCATTTTGGGGGCTGTTTTGTGGTCAAAGATGAACAATTTAAAGGTAGACTCACATCATTGCCACAGCACAGTAAAAAATGTGAGTTGCCATGTCATCATCTTTCAGAATCACTATAGTGCTGTCACCCTCCGTGGTGTAATCATCATCATGCTAACTTCGTATACCCAAGGTCGCAGGTTCAAACCTGGCAGAGGACGTAACAATCCTTAGTATGTCTTCCTTTGCAGGAGAAGTAAAACCAGTTGGTCCCATGTTGTAGATTTGAAGCACACAAAAGAATCTTAAACTTGATAAAAGCGGTCTCTGAGCAAAATTAAGTGGTCTTCACACCCAGTATAGAATGGGACGCAGAGAACCACAGCAGCTAAAGAACGTCCATAAATAAAAACCTCCTTTCCATTTACTGTAGTGCATTCCAATTGCCTAGAATCACAACATTACTATAGCATGTGATATACCTCATATTATCCATGTCCTCGCATTTACATTTTCAGATCCACTGGATACTTGTCAATGCGAGAGCATGTGCATATCATTTGGAAGAATTCATTATCAAACAAGTACATCGTTTTATTGTAGTTGTTACCAGAGATAAAACAAATTACTGTTTCTGCCACTTTACTATGAAAAATAAAATGCTACTCCTAATACAATCATGATTATGTGCATATTCAGACGAAGGTATTCTTGTATTTTCTCTTTATGAATGATGTCATGTTTTTCTCTACTCATTTTAAAGTGTTGAAATTGCTGTGGATAATTTATTCTTATATACCCATTTCCTGCACTTCCTTTCCTGGATGATAAGAGCCACATTAACATTTTTGACATTTTCAAATTCATATAATATTTAAATAAGCTAGTAACAGTGATATGAAATTTAATTAACCAGAAGGTTTGGAATAGAAACGCTTTTATCACTTACTTTTTTGTTGTTTGACCAGTTTTGAGAACTACTGCTGTTATCTTCAGAGACCTACTGGCTCCTGTTGACATCTAGTGGTGGAGCGATGCATTTCTGTAACTGTTTCAGTGACAGCAATTCACTAAGCAGAGTTTATATATCTGATTAAAATTTTTTCCAAGTAATGTATTTTGTGAGTGGTGGTCCACAAGTGGTACGAAACAGCACATTTCTCTGTCTCATCTCTTTGTTAACACTGCTTTCCAAGTTTCTTTCTCAGCAATGGATTTGGTAAACTCCAACTCTTTTGTTCTGCAGTAGTGGGTCCTTCAAGTTATTGCAGAGTAATTTTTTTGAGACTGATTTATTTTGCAGAGCTAAGCAAATGTGTTTTTGAAAATGTTATGAGTTATTAGCAAGGAAAGTAATTTTTTTGAAGCTCATTTTGGTTTGTTCCTGAGCAAATTTTGTAGCATGTTTGATGAGTTTCTGTTTTTTGAACTTTGTTATTTTCTTGTCAATGATTTGTTTGTGGAAGCCCCTGTTCTTGCTGTATTGACTGTGTGTGTACACCAGTCCATGTGTTAAACTATTTAGAACAGCATATTTGTGTGGGAGTGGGTTCAAATTATTGATTCTATGCAGTTTTCTGAATGTATCAGTTTTCTGTACATACCAAATTTAATTTTGTTTTTGGATCTTATGACTTTTATATCTAGCAATGGTAATGTATCTGCATTTTCAATTTCCATAGTAAATTAAATTACTCTGTTTTGTAAATCAAGTAACTTGAAATATTCATCCAAGACTCTTATCAAGTTACTCAGGCATGAGAATAATGTGATTCCACTTTTAGGCACTTCTGCATCTAGCAGCAATAAGAGATTTGTTTTCTGAACGATGACTGATATAGTCTAATGTTTCTCTGGTAATAACCGTATACCATCTTTCTTAGCCTCAATACTTCCTGTAAATTTCATGGATTGTTGGACGTCCTGGAACTTTTACACCTGGAAATCTTTCTGCAAATTCCACTTTCACTTGGCAAGCTGACTGAGTTAACACATAAAAATCATAAATAAATACATGCTTTTCAGTAGAAAACATATAGTGAGCCATAATACACTTTGTGACAGGACAAAATAATAAATCACTCATAATAGCTGAACTATGCCATATCAAAGCGTGACCTTGTTTACAGCAGCAGTGCAGAATCATGTGTCCATACGCCCAATGGAAAAACACTACGCAGCTAGCATGGAGGTTTTTGGTACTACTTTCTCTAGTATTTCTTTCCTTCTTATGACATATTCTTGCAATGAGCAATGAGCATTCCTCTTTGAAAGAATTGCAAATGATACATCATTGCTATGTAGGGAAGGGGTATTGAAGATAAAGACTAAGCTTCTAGTTAGTTCCACTATTTAAATACTCACCATTTCGCCGGGAACTAGTGAGGATGGGTAGAGACACCATAATCATTCCTGTACCACTCCAAACGTACTTCATAAGGAACTGCTCTAGCATAACGTACCACAGACGTTGTGAGAATAGGATATTCATTTGATCCACAAGAGAACCATACGCTCGCTGCAGGTGATTTAGTTCCACCTGAGAACAATACAACACAGTTTCATTATAATTTTTCAGGATCAATTTTAAGTATAACATTTTCATTTCAGGTTATTGGGAGCTAGTTTCCTTTCAAGATAAAAACAAAGGAAAAAATGATGCTACACTATGCCATGAATAGACCAACTTATTTATCACTGGTGTGGTCCAGCAACTCCAACTATGTGCAAAAATACTAGAATGCAGCTGAAACTAGAAATATTATAAAAGATAGTAGCTATTTTGGTTGGAATAACTAAAAGTGCTCTAATTCTTTTTTCAGCATGATTACCGGCTGCTATAGCAGTTCCTACACCTGTATCTTCATTCTTCAACCTTGGTTACAGCAGCAGTTAATTTATTAATTTGGTGCAAATTCTAAATCACATAATTTACTAACTTAAAACAGTGCTTGGTTTATTTTCTGTAATATTTTTAATAGATAATTTATAAATGATTAAAAGGAACTAGGTACTCAACCTGTAAAACTCTGGCAATCTAAACCATTTATTTTTTTAAAACTTCCTTTAACCTGGGAGGTCATATTGGACAATGAATAAATAACATGGGTGAAATTATGCTCAAATTATTGCAGGGTCCATAGAGTTTTAAAGCTACCCGAAACTTGTCTTCTAAAGAGAAGGGAAAACCTGGAGGGGAAAAAAAAAAAAAAATCATAGGAAACATTTAATTCCATTTCGAAATCTTGTATAAATTTTGAGGACTAATATACAATTTCATACAGAGTGATAAACTCATCCATATTTCCCGAAAAATTCTGTATTTATATTTATTTTTTTAATTATCCTGGATTACGTATTGCTCTTCATATATTCCTATATTTTTTATTCATAATCCTCCCGAATGACTGTTTTTCAGTATTGCATATATTTATCTTTTCCTCAGAATCGTTAGGAACAAGAATTGAAAGATATCTTAGGAAATAAATTAAATATTTGTTATGATATGTTTGCAAAACATGTTAAAGAAAAAAAGAACTTGTGCATACCTAAAGTATAGAGCGAGTCAAAAACCTCCAAACTAGCTGCACAATGTTTTTCCTCTGGGCATGTGGACACATGACTCTGTACTGCTGCTGTAAACAAGGTC
Source organism: Hymenopus coronatus (assembly GCA_030762935.1). Lineage (NCBI taxonomy): Eukaryota > Metazoa > Arthropoda > Insecta > Mantodea > Hymenopodidae > Hymenopus > Hymenopus coronatus. Next base: position 1,892,811 of record CM060884.1, read on the forward strand.
ATGCTTATAATGCAGTTTGGCTCTGCAGTATTGATATTGTGTAGTTCAGTTTACTTTGTCCTGTGCTTACTCACTAGGTGTATTATGGTTCAGTATGTTTTCTGTAAAAGTTCCACGTCGTGTAACAATTCCTGAACTTTACAATAAATTTCAGGCCACAAGAAGTATTCAGGCTAAGAAAACTAAAAAAAAAAATTACATAAGTTTCCAACCGAAGAATCATTAGACGACATCGGTCTTATGGTTCTGTGCAAAGAAGTACTAAATTGCTGAAGTTCAACCACATAAAATAACTGTGGCACATACTCTTCAATCAGATGATGCTGTAATTCAGCGCACATTTTGTGAGTGGACTCTCAATATAGAGACCCACATTTATTACTTTATCATGGCCTTCATGGATATGTGTACAGAAAATAATTGTTATTGGAGCTCATGAATATTGTTCATGATGCACCATTAGCAGAGAAAGAGTTATAGGGACAATTTTTTCCCTGTCAACAGTTGACATCCATACAATTTTGCCTCCCCCCTTAAGAGAATTAACAGACACGCAGCATGATCTTGTCTTTTTTTAAAAAGACTCTGCAACAGCTCGATGACAATTAAAAGTGTGTTTTAGGATTGAATATTAGTAGAGATTTGTAGCTCATGCAATTTCCATCTCTGTGTAAATTAAAAATAAAGTGTAAAAACCAAGTCCACAATATGCAAGAATTAACACAAAATATCTGCCATAAAATGGCCAATATTTCTCAAAGTGAACTATGGCGAGTAATGTTTAGTTTCCTAAAGAGGTGCCGAAAATGTTTGGACAACCACTTTTGCAAGTTTCAGCATTTACTTTCATAAAATTGGCAAGTAAGGCCTTTAAAATTAGTTTTAAAAATGTTTTATGGTTTCTTCTGTGCCTTTCTATGGTAGTGGCAGAAGGCAAGGTCACAGACAGGCAAAACACTGTGCAGCTGGTTCTGTATTTTTTACTCACTCATTATATGAACATGAGAACAGATGAAACTTGGAGTATAAAAAATCTGATGTGTTCCATTCACATGACTTTGTCTAAGTCTCTGTAACAAATTATTGTTAATAAGCTTATTCTTCTATCTACTTCATGACAATTGAGATAAACATTAGCAGAAACAGTCTTATTCCTTAGTTTCTTATAAGTAGAATAGAGATTAGTTTCTTAGACTAGGTTACGCTGACTATCAAATATTTTAAAATATGGTTGCTATGGCATTGAAATTGTTTCTTTGTATGACCAGGATTTGACATGAGAAAAGCTTGAAGTATTTTAAAACTGAATCCAATATCAAGGAATATCTAAAAAATGGTCAGTTCTATGAACAAAAGTATATGACATAAATTGTGTATTTTAATACCATCTACAATTTTTGTGCAGTGAGATTTTGTCTATCCCTTACACTTACCAGTTAGCAAAATGCAGAAAAATTCATCCACAATAAAGAGGTTTTCAGAGGCTATTCATGGAAAATTCTAGATATACATTTTATTTGCCATGTAAATATCTTAAATATGAGAGATTTTAATCAAAATCATTATAGCCACTTTTGAGAAAACAAAAATTTTTGAAATTTTTTCTATGTATATTGAACTTAAATATCTAGTTTGTATTTAATAAACATATTTTTGAGCAACTGCTACACTTCAAGCCCAATAGAGGCCTCTGAGCAAAATTGTTGGTGTTTCATGTCCATATAGAAAGGGACAATGAAAATCACAGCAGTTAAAGAGCATCCATAAATAAAACTCAATTTAATACTTTCAATTAACTGCAGTAAAAAGTTTATATGTAGAAAGATATTATTAAAAACTAAAATGCAAAGTAAAAAAGATATAATGACAACCAAAAACTGAAGGGATGCTCTCTTTCTCTGCTTAGTACATAGTACTCCACTCATAAATTAGATTCTGATTTTACCAAAAATACACAATTTAGAGTCCCCTTAATCCAAATAAAAAAATTTAGAAAAAGGTCCATATGTGTGTCTGTGAACATAAAAACTAAAAAATATAAAATTGCTAAAATGCCAAACTTAGTATTTAAATTTAGTATCTTCCAAGGATGCGACATGAAGATTTCCAAGAAAACCTCCATACCAAACTATCCTTTACATGGAAAAATTTTGTTTTTCTCAAAAATGGCTTTAATGTGTTTGATTAAAATACTATATTAGACATACTTACATCACAAATAAAATGTGTATCTTCAATGTCCTAGGAATAGCTCCTGAAGATTAATTCTGGATGAATTTTGCTGAATTTTGCATAACTGGTAAGCAATAAGAAATAGACAAAAACTTGCCGCACTAAAAACATAGATCTTGTTTAAATACAGAATTTACATCATAGACATCCTTAGTTTCTCTACACTTATTATGTACATATTGTATAGAGAAGATATTGCATTTCACCCAAAAATTCGATACCGAGATTTCAACGGAAATATATGTTTTGGGTCCACCTGTTCCAAAGGATCTGACGTGTTCCATTCACATGACATTCTCTACATCTCTGCAACAAATTTTTGTTAAAAAGCCAATGCTTCTATTTACTTTAAGAAAATTATCAATTTAGTATTCTTCCTCCAAAAACTTAAAAATTATTAACCCTAATTGAGAAAAAAATAGCAGAAATAGTCTTATTACTTGCTTCCTTGTAAGTAGAAGGGAAATAAGGGACTAGCATAGGTTAAAGTGATAGCCAAAAGCTAGTTGCTCTGTGACTGTTGCTATTTGTTTGTATGGATACGAGTTGATAAATTCCTGTATGAGAAAAGTATGTTTTTCAAAGCTGAAACCAAAAACAAGGAATACTCCATGAAAAAAATGTATATAACATAAATTGTGCTTTTAATGTGCTCCACATTTTTTATGTAGTACGTTTTCTCTATTTCTTACGGTTTAGCAGTTATACAAAATTCCGTAAAATTCATGCACAATTAAATAGTCTTCAGAGGCTATCCCCAGAAAATTCAAGATATACATATTATTTGTCAGTTAAATATCTTTATTATCTCCATCTCTTCTGGCTCTACAGCCCTTGGTGAGCTTTGGCCTCCTGCACAATCCTCCTCCACATATCTCTATCTTCTGCTTTACTTTTCCACCCTCTGATTCCAATTTTTCTTAGGTCTTCCATCACATCATCTAACCATCTTGTTTTTGGTCTTCCTTTTTTTCTTCAGTCTTCCTTTCAATATTCTTTTTGGCATTCTATCTTCTGTCATTCTCTCTATGTGTCCTAGCCATCTTATTCTTTGTGCCTTTATAAATTTCACAATATTTTGCTGCTTAATTAGTTCTTCTATCTCATAATTATATCTTATTCTCCATTGGTCTTTATCCTTTACAGGTCCAAAGATTCGTCTAAGTATTTTCCGTTCAAATCTTCGTAGTATTTCTTCATCTACATTGTTTAGGGTCCAGGTTTCTGCAGAATACGTTACTATTGGTCTTATTAGTGTTTTATAGATCTTGTATTTTGTCCCTGTACTAATAAGCCTATTTTTTAATAGATTTAAATTTGCATAATAGGCTGCATTTCCACCTTGAATTCTTTCTTTTATGCACTCGTTTAAATTGTTATCATTATTTACAAGCGCTCCTAAATATCTAAATTTGGATACCCCTTCAAATGTTTTGTCTCCAACTACTAGATTTTCAATTATTCTTTTGCTTTTGTCTGCTGTCATTTTCAGGTATTTAGTTTTTTTTTTTCATTTACTTCTAATCCTATTTCTTTAGACCTTCTTTCTAATTCTTCATAAACTTCAACTAACATTTTTCTATCTCTTGCCACAATCAATATGTCATCTGCATATGCACATATCTGACTAGACTTAAAAAATATTGTTCCTTTAGTATTTATTTTTTCTACTGCTCTGTGCAGGGCTAGGTTGAATAGAGTTGTCGATAGTCCATCACCTTGTCTTACTCCTGTGTTATAATCAAAATCCGGACTTAATTTATTCATTACTTTCACTTTGGCTTTTGTATTTTCCATTGTCATTTTTATTAGTCTTATTATTTTTGGTTGCACTTTAAAACATTGTAAGGTGTTATAGAGAACTTCTCTGTCAATTGAGTCAAATGCAAACTTAAAGTCAATAAACAGAAAGCATAAATCTATGCCATGCTCATAGAATTTTTCCATTATTTGTCGTATTACAAATATCTGGTCTATCGTACTCTTGTCACTTCTAAATCCACATTGATACTCGCCTAATACATTTTCCACATATTTTTTCACTCTATTATTTAAAATATTTGAAAATATTTTATATGCTACATTTAGCAATGTAATTCCCCTATAATTATGGCATTGATATTTATTACCCTTTTTATATATGGGGCATATTATGCCTGTCTTCCAGCTTTCAGGCATCTGTTCCTTCCTCCATATTTCTAATATTAACTTATGTATTGCTTTCATAATTTCATTCCCACCATATTTAATTAGCTCAGCGATTATGTCATCTTCTCCTGTGCTTTATTATTCTTTAGGCTCTGTATTGCTATTTTAACATCCCAAATATCCGGTTCTTCTTCTTCTTCTTCTTCTTCTTCTTCTTCTTCTTCCATTTTTTGTTCATTTCCATTTTCATTCTCTCCTTGTTCCTGATTATTTATTGATTGTCGTTTATTTAACAATTCCTTGTAGTACTCAGCCCATCTTTCCAGTATATCTTTATCTTCTCCAAGAACATTACCTTCCTTGCTTAGACATTCTTTCATTTTATTCTGTTTCCCTTGTTTCATTTGCTTTAATGCCATATAGAATTTCTTTATCTCACTCTGTTGAATCAGCGTTTCTATTTCTTGGGTTTGCATTTTCCAATATTCTCTTTTCTTTTTCTTACATATGTTATTAGCGTCTCTTCTTCTTTGACGGTATTCTTCATAGTTATTTCTAGTTTCTTTCTGGAGCATTTTTTTCCTAGCCATGTTCTTTTTTTCTATAGCTTGCTCACACTCTTTATCATACCATTCTATGTTTCTTTCCATTTTCTTTTCACCTATACTTATTTTTGGTACCTCTTTTACTGTCTCCTTTATTACCTCCCATTGTTCTTCTACACCTTCTTCTGTTCCTTTTTCATTTAATTTGCTGCTCATTAATTTTTGATATTTCTTTTTTTCTTCTTTATCTTTCTCTATCCCATTGTATATGTTTGTTCTCTTGAACTCTCTCCATCTTCTTTATTTTTATTCTCATTCTCACTTTAACCAAAAAGTGATCTGAATCACAATTTGGGCCTCTACAACTTCTTACATCTATAATTGATGATGTATGTCTTGCTTTAATTAGCACATGATCAATTTGATTTACTATATCTGAGCCTGGCATTTTCCACGTTCCTTTATGTATTTCTTTGTGAGGGAAGCAGGTACTTTTAATAATCATATTATTTCTAACTGCGAATTGTCCAAGTAGATTACCATTTTCATTACTTATTTGATGTAGTGAATGTTTCCCTGCCACTCCATTTAAATAGTCTTCTTTCCCCACTTGGGCATTAAAATCTCCTAGTATCACCAACGTACTACTGAATTACATGTATTTTCTAAGCTTTCGTAAAACTCTTCCTTTTTTATCTCATCTTTCTCTTCTGTAGGTGCATATATAGATAATATAGTTATATTTCTGAATTTACCTTTAAGGCGTATTTTACAGATTCGTTCACTAATTGATTTAAATTCTATTAGGCTCTTTTTGATTTCCTTTGAGATAATAAATCCTGTACCATTAAGTCCAGCTTTTTTAGGTCCACTATATAATACCGTGTATTCTTTCTTATCTATTCTACCTTCCCCTGCCCATCTTATTTCTTGTAGCGCTACCACATCTAATTTATATTTTAATACTTCATTTGCTATTTCTTTCATTTTCCCAGGTTTCAGCATTGTCCTTACGTTCCAGGTCGCCAACATTGAATCATTCCGAGGCTTTTTTGCAGGTTTCGTAACAATAGCTTTTTTACAAGATTAGGTTGTTAACCTAATGCTTAACCCCCAACCTGGAGGACCAGGCTTCCTTATTTATGTCCCCAGGAAGCAGGGTGGTCCGGTTATACCCCCGAACACTGGGTAGCTCAGGCACCTCGGGGGCGCTACTCCCCGTACTCACCAAGGTGAGCCCCTGAGGAGATATCTTATAAAACATTTTAATCAAAATCATTAGGGCCATTTTTGAGAAAATAAAAATGTTCAAAAAAAGTTCCATGTAAAGGGTAGCTGGGGTGGGGGATTTTCTTCAAAATCTTTGATGCGCACGCGCCCCCACCCCTACCCCTACCCTCACCATCACACACACACAACTGCAGACCTTTTTGTAAAAATTTTTTTTTGGATGCAGGGGGACCCAAAACATGTATTTCCGTTGAAATCTCGGTATCGAATTTTTGGGTGGAATGCAATATCTTCTCTATACATATGTACATGGTGTAGAGAAAGTAAAAGAGCATTTTTGGAAAAAGGTGTGTGTGTGTGTGTGCGTGTGTGCGTGCGTGTGTGTGCGCATCTGTGTGTGTGTGCGTGCGTGCGTGCATGCGTGTGTGTCTGTGTTTGTTTTTTTTTTTCTGTGGACAGCATAGTTCAAAATGAAAAGTCTGTTAAATACCAAACTTATTTAACAGACTGAATATGAAGTTTAAATACCAAACTTCATATTTAAGTTCAGTATCTTCCAAGGATGCGACGCAAAGAATTTTCAAGAAAATTCCTTCACCCCCAACTACCCTTTATATGGAAAAAATTTGAAAAATTTTGATTTTCTCAAAAATTCTAACGATTTTGATTAAAATATTGTATACTATATATATTTACCTGACAAATAAAATGTAATCTTGAATTTTCTGGGAATAACCTCTGAAGGCTATTTTATTCTGGGTGAATTTTACTGAACTATTCATAACTGGCAATCCGTAAGAGATAGACAAAAACTTACTACACAAAAAATGTAGATCTAGATAAAACACACAATATATGTCATACACATTTTTTTCATGGAGTTGATCGCTTTTGAGATATTCGTTACTTTTGGTTTCATCTTTGAAAAACTATTACTTTTCTCATACAGGAATTTGTCAACTTGTGTCCATACAACAAAGGAACTTCAGTCACATACAATAGAGGAACTTCAGTCACATAGCAACCAACTTTTGACTATCACTTTAACCTATGCTACTCCCTTATTTCACTTCTACTTATATGGAAGCAAGTAATAAGACTATTTCTGCTAATTTTTTGTTGATTAGAGTGAAGTAAATAGAAGCATAAGCTTTTTAACAATAATTTGTTGCGGAGATGTAAAGAAAATCATGTGAATAGAACATATCAGATTTTTGTTGTAAAGTTGGCATTTCTGATTTAAACTATGTAGGCTTTCTCAAACAAGGTCACTTTTTTTTTGTCTTTCTTTTGTTTTACTGGCAATACAATGCAAACCAAACCAAGCTTAAATTGTTCACATATCATCCAGCTTTTAAAAAATCTGACTGTCAGTTTAACCGTATTTCTTTCTGCTTTAAAGGAAGAAATAAGAAAATTTCTGCTACTGTTTATCTCCATTAGCATGATGTAAGTAAAAGAATAATCTTTTGTAAAAACAGTTTGTTTGCAGAATAGGTAGAGAAAGGTATTAAAATGGAACACATCAGATTTTTAATTTATTTATTGTTGCTATATATAAGTGACAGACAGATTGTCATAAACTCACATACTGAAATAAAAATACACAGTTTAAACACATACTTTTTGCAGGAGACCAGGTGCCCATATGTAACTCAAAGGAAGGTTTATAGGAGATTCTACATGAATTAAACAATAGTTTTTAAAAGTTATATTAGCAGTTTTATTAGCACTTAAAGGTGTAAGTTGGGTGGAAACTTCACTGAACAGATGGAACAGTTTTAATCCTTTAATGCCAAAATTATTTTGCTGTATATGGCACTCTTCCTCCAATTCCTGGATACCACAACCTTAGGCTCGTTTTACATGGTAGTTTAGTGTGGAGGCATTTTTCTGATAATCTTTGTGTCGCATCCCTGCAACATACTAAACTTAAATACCAAGTTACCAACTTTTCGTTTTTGAGTTTTTTCTCACCCACTGTTAGACACACACTAGCTAATGAGTTGGCAGACACCAGTGATGTGGGAGTGTTCACCAAGCCATCACACAACACCTGCAGTCAAAGCGCTCACATTTCAACTGCACTTGCATGCATTTTTCTCATTCTTCCTTCTTTATATAAAAAAGCTGCACTTTTATTGAAGAAATTTAATATTTTTACAATATAAAGCATTTATGTCATTTGTTAATGTCACTGTGAATTGTCAGGATGATATCCGGGCAGCTGGTGTGTTAGGAGTTCTTACTGACTTGGGGAAGTCATCAAACTGGGCCGGGTTTGAACCAGAACACTAACTTAGAGTCCAACAGGCACTAGGAGTTGTCATATAAAACAACATTATTTTTATTATTTAATAAACTTAGCAAATTTAACTATATATGTGGAACATTAAGAAGCATTAGATGAGAGTCTAAACTTAAGTTTTAGTGCATGGTTGCAAATTTTGGGGTCTATACTAGAAAAGCTCATTCACACTGCAAAAATGAGATTTTTGAGAAGTGTGACCAGTTGTACACTCTTGGATAGAAGAAAACATGAAGTATTAGATATAAAAAATTTAGATTTGATCATGGCAGCTTTTCAAAATATTCTCTATTGCATTCTATGCACCATGCCATTCTTTGAAGGCATTGTTCAAATGCTGAATGCTGTTCTTCTATAGAGAGAGTGTAAATGTGTTCCTCATAAGCAGCTTCTGCAGTTCAGGTGGTCTACCATCTCGCCCTCATCATCACATCTGAGAACAGATCATCTTGCCAACACTATTGTTATAACTTCCCTTACACATTAAACAACTTGCTAGAGCATTGATACCTGTGTGATAAATATCCTTATCTCACTGATATTCAAATCAATCTTGTTGGTTATGTATGATTGAGAAAAGAATGTGCAAGAGCTTCAGATTGATGGAACAATTTCTTAGACAACAATAAACACTGTAATTATAAAGAAATAGTTTCAACTATAATGAATAACTTCAAACTTGGACTTCAATATGAATGTTAAAGGACATTTTTTTGCATTTGCAACTCAATTATTTTCCTGAGAACTTAATGTGGTTCTAGTGGAAGTAGGTGAAGGTATGCATATGTGTATGTTTTTTTTATGCAAAATTCTGATTTAATGGGGCAATTTGGAAGCCACTTTCACATTCAACACAAAAAAAAAATTGATAACCACTTTTCGGATAGTCATCATCTTAAAAATGCAGCACATTCTACCAATGTGCATAGTTATCTTTGAAAAATGGTTTAATATATTTTTATATAAAATGAAATGCAAAGGTTAATGCAAGATCATGTTCTCAAGTTGTTTGAAGTAGATGTACCTTGTGTCCTCCATAGAAAGCAATTTCCTCTGCATTAGTAATAACACGTGAGTGAATATGTCGCAAGTAGCCCTTACGATTTGCCTCCTCTGCCACCAGACTTCCAAACTTGGGTGACACAGCCTTAAGGATCTGTCCTGTCAATGAAATCACTACTGTTGCCAACACAGGACCTGTAACAAAAACATTTTCATGTAGAAACATAATAAAATGATTTAAAAAAAAATATTCTTGAACAACAGTTGCAATGGTTTACTTTCATAGCAGTAACTATGCACTTGTTCTGAAACTTCAGGGCTTGCCTCATAGATGTCTTGAAAATGGTCAAATTATTATGCAAATGTTAACAATGCCTTAAAACAATGGACATACATGAAATGCAAGGTGAGGCATTTTGAGTTTAGAGTTTAACCCCCACAGAAATTCAAAGGGAGTTAGTTACCTTCAACATTAAAAGATTCTTTCCCTTTGCTTTTAATAGTTAAAAAGTAGAATGCCAAATTTAAACACGTTATACATCCATTTGAGATCATTAGTGTTCAGGGCCTCCCAAAACACTGTGACCAGATTCACAGCCACTCAGTTGTTGCCAAGGGGTGGTTCACATTGCAAACACTGCAATAGACTGTAATATTGAGTTTTAGATGGTAAAATGTTATGCTCAATGGAAGCCAATCTGTTTAGATATGTCTGAATACAATTTCAGTAAGCTTCTCCAATGTTTTAAAACAGTTAATGAAACATGGATTTATCACCATATGCCAGAGACAAAGGAGCAGTCCAAAAACTGGATGACAACAAGTGAATGTGCAGCTACCCAAAAAAAAAGTCATGGCTAGGGATTCTCTTGGATGTGGTCATTTTAATCAAGAATGGCTTCATTTGTTAAGGGAATCCATAAAGTAAATTTTAAAGGTAAGGGTCTTCGTATGAATGACTGCCAGTAGAATGACATAATATTGGTGGTGAAAGTTACATTTATTTTCTAAGTATACCTCAAAAGAAGTACATAAGTTATGTCATCTATGCTCAAGAACTGTGAAGAATTGTTAAATTTATGAAAACACACCATCCTCTAGCAACATTACCTGGTACTCATACTTTACTCTTCAATTGCTACAATCAAACAGGAGGGTTCACTGCTTTAAAAGTAAAACACAAAGCAGCGCAGCATGGCCAGTAACCAAAATTACATTTCTGCAGTGTTCAATTTCTTTAACTTAACTTTTGATGACTGTTTTATTAAGAAATTTTGATATTGATCAATTCAGGTTTAAAATAGCTTGATTAATAATGGCCACCTGTTGCATAAAACTTCTCAATTAGATTATTGCATTTATAAGCATAATGCCTCTGCTTGCCAGATATTGCAAGTTGTTGCTGAACAGGTCCCTGAAATGTTTGCACTTACTGCTGCCAGGACATCATAAACCACTGTTGCCAACTTGGCAGTTTTCCCCCTAAACTCTGAAGAAACATCTGCTCTGGAAGGGATTTGGAGGGATTAGGGGAAACATTGCTTTCTGAGGAAGTTTTAGGTGATTCTCAAATATCTCCAATGCACATCAAATGTTAAAATAATGATTGGTTACTAGAAGTGAAATAATTGTTGTTTGTTTTTCATTGGCACCCTCCACCATTTGACGTCTGTTCTTGAATCACAGATTACTCTGATTAGCTTGATCAAAGATGTTAATGTTTCGTTAAACAATGTTATGCACTATTCAACATTCTGTAACTTCTTAACAAAAGAATGTTTGGTAACAATAAAGATTTGTTTGTTAAATGCAACAAATGCTGAAACCCGTTTTTTAACGACTTTGTTACAAACATATTCACTTAGAGATCTGTAACAGGAAAGCATCATAAAAAATCTGATGTGTACCATTCACATGACTTTCTCTACATCTCTGCAACAAATTGTAGTTAAAAAGCTTATGCTTCTATTTACTTCATGCTAATCGAGAAATATTAGCAGAAATAGTCTTATTATTTGCTTCCTTGTAAGTAGAAGCGAAATGAGAGAGTACCATAGCTAAAATGAGAGCCAAAAGCTGGTTGTTATGTAACTGAAGTTCCTTTGTTTGTATGGGCAGGAGTTAACAAATTCCTATATGAGAAAAGTATGTTTTTCAAAGCAGAAACGAAAAACCAAGAATATCTTAAAAATGATCCACTCCACGAAAAAAATGTGTATTATATAAATTGTGTGTTTTAATGTGCTCTACATTTTTCATGCAGTACGTTTTTGTCTATCTCTTAAGGTTTAGCAGTTATGCACAATTCCGTAAAATTCATCCAGAATAAAGTAGTCTTCAGAGGCCATTCCCAGAAAATTCAAGATATACATTTTGTTTGTCAGTAAATATCTTTAATATAAGATATTTTGATCAAAATCGTTAGAGCCATTTTTAAGAAAATCAAAAATTTCGAAATTTTTTCCATGTAAAGGGTAGTTTGGTGTGGGGGGATTTTTCTCAAAATCTTCGTGTCACATCCCTGGAAGATACTAAACTTAAATACCAAGTTTGGTATTTTACCGACTTTTCGTTTTTGAGTTATCATGTTCACAGAAACACGCACACACAGACCTTTTTCTGAAAATGTTTTTTTTTTTGGATACAGGGGACCCTAAAAGATGTATTTCCGGTGAAATATCGGTATCGAATTTTTGGGTGGAGTGCAATACTTTCTCTATCCCTATTTACATTGGACTGGAGAATGTAAAAATTAATATTTTAACTATTAAATTTTTATTTGTGCATTGTAACGTAAAATAGAGATAATACGGATTGTTTAGATAAGCAATGTTCCTTATGATAGAATTCATAAATTATGCTCCTAATATAGCTTTTAGAAGATAAATTTTAATAGAAAAATAAATATTATCTCCTATCGTATAAAAAGCATTATATTCAAATAGCGATTAACATTGTCTTTGTTTGCATTATTCATATATATAAAATCACAAAACATAAGATTCACTTCCACATGTAATCCAGACTTGGTACTTCATTATTCTGTCATTACACCACTTTGTAATAACTTACTGGATTATTATAAACTTTTAGGGCCCTAAGCGGCAAGGCGTAGCTCAAGGTGAAGAGCCGTAAGCTACAAATGCTATCACAGGGCACACAAATTTTCGATTAGTCACCCCAGGAAATCTGAAAAATTTTACATTTTTCGTGTTTTATCTTATAAAATTGTGCATTTAATCTTGTTTAATTTGGTATATAACATATTAAAATATCCCTTTACGAGCGATCAAATAATATTTTTGAACTAGACATCAATCCTGGGAAGAATACTGTCAAGTGTTGATAGAGAGAGACTTCGGACTGGGAGAAGTTGATAGGCAAAACAAAAGTTAGCAGATGAGCTGGAGGAAAACTGAGATAATCCATCTTATGGGGCAGGAATGCATTTTCTTTATGAGTCATTTTCCATAAGTTTGTTTTTGTCACTAAATGTACCTTTTCTCAGAAACCATTAATGGCAGAGGCTTGAAAGTTTCAACAGCTATTTGTTCCATCACACCAATTATTTTAACACACTATTTTTGTAATGTTAATGTGAGTTGTGGGGGTAAATGCTAGTTTTTTTACAATAAAATTGACTTTTAAGAAAAAAATTATATTTAAATAAATATTCTTACAACATGAAATATCCGCGTTAAAATATTAGTAATTACCCACGCTATAATCCAGGGGCAGCCGGTCCTTGTGTGCTAATTGCTAGCACATAAGTATGAGAGAAAAAAATGTTTCAGTTTTAAAAAGAATAAATATAAATGTATTGTAATTGAAATTTAATGCACTTCTGTTGACTTTTGAATTGCACAAACTCTAGCTTTCACTTCCGGAATCTGGACGCTGAGCTGTGCACATGATACAATATGCTTGCGTCAGGCAGACTTTTCAGCCCCCTGCAATACAAATCCTCTACAAGTTGTTCCTGTCTGCAGAGAACCAGACTCTGACCAACCCTTCTGTTTTATTCCAAAATCTCACACTATTATAACATTGTCTCTAATTTCACTACACTTACGTGTTCTATTCAAAACGTACACAAGTTTCTTCTCTTCAGCGAATGAGATGTGTTATTGCACCTCTGTGTTGCCACTCTGTTCATATTTCCCTCTCACACGCACACTGAGCATGCAAATCTGACTAGCAACATAATGATCAATGTAAGGAAACCTAACTGGTTTTTCTAAACTTTTATAGTTTGCAGTTTTTTAATTTAAAATTTGAACATACAATTTGCATATTATGTACACGCTTTCTTAAATGCTATACGAGGATCGGCTGATAAGTCCCAGATCTCACACAGGTATTGTGCCACTAAGCCAGTTAGATGGTAGCATCGTATAAACTAGCTTGTATCCATTGTGAACAGGTCAATAGCTTGTTTAGTTTTCAAATGAAACATTTTAAACAAGACAGCTTTAGAGTTTTCAAGAAAAAGGGTTTGCAAAAATGAGCAGCGATTAAATACTTCCATTTGAAAGACTTAACGCCTAAAGAAATCAAGAAGGAAATGGGCAGTACATTGAGAGACTCTGCCCCTTCATATTCAATGATTAAAAGGTGGGTTGCAGAGTTTAAAATGGGGCGTACGAGCACTAGTGATGAGCCTCGCTCTGGATGCCCTGTAGAAGTGACAACTGCAGAGATCATTGACAAAATTCATCGTTTAGTACTGGAAGACCACAGATTAAAGTTGATTGAGATAGCAAAGACTGTAAACATATCAAAAGAATGCGCAGGTAATATTTTAACTAATTTTTTGGGCTTTCACAAGTTCTGTGCAAGATGGATGCCGCGTTGTTGACACCTGATCAAAAGTTGCAAAGAAAAACTGTTTCTGTTAAGAATACGGAGCTCTACCGTAAAAATCCAAGTGAATTTTTGAGTCAGCTTATTACCATGGATAAAACTTGGATACATCACTACACTCCAGAAAGTAAATCACAGTCAAAACAGTGGATAGCGCAAGGAGAACCAACTCCAAAAAAGGCAACGTCAATTTTGCCAGCTAACAAGGTTATGGCGAGTGTTTTCTGGGATGCACAGGGAATTATTTTTATTGATTACTTGAAAAAGGGTAAAAGTATCACTGGTAACTACTATGCAAGCTTACTGCAACGCTTGAGCGATGAGCTGAAAAGAAAAAGATCTCATTTGGCAAAAAAAAAAAAAAATCTTGTTTTATCATGGCAATGCTTCAACCCATCATTCAGTCATTGCAATGGGAAAAATGTGCAAATTAAAGTTGGAATTGCTTGAACATCCACCCTATTCACCAGAACTAGCACCCAGTGACTACCATTCGTTCCCAAACCTCAAAAAATTTCTTGGAGGAGTTCACTGATGCGGTAAACAGCTATTTTGAGGACCTTGATAATTCGCACTACAGAGATGGTTTAATTAAATTAGAACACCAATATGACAAATGTATTAGCCTTCCTGGAGATTATGTTGAGAAATAAGCAAAAAAAATCTGATGTGCTCCATTCACATGATTTTCTCTACATCTCTGCAACAAATTATTGTTAGAAAGCTTATGCTTCTATTTACTTCATGCTAATTGAGCAAAATGTGCTTCCTTGTAAGGGAAATAAGGGAGTAACATAGGTTAAAGTGATAGTCAAAAGCTGGTTGCTATGACACTGAAGTTGCTTTGTATGGACAGGAGTTTACATATTCCTGTATGAGAAAAGTATAAGTTTTTAAAGCTGAAACCAATAACAAGGAATATTTCAAAAATGATCAACTCCACGAAAAAAAATGTATGACATGAAGTGTGTACTTTAATAAGCTCTACATTTTTTGTGTGGTATTTGTCCATCTCTTACGGTTTAGCAGTTATGTAAAGTTCCGTGAAATTAATCCAGAATAAAGTAGTCTTCAGAGGCTATTCCCAGAAAATTCAATATATACATTCTACTTGTCAGGCAAATATCTTTAATATACGATATTTTAATCAAAATCTTAAGTCATGTTTGAGAAAATAAACTACCCTTTACATGGAACTTTTTTTCAAAAATCTTCGTGTCTCATCCTTGGAAGATGATAAACTTAATACCAAGTTTGGTATTTAACGGTGTTTTCGTTTTTGAGTTTTGTTGCCCCCCCCCACACTCACTCACACATACACAGACCTTTTTCCAAAAATTATTTTTTTTTTATTCAGAGGGACCCAAAATATGTATTTCCGGTGAAATCTCGGTATCAACTTTTTGGGTGCATTACAATACCTTCTCTATACGCTATGTACATACATAGTAAGTGTAGAGGAAGTAAAAAAAAAATGTTTTCAAATGCTGTTTTCATTGAGAGGCCCGGGACTTATCAGCCGACCCTAGTATTATTATAGTTTATGAATCATCTATTCTTTTAATCTAATGGAACTACCTACATGACAAATGATGAGGCGATTGCCCTTTTTTGAGGAGTCTTGCAAAATTGACTTTTGAGTGATTTTTATTTACCCAAGTCTCGTCTAAGTAAAATACAGGTCTCGTATCGTCAGAATTTCAAATTTCGGGCATTTTGAGCAAGAATGTCACTTCTCTCCATTAAAAAATGACTCCCATCAATTCTGTTTTTCTGTACCTGAACCCTAATCCTCTCAAAATTCTGTAGGTAGACGAATTTGAACCACTGTACGATATTTTAGTTATTTGTTGTATTGTTGGAAACTCCTCTTGGTCCTTGTTAAAGTCACTTAAATTTGCAACCCTCTTCGGAGGTCCAATGTGTTTTCTAGGCTACACTGCCTCTCCGCAAATACGAGAGAGCACACTTGCTTTACTTATACCACACGCTTTAGCTGTTGAGCATCTTTGATTCCGTCTTTCTCATTGCTGCATTTTTTAAAAAGAAAACTTGTAGACCCTATAAATAATACTTGGAGCCTGCCTACGCAATAACTGCCTCTTAGATTCGCCACTAAAAGCCACTGCACTTGCTCTATTCTTGATTAAACAGCAACTGAAAACTAACTCTGTAGGGACTAGGGATAATTAACATGAGGTAGCTGACGCAACTGCAGCTTGTTAATTCTTTAGCACCGTCATGTCAACGGTTTACACTCCATTACACATGTTACGCATACAAATAATAATGGTCATTACCGTGCTTATGTGGTTCATATAATACATGAGTATGGTTAAATCCTTAGCATGGCTCCTTCGGAAGGGAAGTAAAGCCGTTGGTCCCGTGTCGTAGATTTACGGCACGTAAAAGAACCTCAAGCCTGATAGAGGGGCCTCTGAGCAAAATTAAGGGGCCTTTCAGGCCCAATTTAGAATGAGACACTGAGAACCACAACAGTTAAATAACACGCCATTTATTTAAAGAGCTCTTTGTTCTGGATGATTTTTATTGAAATTTGCATAACTGGTAAACCGTAAGAGACAGATAAAAACTTACTACACAAAAAATGTAGATCACGATAAAACACACAATTTATGTCATATATATATATTTCGTGTAGTTGGTCATTTTTGAGATATTCCCTGTTATTGATTTCAGTTTTAAAATACTTAAACATTTCTCATACGGGAACTTGTCAACGCTTGACCACGCAAAGAAACTAATTTTAACCGCATTTTAAAACATTTAACGTCGGTTTAGCCTAGTGCATTCCCTTAATTTCCTTCTTCTTATAAGGAACTTAGTAATCACCCAGTTATCACCACTCTACAACGCAGCAAATGGTACCAATAGTGACCAACACCATCCTCACCAACGAACGGTTGTTCCATATTGGTATGACGTCTACGCCGGATTGTGATCTCTGTGGGCGACCAGATACCCTGCTGCATCGCTTCGAAACCTGCCCGTCCTGTGCTCCTTGGACCCATGTGCAGGATGACATCCTTAGGCTTTTGAACCTCACTAGGACATATTTTGGAGCACATTATCTGGAGTGCCTGTATTTCAGTGTCCGTCATCAGCATTGCGGAGTAAAGTGATTCACCGTATTGGGCAACTCTTGCTTGATTTATATGCATAATTTGGACGTTTCTGTTATTTCATCACAATTATCAATCTAGCATGTAATTTCAAATTTTCCTTGTTTTAGCCATGTAATATTCTGACAGCAACTAGATTCCCTTCAAACTAGATCTGTGATCTCAATTTTGTCTTTGTTTGAACATGTAACTTTTTATGTGACGTGGATATATTATTTGTACACTTGATAATTTATTTGACCTGTATTAATGTTATTTATGTGCCACTCTGATTGTAGGAATGCATTTTCTAATAAAAAAGGCAGTTTCTGGTAATGCTTTAGAATTAAATAGATAGAAGCATAAGCTCTCTAACAATAATTTGTTACAGAGATGTAGAGAAGGTCATGTGAATGGAGCACATCAGATTTTTTAGGTTAAACTATGAACCACTGATACCTGCCTCAGCTTTAATAAATACATGAATGTCTACTAAGTGGTTAAAATTTGACTTTGATATATTGAGTAGTTTCTGAGATGAGTGCACCGGAAATTACAAAAATATTTAAATAAACCTGTGAAAATGAGTTTAAACTTTAACAAAGTAACCTTACATTTAATTGAATTAGAAGTTTGCAGCTTCCTCCTTGTCCAGAAACGATAGAATCGAGTGGCACCAATAGTAACGCCTAAATTTCCTCTTCTCGCTGGTGTGCATTCATAAACTCTATGCTTGCAATCTCAGAATTTATATTTGGAAAAGGGGCGTACGCATGTACATGTTTATTTTTATACATTTTCTATTCGATTTCATCAATAAAAGTTCAGCATATCATTCTTAATATTACAAATAATCAAAACAATTTAAAAATTGTAATACTTTGAAAAAATTGAAGCATTTTTTACTACCCAGTCCCTTAAGCACGAGAAAGCGATGGTTTTTACTCAAACGAGCTACCACTTTTGGAAATTAGCAGCAATTAACCGATAGCGAAAGCTCTGTATGATGACTTTGAACTTAGATTATCAAAGCTAATTCTGTAAACTAGCAACGAAAATATGCAATCAATTGTCATTGGGGATATAACACATCAATCGTATCAATGGATTGTAAATAAGCAAATTGTAAGTCAATTGAGTCCTATATAGTCTGTAATTTGATGATGAAAAGTTTTCTATCTGAAATGAAAACTGGAATGGAAAAGATGGAATCCGGCATGGAGAAGATGAGAAACGAAACAACGACTGGGAATGGTGATGAGAGGAGGTGCTGACGGAAGTGAAGACCGAACTGAAGGGTGTAAAAGAAGAAATGAAAACCGCAGTGGAGATGAAAGACAAAATGGAATCGGCAATTAGAACCCGAAAAAGGACTTTCTACCAGAATCTACGATCAACTGGCCAGCGTCTTGAAGAAAAATGTAGGAGAGTTTGCGGAAAACGTGGAGAGCTTAGTGAAATGGTGAAAGACCACGAATAACGACAGGGACAGGCGGAAGAGGTACTGAACGCGATTCCTACGTCGGCGAAGTCTGGGGAGATCTGATAGGTCCTCGAGAACCGCTTTGGGAGCCATCCGCTGTCTGCTGCATACCGCAGTAAGTTTAAGGCGAAGCTGCAACAGCCAGGCGAGACGATGCAGAAGTTTGCCTAGCCATCGAACAGCTTGCCTTGTGAATCTACCACTTAGTTACGTGTCCCAGGAAGCTGCCTACTCCTTCGACGACGAGGTGCGTGACATCGAGATTTGACAGCGCCTGATGCTTGGCGACTCTAAGACGATCCACGAGGCGTTAACAGCAGCCTTCGGAATGGATGTGGCCAAAACAACAGCTGCGCCCACCTCGAGGACCAGGAGTATTCGCTATGACAGGGAAACATGCAGGTCAGAGACTACGATGACACTTTCAGGTGGTGTATATTGGGGGTGTAGCGAAATAGGTCACCTAATGAAGGATTGTCCACACTAAGTCGACGAGCAGGCGGAAAACGAGCAAGGACTGGCGAGACGAGGGGCCCGTCTTCACTACTCCCCCAAGTGACGATTCGTGTCTTGGATAGAAGATGGGACGACATCCTTATCATCGCAGAGGGCTGGATACAAGGGAAGGTGTGCCGGGTACTCATATACTCAGGTGCAGCCGTAACTGTAATCAGACCTGACGTGGCGAACGGTTTGCCGGCACGAACACCCATACTAACTAATGACGCGTCGGGTGACATTTTGCCTGTGGAAGAGGGAGGCCCTTCTGGAGTTGACACTGGGACGGAGCACTGCGAGGCTGTGGGTGTTGGTTGTGAGGGTGACTGATGATGTGATATTGGGAATTAGATGCCATCTGCAGCCACAGGGCGATGGTCGACGTCGGTCAGTAGGTTTTGTGACTACGCCGAGATGGTGTTGCTCCGGAGCCCACAAGAACATCTGTGGGTCTGCAGGGTGATCTTGAAGGGCGATGTAGTTGTGCCCGCAAGAAGTGAGGTGGTGAAAGCCCACCTGGTTAAAAAAACTTGTTATTGGACCGAAAGACATCACTACAGGACTGTGTGTTGCCTGCCGGAAGTACTCGTAAAGCTGCTCTACCCGATGGACACCGATCAGGGCATCCACGCCAAGAGTTAGGGAAGTGCGAGTCAGCTGTCAGTGTAACGTGCACGACGAATCCGAACGGCCAGCACAGCCGAACCTGTGGCCCCGACTGAAGGACTTCCTGAAGAAGGCAGCCGACCATCTGATCGCTTCACAGCTGGAGAAGGTCCGGTGTCATCTCAGGCGATACCATTCTGACTTCAACGAAGAGAACGGTAATTACGGTCGCACTAACCGAGTACTTTGCAACATCAACACTGGAGACATGCGACGTATACAGTAACCACCAAGACGTGTTCCCTTGGCGAAGCAAGCAGAAGTACGGGACATGTTGAAGGACACGAAGTCTATGGAAATCACTGAAGAGTCCAATAGCACTTGATGGTCCCTGCAGTCTTGGTGAAGAACGGAAAGCTACGCTTCTGAGTGGACTACAGGAAGTTGAATGCCGTTACCAGAAAGGACTGCTTCCCCTTACCTCGGATTGACGACACCCTAGACACACTTGCTGGCGCCCAGTGGTTCTTGGATTTGAAATCGAGATACTGGCAAGTGGCATTGGATCCTAGAGATAAGGAGAAGGCCGCTTTTTGGACTGGTCATGGGCTTTGGCTATTTACGGTTATGCCCTTTGGCCGCTGCAATGCGCCAGCACCTTCGGCGCCTCATTGAATCAGAGATGAGAGGGTTGACCTTCGGCGACTGACTGCTCTATTTGGATGACATTATTGTCGTGGGTAGCAACTTCAAAGAATATCTCGAAAGTCTGACCAAGATACTGCTAAGGCTGCATGCAGGCTAACCTGAAGTTGAACGTGGAGAAGTGCCAACTCTTCTGAAAGAAATAAAACTACTTGGGCTCCATAGTCTAACCATCTGGGGTGGCCACGGACCCGGATATTGATCCTCGCCCTAAAGACGACAAACGAGAGCTGCGAAGTTTCCTGGGGCTATGCAGCTACTACCGCCGGTTCGTCAGAGGTTTTTCCAACATCGCGCACGCACTTACCCGTGTGGCGGAAGAGCCCCGGCCTTACATGTGCTCAGAAGAAGCAGAGAGCGCGTTCCAGGCGCTAAAGTCAGTACTCTGCATTGCTCCTATTTTGGGAGTTCCACAACCTGGTGGTGACTTTACGCCAATGCCAGTAACACCGCTAGTGGCGGTGTTCTATCATAGATCCAGGATGACCAGGAGCGGGTAATTGCTTACTACAGTAAGACACTCTACACAGCAGAGAAGAACTATGCGTCACTCGGCGGGAGCTCCTGGCAGTAGTAAAGTCGCTGGAACACTTCCACAAGTATCCACCCAAGGACAGACCACTCCGCCCTCACCTGGCTTTTAAGCTTCAAGAACCTAGAGAGCCAGAGGGCCTGGGGGTCTAGAGGCTGCAAGAATACAGCTTTGCATCAGAACATTGGAAAGGAAGGAGCCACATCAATGTGGATGTCATGCCAGAGGAGTGCGGCCACTCACTAAGATTGAAGAGTCGGAGCATGCCCAACTATCCGTGTTATTTCAGCGCTACATGCAGCTGGATGGGAAAGAGCAGGACTGAGGAGGGAGCAGCTGGCGGACACCGTCTTGGGGGCACTTCTGGGAGAAGTGGAGGCAGGGACTAGGCCAAGCTGAAAGAACATCACACCAAGGATTACCGCCTGCGGTGCCATTAGTAGTTAAAGCGGGCGTTAAACACTACCAAAAAAAAACAAAAAAACACCAAGGATTACTGTGTATACGTCTTATTGGGCGCAATGGGACTCATTGAAGATCAAGGACGTGTTGCTGTTTAGAGTATGGTAGTAACCTCTCTCACCAGAATGAGCAGCTGATCCTTCCTCAGAGTAAGATCGCGGAAGTACTGGAAGTACATACGGGGGCTTCAGGAGGAAATTTGAGACCTAACCGAGCAATTAACAAGCTCCGACAACGGTACTATTGCCTAAAACTACGGGTAGACGTTGAGAGATGGTGCCGTCAATGTCATGTGTGTGTGCGGCAAGTCGCAGCCCACAGACCAGGAACCGAGGTTGCATGCAGCAGTATAACGCGGGAGCGCCCTTTGAACGATGGCTTTCACCGACGTAGCTGATCCATTCCCGGTGTCCGACAGGAGCAATGGATATCTGCTGGTAGCCATGGATTACTTCAAGTGGCCGGAGCTGTACGCTTTCCCTTACCAAGAGTCCAAAATCATTGCGAACTGCCTCGTGCAAGGACTGTTTTGTCGCTATGGGGTACCAATGGAGCTACACATTGATCAGGGCACCAATTTTGAGTCCAACCTGATGATGGAAACACTGGAGCGACTCGCAGTGCACAAGATGTCCACAATACCTCTTCACCCACAGCCAGAAGGCAAGGTTGAGCGGTACATCAAGACAATAGAACATTTGAGGAAGGTTGTGGCCAATCGCCAGAGAGACTGGGATGTGAGGGTGCCACGTTTCTTGTTGGCATACCGCCCTTCAACCCGCGACATCACCAGGTTGACGCCAGCCAGTTTGTTTTTGGGCAAGAGAGCTGTGACTACCGTGGCTTTGATGTTCGGGAATCATCCTGGAACAAAACAGCCAGCATTCGACTACGTGGAGCATCTCGTAGACAGACTTTATGACATGCATGAGGTGCCCCGTCAAAACATCCAAGTAGTGAGCATTCGGATGAAAGCCCATTACAACCGGAAGGCGAACAGTCCAACAAGGTATTGGGTGTGGCTGTATCGCCCTACCCGGACCAAGGGACGCTGCCCCAAGCTTTCACAAACATGGCAAGGGCCGTACCTTGTAGTGAAGAGCCTAAGCAGTGTGTTTTACTATAACCTTCCGGCTATAGTGAAACCAAGTGCTCGCAGGCACTGAAACTTTTCTGCCCTATTTCTCAATCGTCATAATGTTGTCGACTACCGCATGTAGAGAGAAGAAACTGGTATTACATTTGGATCGTCTAGCCCGCAACGATGGTGTTCCAGCCATGAGGAGGGAGCATTGTGTCCGGCATGATTAGATTAGATTAGAAAGCATTCTGTAGTAGGTTCGTTTAGGCCAGGAAGCCACTGAACATAGAAGTTGTCAAGACATGTACATGTATATATATGTTTATATACAATGGAAAAAAAATGTATAAAGCTCTAGTGCTGAAAGCATGGGTGACAAAAACAGCAGAATAGACATATAATCACACCATTTGTAGTTGAGGCCTCTACTAATGTGCTCTATAAAAGCATATGACCTACTTTTTTTTTGTTCTTTATTTTTTTGCAATCACATAAAAACAAAGAGTATCAAAAATTAGTGTTAAAATATATAAATAAATATAATTTCATTTTATGTAACACTAATGTAATGTCAGATGATAGTTTTCTAATTATTGACATAATAGTTACTACTAGTAATTATATAAAACTAAAATATGATTACTGTATTGTGTGCTCTTCATAAATGTCAACAAATTACAATACATATTTACAAATATGTTATAGAATTTCCAATGCAAAAATTTACAATTATGCACTAGAGTGTAAAACATCAAAGCATCAGGCTTTACAGACTTGTGTCATTGCTAAATACTAAAAATTCATTTGACACATTCGTGCAAGTCAAAGTATACATCACTTTAATTTGAATATAAAACACACACACTAATATACACAAAATGCAATACATTATAATGTGATCTGTCTCATGTTCGCACTAGTATGCGACTGTGAAGCTGGAAGGTGAGACATCACAGTTAGATGGTAAACAACAGCGCCACGCAACAGGATCCTTCGGAGCGCGAGACTTCTCGCATCACGATTCTTCTGATATTTCTACTGCCTTCGACAAATTTCTAGAAAGTTTATGACGTCATTTTCTCGCTATAAAAAGGAGGAAGGATTGCAGCGAGTTGTGTTGTAAAGAGTTGGCGTGCAGTGGGGCGCGAACCATGGATGACAGGCAGCCATAAACTGTCAACTATCTAACGTCGAGTGAATTATCTGGTGCAGTGCATCAAGACTATTTCAAACAATTTTTGAACCAAATAAATACATTTGTTACAATATGAACGACATACAAACCCCTAAAATAACTCAATTTTAAAATAATTTAAGCCTCCTCGTTTACCTTTTTGAGCTCGAAGTGATTAAAAAATCTGTAATTTGCAATTGTGACAGAAGAAGCTTCCGATATCTGAAATTAGGTGACATGGATAGAAAAAGAAACCCTAAACCCAACCCAGGTTTAAAAAATGTTTAAACAGTATACATCCTTTGACCATCTGAAAGTAGACAACAGTGAAAGTATTGTTAAAATCGGTTGGTTTTTGGGATTCCATGCATAAAAAGCACGCACGCACGCACGCACAACACACACAACAACCACACACACACACACAACATCAACACCCACACAACAACAACATCAACAACACACAACAACACACACAAACAACACGCAACAACAACACACACCAACATCAACACCCACACACACACACAACACCCACACAACAACATCAACACCCACACACACACACACACACATCACCTCACACAACATCAACAACACGCACATCAACAATACACAACACACCAACAACGTACACACAACAACACCAACAACACGCAACAACAACACACACAGCAACACACACAACAGCAACACACAACACACACAACAACAAACCACCAACAACAACATCAACAATACACAACACACCAACAACGTACACACAACACACACCAACAACAACAACACACCCAACAACAACACACAACACACACAAGAACAACAACACCCAACAACCCACACACACACACACACACACACACGTTCTCTCCTTATAGTAGGTATTAATATAGGTAAAGTTGGTAACAAAAACTAGTAGCAGCATTTGTTTTACTAACCAACAAGTGTATCCCATCATTTGATGAATGTCGTATTTACAGTAAGCAGTTATTTTTGAAGAATTCTACAGCAGTTCACCATTTTGTTTACTCTTACAGTTAGCTTTTTAACAGTGAACAAATGTATATCACTTACACTATGAAATTAACTTGATCTGGCTTCACAGACTTAGTTATAAAAGTTGTCTCGGAGCAGATAAATGGAGAAAAGGTAAAAAGTAAAGAAAAATGACGTAACCTCTCTGTGATTCGTAACTTTCTTTAGAAAGTTATTTAAGTTCCTGCTCAAGGCAACAATGTGTGTTATAATACTCGTGGATTACGTCACCACATGGAAGCCACAGGAATGACCTCTTCAAAATACAAGTTTGCCATTAAAATTTTGATACATGACTTTCTCTACTTCCCGATTACGATATAAACATTAGTAGAAATGTTGCTTCCTTGTAAGTAGAAAGGAAATAAGGGAATAAGTAGGTTAAAGTAATAGCCAACTCTTTCAAAAGTTTGTTGCCTCGTGCTAAAATCCGTTTCTTTGCCTTCTCAGGAGTTTGGAATGAAACGTCATCTGCTTTCCCTTAACAGGCATTCTCTGCGGGTAATCTATACTTCATGACTTTCTCAACAACGGTTTTGTAATTCCTTTACAGATTTTTAATAATTTATGAATAGAAATTAGTACGTGATTAAGGCCCATGTCTATCAGAAAAAGTCGGCTAAGTGGTTTCAATTTCGCTTAGGCCGGCTTACGTAAACTTGATTTAAATAAAATTATTGCTTTACCAACTTTATCACATCCCCTAACTTAATTAAAACAAAACATACATTTTTGCACCGAAATATTCTCTTCAATTCAAATCAAATTATTTGGTTGCATTATGAGATTCGCGCGCACGCACGCACACTTTTCTGTTTCTTACAGTAGTATATATGTATACATCGATTTTAAGACGAAACGATTGAAAAGTAAACAAGTCATTTACTAGATCCCATCTTAATTTGGGTTCACACACTGCCCCTCATACAATAACTTGGGAAATCTTGTTTTAACAAATGTTTCTGCACCGCCAGTCTCCAGATGATTATTACGTGCAGTACGGATAGAAGGCGCACACGACCCGACATATGTACCCGTTTAGTTCTAGAAAGTAGGTATTGCTGCTTTCCGAGATGCGGTCCAGCGCAGTGATATCTCCACTTTGAGGAGAATAAGCTTCAATTATATAACATTATATTATTCAAAATAAAGAAGTTTCAGCACAGCATTCTGGCGCATGCAAATACTCTCCCACCTTCTCTTCTCTCTCCTCTCACTCACCTTCTCTTCTCTCTCTCTTACCTTCTCTTCTCTCTCTGCCACCTTCACTTCTCCCTCTCCCATATTCCCTTCTCTTCTCTCTCTCTCCCACCTTCTCTTCTCCCTCATACGATCACTTCGAAACCAAAACCTTATACTGTTATGCATTTTTTTAGTATAATCTTCCTGATGTTCTAGTGAACGTCGGTATCTTAACAAAGCAAGAAACGTGTTTTAATATTATACTTAGAAGCATCTTTGAGGACAACATGCCAGTTTAACTCTTAGCACTTTTCTTGGACTGTGACAGAGTAACATAATACTGTTGGTCACGAGTAGGAGTGTTAGGTAAGATTTCGATTTGTTTACTACGAATAACTCTTGTTACCACAACTAACTGCTGCGATAGGTACATTTATGCATTTCCAGGTTTTCTCTGCTAGCGCACGAGCTATATCAAACGACGTTTATGTTTATCAGTGTTTATGCAACACATTCATCTCGCTCGCCTTCTCATCGCTATGTCCGTGCAGCTGATGCGCGCGTGCACATACCATAAAAAAAAAAAAAAAAAAAAAAAAAAGCGTAAGGTTTTAACAGTTTCAGCTAGAGTCGATCAAAACCTGGCACGCCCAAGCCCCTGCATGCGTGCCTGCGCAAATGAGCAGTGGAGGGCAAGGCGCAATACATTGGTTGTAATGGGAAAACAGTGAAACTACATACAGCTATAATTACGTCATAAGGATACCCGAGTAGGAAATAATTGTGAAAACACGTTCTTTATGATCGTCAGCACAGGGTTTAGACCTTGAATGTCCTGTTGGGAATTGAATAAAATCACTCCATTAGATAGACAGGATTTCATCCACAACTGGACAAAACAAAAGTAAATATCATTGTACTTGAATATCGCATATCTGCATTTAAAGTGTTTTACAAACGGGATGTAAGCATCACAGAGAGCATAATTCAGCTTTAATTCTGTTTTCTCAGTTTCTTCTCAGTGATTCTATGTATACTTTCTGCTTTTTACTTCAATGCTCAAAGTCGTCAACAATAATTATAAAGAGTGCCCGTTAAGAGTGTCTGCTCTAAAGCTGTCAAAATGCTGAATTAAAAATGCAAAATATGCCGAGTTCGATTCAAGAGTGATGAAGTAATTCTATTTCATAATCTTTATTCCCCACCCCCATATGAATGCAATACTCAAAGTGTGTTAAGCTAATCGAGAAGTACAGTTTTAATGTACACCTCAACAATTGTTATAGAAGGTCAAAGTGGTAATGCGATGATATTACCTAAGGCGGTATGTGAATACATAAAAACAAATAAATAAAATAATAAGCAGGAAAAAATGAGTTGCTGAATTTTCAGAGACGGTATGTGCGTATAAAAATAAAATAAACATGGAAGTAGGTACCTGTATCCCTCTTCAGTAAACTATATTCAAGACGTTATGTAAAGTTTTCTATCAGTTTTTGAGTTAGATAAAATAGGTATGTTAATATGTGCACCGCAAGAGTATTATCTGTGCTTCCTGAAATACTTTATAAACAAAACTAAAACTAGAAGCGATTATTACTTAATGTTCTTTATGTTCTACCACTATTGTAAAATTCCTTTTTAGCACCCTCTGGGATTGAAATTACAGATTTGAAAAACCAAATTAATCGAGATTTCGGGTACTTATTAAATTTAGGACAAATTATAACATCTAATCTAATATTTTAACACTGCCTTCTAATGTTAATTAACATATACAAAATATTTATAAGAATAAAATTAGTGTTCTCATTACCTTTGTCAGATGAAAAGTTTAACTAAATATTGTAGGAACTGTGTAAGGGTCATCATCTTACTTTTATTTTCATGGAAACAATTTTTCGCAAAATGCATTAAGTGTAATCTGTGGTATTTCGATGGCACAAGTTTGTCACGTCTCAGAGCAGCTAACGACTTCAGTAATTCTGGTTTATGTATTGGAAACCTAAACTAAATTATCATTCACTTAATGACTGAGGAAGCCCACGAGAATAAATCGGAATGAATTTGGAACACAAATCACAAATATTACAATTTATTCTTACAGAATTTTCCGGTGGTTAGAACAGCGCCATGTTAATTACTAAACCCTAATACCCTTAAAGCATCTCAATTTAAAGTCTTTTAAGCGTACTGAACATATGGCAAAAAGCATGAACTGCCCTCCAGATGCCTATGCGCGACAACAACACTAGGACACGCCACTTCTCGAGAGAGTGGCAACGAGAATCTCGTGTATCGAGACCTAGTGTTCACAAGCGAGGCGATTCGACTATTCTCCTAACTACATACGACGTAGGTTGACGTTGATCAATAGTATAAACTGGTTGCGGGCACTAATGTGTCAATCTTGTTTAGCGACAAAAAAAGAAAAGAAAGCTAAATGGGGCAGTAAGATTTAAAACTCGCTAAACTTGAGTTTTTGTTCAACCTCAGTAGATAATGAATCAATTTTTCTTCAATTCATTTCTATTACAATTTTTGTTTAACAATACGTTTAGTTTTGTTTTGGGTGTATATGTGAGGTTAGCCAAGGAAATAAAATATCACGATTCTTATCTTGGTAAAGAAATTGCGTGTATAAAATATACACCAAGACATTTTGCGATGTTGAAAAATCTTTTTATGCCCATAGGAATATATTTTTTTTAAAAACTATACAATTGGAAATGTGGATGGTCGTGTACGGCAACAATACTGAAATGTGAAGTTTGTTTTATGTGACAGCTATATATTAAAAACGCATGCTGAATATTTTAGTTAAAACGTTCTAGCACGAGTATATTGCCTTAAATTATAGTACATGTTAATAGCATGCTTCCGTGAAGTAACACAGTTTTCATATTTTATCTGTATTATGTTATAAAAAGCGTTTGTCGTCGACTTCCTTAAATAGGGAGGAACGCTGTTTAAAATTATTGCATAAAAAAGGTTAGGAACATTGTTAAAAAAACCTAGAAAAGTGTTTAAAAACCTTAGGATATAGTAAAGGCTAAAACTCCGGGCCTTAGTAATTACTCTCGGTGACTCATCTCCAAACGCCTTCACAGCAACCCATATTAATCGTTAATCACATACCTATACTTTGCTCAGATTACAACCATAAGTGTCTTAGGAGTAATAAATGTGGGCACCACACGTACATTTCATTTTTAACCTTTTGCCTGGCGTCCGTCCTTATTCTGGTAGGCTATTTAAATCTTAAACCATTTAAAGGAACGAAATGATATAATTTACAGCAGCGCTATTAACAAAACTCGTGGGTACGCTGTGATGCGACAGGCGCGCTTAGCGACAGCGAGAAACGAGCGGCTCTAGTATTTAGTGACAGGATATGATGTATGGGATTCATCCAGCTCCCACCTCTTCAAACACCATGGAAGCCATGGCTGTCTGTGTTGACCTAGGCGGTACGGAAGTTTTATTGGTGTCTGTTTACCACCCACCCCATAGGCAGTTCGTACTAAACGATTACCTTTCCATCCTAGCCCTTCATCCTAATATCATCCTGGCCGGGGACTTCAATGCCAAACATCCGCGTTGGCATTGCGGCCCCCGGGCGGACGCCCGAGGCAATGATATCATACGCATGATAGATGCGGACCCTCAACTCAGAGTAGAGGGCCCCTGGCAACCCACACACCATCCACGAAGTCAAGGACGGGCATCCGTTATTGACTTTGCGATCATCAAACAATTCCCTTTTCATACATCTCTCACTTCGATCAACGCACTTCATTCCGATCATAATCCCGTGTTAGCTGAGGTTAACACACGGGTTGCCAGTCATAACGTCTCGATTCATAACCGCGACGTTGACTGGGAATGCGTCAGGGTTTGCCTCAATGACTCCATCCCGCCGAACCCTAGGATCACAGACATCCCATCCCTAGAGGCTGCGGTCCAATCCTTTACCTTCATCGTGGTGCGAACTGCCCATAACCTAACCGTTCACACCCCAGCACCTCTACACCCGGATGTCCTTCCCCTTGAACTCCATCTGCTCGTACGCCGTTCCTGGGCTGCCCGCAGACTTTACCAGCGTCACCGCACGCCACATAGCCGATGACCCGCTTGAGGCTCGAGGATGGCGACGTGTGGAGGATTGCCAAAGCTCTCCGACACCGCGGAGGTCAAATCACCTCCCCAATCCAAGGCACCCAAGGCCTGGCTTATGAACCCCGAGCCAAAGCCGATGTGTTCGCTGACTACCTCGAAAGGACTATGAGGCCACGAGAAGACCCCCAGGATGAAGACTTCTCGGACCGAGCTCGGCGGGAGGTGCGTCGATACCTTCGACGTCCCCCCGACGAGGCGGACCGACTTCCCGTCATCCGACCCAGTGAACTCCAGGGCGAACTCCGGCGTCTCAACCCCAAAAAGGCAGCGGGTCCTGATGGACTAACCTCCGCCATGCTCCGATGCCTTCCCATCAAGGTGGTACTCTTTCTAACCAAGGTTTTCAACATGTGCCTCACCTTGTGCCACTTTCCACGCGAGTGGAGGGAGGCCCGGGTGATGTGCATCTTGAAGCCGGAGAAAGACCCATTACACCCATCCAACTACCGATCCATCAGTCTCCTATCAGTTCTCTCGAAGGTTTTCGAGAGGCTAATACTAGTCTGCTTGTCCCCTCTCTTGGGCGACATTTAAGCCATCCCAGATCACCAGTTTGGTTTTCGTCCTGGGCATTCTACACCCCAGCAACTACTGAGAGTGGTGGAGGCCGCTGCCCTGGGTTTCCAGGACAGAGCCTACACTGCAGCGGTGTCGCTGGTCGTGGAGAAAGCCTTCTCTACGACCTGGCACGCGGGTCTGCTCCTCAAACTCATCCGACTGGAGCTCCCGACACACATCATACACCTACTACACTCATACCTTAAACACAGATATTTTGTAGTTTCAGTTGCGGGACACAAATCAACACCTAGGCCAATAAGAGGCGGAGTCCCCGAAGGCTCTGTACTTTCCCCCACGCTCTTTAGCGTCTACATGGCCGACCTACCAACAGTGCAGCAAGTCAACATAGCCCAGTATGCTGTTGACGTGCTGTTATACTGTACAAACAAACACCCACGCAGAGCCTTCAACCCCATTCAGAGACACCTCTGCCTCATCCAAGAGTGGTGCGAGCGTTGGCGATTGTCCATAAATCCGGAGAAAAGCCACGCTATTCTCTTCACCAAGCGCCGCTTTCCCGCAAACTTCCCCACATTCACGTACCTCAGACGAAGGATAAAATGGACCAACACCATCACCTACTTGGGGGTGAAGCTTGACAGGGGCGTCACTTTTAGGGAGCACATCAGGGGGCTGTGGTGCCGGGGCAATGGGGCTGCGGCCTCGCTGTACCCGATGCTGAGGTCCTCGATGACGGTTCCCCTTAAGTTGCGCCTTTTGAGGGCTCTCATAATCCCCTTGTTAATCTACGCCTGTGAGATCTGGGGCATGGCGGCAGACTCCAGTCTGCTGTTGCTTCAGCGGGTACAGAATAGGTGTCTTCGGGCTATCTATTCTGCGCCTCGAGGCTTTCCAACGAGACTCCTGCACGAAGGCTCTGGTCTACCATACCTGGAGGATGAGATTAGGCGTCGGGCAACAAAATTCAACGAAGGGTTACCAATCCATCGGAGCGCCCTCGTTAGGTCTCTTGGGGATTACGATCCCACAAACCACCACTTCAGGCGATACCGGCTTCCCCGCATGGCTTGCGGGCATCCCCGGTAAAGAAGGAGCACCACCAACAGCTGCTACGGCTAAGCTCCTTATAATCCTTCAAGAGTTGCTTGGATTCAAAATTAAAACCTCAAAACAAACATTTTGATTAACACACACCAGCGGTGCACAAGGGCCGTTGCACCATCAAGGCAACCGTCGAGGAGTAATATTTGCCTCCTCCTGTCACTACACAACCCCAAAACACACCCGCCATCCTGCAAAACCCACAATCCCGTCAGAACGTGGTTAAGTTCTCTCCGAGAACAGGGACACGTCTAGCACACCTCGGGCTGCCCTCAGCCTGCCAATTGCACTGGATTGGATGGGTTTCAAGTAACATTCGCTGACTTTCTCTAGCTATTCCACTCACGTCAACTGAGATGAACATTGCCAGATAAGTTTTTGTTACATGACATATTATGTTCTTGTACATAAACCGGGAATAGTGGAATAGAGTAGATTTGAGCTATAATCAACTCTTTAAAGAGCTGGCGGAATCTCTACATCCAATTTTTGGGTGCAACACGAATCCACCTCTACCTACTATTAACATAGTACGTGTAGATCTAGTTTGTTATTTAACGAGGTTTTCGTTTTTGAGTTATGCTGCGCACAGATACACATGCGTGCGCTCTCATACAAACACATACACGACAAACATATAGAAACACACAGACCTTTTTTGCTACAAATTTCGTTTTGGATTCAAGGGTCCTCAAAACATGAATTTCCAGTATATAATTGTTGGGTGGAATACAATACTTTCTCTACCTACTACAAGTATGTACATGGACTTTACGAAATGGCGCATTGTCTTAAAATGGGAAACGGGAATGCTTGGCTTGGGTCTATCCCACGTGGTCTCAGTCAACCTTTGTTTCGTCTTTAAAATGCAGCAACTTTTGTTTCCATTAAAGCACTTTGAAAACAACCAAATATAACTGTTAAATATCATAATCTAGTGGATAAATATTACTCGCCTAAAAACGTGTGTGTGTGTGTGTGTGTGCGTGTGTGTGTGTGTGTGTGTGTGTGTGTGTGTGTGTGTGTGTACTCCGGAATGCACTAGTTTAATGCAAAAGTATGTAGCTAATTATTATGGTGTTCCTCATTGGCAACTTGGTTTAACTCTAGTCACTTGTGTTTCACTTACTCTAGCTCTCACACCAAATATTGTATTACAACAAAAATACGAAATATATGTTTTGATGTCTCGAATAAAACCATTTGTAGAGGGGGGCGCGCGCGCGTGTGTGTGTGTGTGTGTGTGTGTGTGTGTGTGTGAACATCACAAATAAAAAACGTATTGCTGAAAAGAAAATGACAAGTTCAGCATCGGAAGAAAGAATTTCAAGCTACCCTTTATATGGAACGTTTTTCGAATTTATATTTTCTCAAAACTGGCTGAAACGTTTGGATTAAAATAACATAAGCTTACGATAGTTTCAGGGCTAATCAAATATATGTATATGTACCTTGAATTTTCTGGCCTCTAAAGCCCTCTTCATTCGGAATTAATTTTGCATAACGAATAACCAATGAGATGTTGACATCATTAAAAGAAGAAAAAACTCATTAAAGTTTTAAAACCCTCTGTTTATTTAAATAATGTGTGGTTTGAGGACTTTTCTGGATATTTCTTTGTGATGCTTTGAACTTTTCAACACTTGTGTAATTTTTCTAATGGTGGGTTGACTGCAAGCAGCACGTGCTCTAACCACCCCAGTCAGTTGTTTCTCGCAGTTATGTAAAATTAAAACAGCGGCTATCAGAACTTCATACTTTTAATTATTAATTTTGTCTAAAGTTACTATCGTTGTTCTATTAAACAGTGAGACATTCAAACTTCATTTATATGTAGTTGCCAGCTTATTGGAGGTCAGGCAATACTTTTATCGAGCCGACAATGCTAATTGTTGTTGTTCCAACAGGAATTGACATCGCAACAATATATAGTTTGCGGTAATTTTTAACAGTTGCAACGTGTGCAACAGAGAGAATAATATAGCGAGTAGCTAAGTTTTCGCTATGTAAAAAAAACAATTAAAATCATTTGTTTCGTATAGCTAAGCTACATTTTAAAATCAAGCAGAAGGGCCCTGTCATTGATTACATAAAACAATTAGCCCAGCTGTATTACTGATACATCCAACATAAAGAAGATACAGCATTCCAATAGATATGCATACATGTTCAGAAATAAACAACTCAAATAAGAGCTCACCTTCAAAATTCACGTGGCCAAGATAAAAGATTAACTAATTTAGAAATATTTCTTATTTTCCGAAGAGATAGACGGAAACTTGTTAGACAACAAATGTTAAAAAAACACATTTTGTCACGTTGTACATTTATTCTTGGTGTTCATCATTTCCGAGATATTCCTTATTATACTTACCTCTCATGCGGATATTTGCAAAGAAACGAGTTTCAATCACAGCGACAGCCTCGTTTTCCGTCTACCCATAACGAAGTAATTCTGTTCTCTTGGATAGCACAATGTAGCTTTTGTAACAATAATATGTTGCAGAATAACTAGAGAAAATCATGTGATTGGAACACACCAGAGTTTTCTTGCTCCTGGACAAAAAATATCATCTCATAGCTACCAGGTCTTTAAAGACATCGTTATAATTTAAGGCTCTTGTATTCGCTTATTCACTTTTTCTACGCGGGAATGCGTACATATTAAAAGCATTTAAGAAAACCTGTATCTGGATTAACGTGAAGTAGATAGAAAAATAAGTTTTTAAAGAGTAGTTTATAGAAGATAGGGCAGAGAAAGTATTGTGAAGAAACATTTTTAACTGTGTATTTGGTTATAATGAATATGGAAATTGGTTACTTTGGAGCATACAGTTTTAGGTTTGGAAATTGGCAATGACACCGTCGTTTGTTGGCGGTAACCGACAAAAAGGCTATCGACCTTGTAAAGCTTTATGCTGACACGCTAATTGCTCACTCATGATAGAAATACGTTTAGACAAATTGCAGACATCAGCAAGCAAATGGTGAAATACAAACACAAAGAATATTAAAATTAATGAAACAGCATCACGGAAAACAGCATATCCATATCCAGCAATGTTCTTGACTTAATATTTCTACTCAAGTTTGCACAACCTTGAGAGGTTTTCAAGATAAAAAAGATATGGAATTACACTGTTTTCATCTCTACTCCTACCTTCTCATGCGTTCCCAGCATTAAGAACTACAATCAGTTTAATTTAGTGACGTCATTGTTGCCTGCCGAGTCTAAGGTTGCCAAGAAGGTTTGCAATTCTCGGCAAGTTCACCAATCGAGACAATAGCTCATATTCAAAATCACCTCTCCATAGCGAGCAGAAATATATTCTAGAACTAAAATATTTTATAACCATTTTCTTGGGACAATTCAAAAGTTCATTTTTGATATCCATGTACTAAATCTATATAAAAGTATTCTCTCGTCTGACAGGAATAATTGGCAGCAATTTTTTAAATTTGTGAGAAGGCGCAGGGGAAACGCAGAAATCATTTCAGAAATCAAAAATGGAAATATACTAATGGCCGATTCATTGTTAAAAGCTGAAGTGTTTAATCAACATTTCGCTTCAATTTTTCAAGTAAAGAGCAATGCCAGTATTAAAAGAACGGAAGGGCCCCCTATGACAGTGAAACCAAGCGACATTAGAAGACGGTTAGCTAAATTAGAAAAACATAAATCAGTCGGGCCAGATGGCATTTCGGGCGACTTTCTCACCTGCAGTGGTCGCGTAGACGCCACGCGGCCTTCTACGGTACTGAAGGTGAATATTTTATTTTTTATTTTATACAGTATTTTACGCATGAATACTAAGTTGCTAAGTAAGTAATTTTGTTAATCTTCAGATTCAATATGACCTCAAAGAAGACCTACAACCTGGAAAATGCACGTGATCGGGAAATAGTACTCCGGCTATTGCAGGAAGAAGATGAATCTGGTGACGAGTTTGATATTTATAGTGACTTGGAAGAGACGGATTGGAATCGAGAGAAGAAAATACGGACACTGAGCAAGAAGCGGTCTCTAATGATAGTGACAGTGATAACCATGTCGAATAATTTTTGGGAAGGAATAAATCTTCAAAATGGTCAAAACTGTGTCCACCAAAAAATGTTCGCACACGACGACAGAATATTGTCACCCATTTACCGGGAGTGAAAGGTGCCGCGAAAAATGCGAAAAAGCCAATGGAATGTTGGGAATACTTTTTCGACAGTGAGTTGCTATCTAGTATTGTTGAGTACTCAAATGAAAATATTTCTGAAGTTCAAGGACATTATTCCAGGGAAAGGGATGCTCACTAGACAGACGTAATTGAAATAAAAGCTCTATTAGGAATATTGTATAATGCGCGTCCAGGAAAGACAATCATCACACACCCAAGATATATGGGCTTCAAATAAAATGGGAATTGAGTTATGCCGTCTGATAATGCCTGAAAGACGATTTAGGCTCCTATTATACTGTTTGAGGTTTGATAACAAGGATACTAGAAAAGAAAGAAAGCTGATAATTTAGCCCCTATAAGTGAAATATTTACTTCTTTTGTGGAAAACTGTAAAAATGCTTATTCAGTTGGGGAGTACTGAACTATTGATGAAAAGCTAGAAGCTTTTAGGGGCAATCGTTTTTTCAGGCAGTACATCCCTTGCAAACCAAATAAGTATGGACTTAAAATATGCTAGCATGTATTACACCGTCAACCTAGAAATTTATGCTGGTAAACAACCTGCAGGGCCATTTGAAGTTAGCAGCAAACCAGCACATGTGAAACGTATCACTTCTGTGATCTCAGGAACTGAGCGTAATATAACCGTGGACAATTGGTTTAGATTCTTAGATTTAGCTGACTATTTGCTTCAGAATAACCTTACTCTGGTTGGAACCATGAGAAAGAACAAACCAGAAATTCCCCCGGAGTTTACACGAGCAAAAAACCGGGAGGTAAGAACAACATTTTTTGGGTTTTAGAAAAATGCAACCATAATATCATATGTCGCCAAGAAAAACAAAATGGTTCTGGTTCTTTCAACAATGCACCATGATAATGCAATTGATGCAACGTTTGGCGATAAGAAAAAAACCGGAAATGATAACCTTCTATAATATAACCAACGGGCGTTGATACTGTGGATCAATTGTACAGCTCGTACAATGTATCCAGAAAAACCAACAGATGGCCTATGGTAATCTTTTATAGCATGATGAACATTGCAGCTATAAATGCACAAAAAATATACCATGCAAATA
This sequence comes from Hymenopus coronatus, assembly GCA_030762935.1. Taxonomy (NCBI): domain Eukaryota; kingdom Metazoa; phylum Arthropoda; class Insecta; order Mantodea; family Hymenopodidae; genus Hymenopus; species Hymenopus coronatus. The sequence goes on from CM060884.1 coordinate 1,930,072, forward strand.
ATTCTGATGTTAGCAGCAGGAGCAGTGAATTTTTGAAACTTTTAGGACTAATCTAGCAGATGATTACTTGCGTTTACGTTTTCAGTGTTCATCATTGCCAAGACGCCTCAAACGAGACATTCAAAGTTTTTTTTTTCCAGATGAACATGCAGTGCAAACTACAGAAGAGACCGAGGCACAAAAAGACAGAGGTGCTGTGAATGTGGTCGTTCAAAGAACCGATATACCAAATACAAATGCCGCAGCTGCAACAAATTCTTGTGTTTAGAACATGCCCAGCAAGTATGCGCTGATTGCTAATTGTACTGCTCAATGTATAAACTGCATTATGTATATTATGTTAAGAGTACATGAATAGAAATATTTGTTTTTCGATAAGGGATTTTCAGCCATAGTTTGTATTGAGAAGAAGTTTCATGCAGCAACCACCTTATCACAATAAAAATGCTAAAAATCATAATAATAAAATATATATATATACTAGTGAGAATGTAATCCTGTCTTTAGTTTTATACAAAATAGTACGTTTACACTCATAAATCTGAACTGACTGAGTTAAAAACACATAGAGAACGTAGAAACGTATTGGCGTCTATGAGACGCCGCGCGACCTTTAATGTACCTATGAAACACGCGGGGGGGGGGGCAGTCTTGCCATACATACTGAGGCTATTCGAAGTAACAGTAAATAACGGAAGTATACCGTATACCGCAAGATTGGAAGCAGGCTATAGTTGTGCCTATTTATAAAGCAGGGGATCGAACAAATGCGGCTAACTATAGGCCAGTTAGTTTGACATCAGTAGTAAGCAAACAAGTTGAGCATCTTATAGCACAATATTTAAGACGCGAATGGGATAAAACGCATTGGCTCTTCGAAGGCCAACATGGTTTCCGGAACGGACATTCTTGTGAGAGTCAACTAGTAGCTGTTTGTCAGGATATAGCCGATATACTTGACGCGGGTGGAAAAATACATGCAATAGTAATTGATTTTTCTAAAGCGTTTGACCTTGTACCTCATAGACGACAAATAGAAAAACTTTGCAATCTGCAAATAGACAACAGTGATAACTTGCATTCGGGAATTCTTGAGCGAACGAACCCAACAAGTGCGGGTGGGAAATAAATTATCGTCTCCTACAAATGTAACTTCTGGTGTGCCCCAGGGAAGCGTGATCGGGCCGTTGCTTTTCTTAGCATATATAAATGATTTACGGGAAGGGATAACATCTCAGATTCACCTATTTGCAGACGATTGTATAATCTATAGAAATATTAGCGGTAAATGTGACACAATAGATCTACAAGAAGATTTAAACAAAATTCAACTCTGGGCAAAATATAATAAAATAGAGATAAATCCAAACAAATGTAAAACAATTATACTTTCAAGGGCAAGAATAGTAGAAAATGTAATATATACATTAGACAATAAGAAAATACTCAGAGTAAATAGCACCAGATATTTAGGGGTAATACTAAAAGAAAGATTGTAGTGGGGGAAACATGTAAACTCGATCACTGGGAAGGCGTAACTTTTCCTTCGCAAATAGAACAATAAACGAATAGAACAAAATACCTGCAGATTTACTGGAGACTTTGCCTCAAAGTGTAAATAGTTTTAAAAAGAGACTAAAGAAGAGTGATTTATAGTCAGGATAGTAAATAAAAATATTGCGTTATTATTACTGTTGTTACAATTATGTATATATTAGTATACTATGATGTCATTGGCATTTTAACAGGGTATTACTCACATTACTGTTATTTAACTCAATTGTATTGTACATTGTATTATTACATTGACAGCGCTGCCACCGGGCCACGCCCTAAGCAGTGAAATAAAGTATCTATCTATTTCAGTTAATGGCCGCCAGATGGCAGTGGTACAAGTTATTTGCTGTTAAATGGTCGTGGTACTGCTATATATTTCCCTTCCCATTCAATGTTAAGGCAACTCACCAGTTTATCAAGACATTGACGCAACGCAGCAGTGAAATTCCAATACATTTTTATGTATTAACTGTCCTTTCTTTCCTCCAAACTTTTAAAATAACGAAGCAAAGAAGCTTTTCTGACGGCGAACACCTACAGTAAGTACTTATTTTATTTGCCACTAGATGGCTATAGTAATATTTTTCCTCCCTATCCAATGTTGAAGTAACGCAACAGTTTCTCGAGATGAGATAGTGCATCAGTGAAATTCAAATGTATTTATATTTATTCACTGTCCTTTCCTTACTCCTATCGTTCAAAATAAAGAAGCTTTCCTAGCAACAAATACCTAAAATATGTACTTATTATTTGCCACCAGATGGCCTTAGTTCCTACTGCTCTATTTTTCGTCTTCAATGCTAAGAGAATGCACCCGATCAACGCACTTCATTCCGATCATAATCCCGTGTTAGCTGAGGTTAACACACGGGTTCATAACCGCGACGTTGACTGGGAATCGTCAGGGTTTGCCTCAATGACTCCATCCCGCCGAACCCTAGGATCACAGACATCCCATCCCTTTACCTCCATCGTGGTGCGAACTGCCCATAACCTAACCGTTTACACCCCAGCACCTCTACACCCGGACGTCCTTCCCCTTGAACTCCATCTGCTCGTACGCCGTTCCTGGGCTGCCCGCAGACTTTACCAGCGTCACCGCACGCCACATAACCGAGCACTCCTGAGGCGTTTACGCCGAGAGGTCCGGACCCGACTACGCGAGCAAAGGGTGCGAGAGTGGGAGGAGACGATGACCCGCTTGAGACTCGAGTATGGCGACGTGTGGAGGATTGCCAAAGCTCTCCGACACCGCGGAGGTCAAATCACCTCCCCAATCCAAGGCACCCAAGGCCTGGCTTATGAACCCCGAGCCAAAGACGGTGTGTTCGCTGACTACCTCGAAAGGAATATGAGGACATGAGAAGACCCCCAGGACGAAGACTTCTCGGACCGTGCTCGGCGGGAGGTGCGTCGATACCTTCGACGTCCCCCCGACGAGGCGGACCGACTTCCCGTCATCCGACCCAGTGAACTCCAGGGCGCACTCCGACGTCTCAACCCCAAAAAGGCAGCGGGTCCTGAAGGACTAACCCCCGCCATGCTCCGATGCCTTCCCATCAAGGCGGTACTCTTTCTAACCAAGGTTTTCAACATTGCCTCATCTTGTGCCACTTTCCACGCGAGTGGAGGGAGGCCCGGGTGATATGCATCTTGAAGCCGGGGAAAGACCCGTTACACCCATCCAACTACCGATCCATCAGTCTCCTATCAGTTCTCTCGAAGGTTTTCGAGAGGCTAATACTAGTCCGCTTGTCCCCTCTCTTGGGCGACATTCAAGCCATCCCAGATCACCAGTTTGGTTTTCGTCCTGGGCATTCTACACCCCAGCAACTACTGAGAGTGGTGGAGGCCGCTGCCCTGGGTTTCCAGGACAGAGCCTACACTGCGGCGGTGTCGCTGGACGTGGAGAAAGCCTTCTCTACGACCTGGCACGCGGGTCTGCTCCTCAAACTCATCCGACTGGAGCTCCCGACACACATCATACACCTACTACACTCATACCTTAAACACAGATATTTTGTAGTTTCAGTTGCGGGACACAAATCAACACCTAGGCCAATAAGAGGCGGAGTCCCCGAAGGCTCTGTACTTTCCCCCACGCTCTTTAGCGTCTACATGGCCGACCTACCAACAGTGCAGCAAGTCAACAGAGCTCAGTATGCTGATGACGTGCTGTTATACTGTACAAACAAACACCCACGCAGAGCCTTCAACCCTATTCAGAGACACTCTGCCTCATCCAAGAGTGGTGCGAGTGTTGGCGATTGTCCATAAATCCGGAGAAAAGCCACGCTATTCTCTTCACCAAGCGCCGCTTTCCCGCAAACTTCCCCACATTCACGTACCTCAGACGAAGGATACAATGGACCAACACAATCACCTACTTGGGGGTGAAGCTTGACAGGGGCGTCACTTTTGGGGAGCACATCAGGGGGCTGTGGTGCCGGGGCAATGGGGCTGCGGCCTCGCTGTATCCGATGCTGAGGTCCTCGATGACGGTTCCCCTTAAGTTGCGCCTTTTGAGGGCTCTCATAATCCCCTTGTTAATCTACGCCTGTGAGATCTGGGGCATGGCGGCAGACTCCAGTCTGCTGTTGCTTCAGCGGGTACAGAATAGGTGTCTTCGGGCTATCTATTCTGTGCCTCGAGACTTTCCAACGAGATTCCTGCACGAAGCCTCTGGTCTACCATACCTGGAGGACGAGATTAGGCGTCGGGCAACAAAATTCAACGAAGGGTTACCATTCCATCGGAGCGCCCTTGTTAGATCTCTTGGGGATTACGATCCCACAAACCGCCGCTTCAGGTGATACCGGCTTCCCCGCATGGCTTGCGGGCATCCCCGGTAACGAAGGAGCACCACCAACAGCTGCTACGACTAAGCTCCTTATAATCCTTCAAGAGTTGCTTGGATTAAAAATTAAAACCTCAAAACAAACATTTTTATTAACACACACCAGCGGTGCACAAGGGCCGTTGCACCATTAAGGCAACCGTCGAGGAGCAATATTTGCCTCCTCCTGTCACTCCACAACCCCAAAACACACCCGCCATCCTGCAAAACCCACAATCCCGTCAGAACGTGGTTAAGTTATCTCTGAGAACAGGGACACGTCTAGCACACCTCGGGCTGCCCTCAGCCTGCCAATTACACTGGACTGGAATGCACCCGGCTATGGAGACAATGACGCAAGATAACTGTGTAAATCAAATATATTTCTTATGTATTAACCATCGCTCCCTTGATCACATCGTTTAAAAAAGGAAATAAGTATATGTTTGTTGTAATCCTTTAAAATGAACAAGTTATAAACAATGTACATAACCATTAACCCTTCTTGGAATCTGAAAATGGTGGAGAAATGACGGGATCCGTTCTAGGTTTAACTTCCTATTGCAGATGTTGGTTATTTGACTCTTTTTTTTTTTCGTAGTGTTTAACGCCCGCTATAACTACTTATGACACCGCAGGCGGTATTTGACGTTATGTTGTACATAAGCTAGCTAAAGAACATGAAGTTACCCGCGTCACCACCACAGTACAATTGCGGTGTTCTTAATACATTTGATCAAGTTATAATTTGGGTTAAATGGAGAAATTTAAAATACTCAAAGCTATCATGAAATAAAAACTTGTCAATTGCCCAAGCAGATATACTTGCTCTTTAGTTACGCCATTGTTAGCCTTAGAAATGGCTGTTTTGATATAAAAGAAAATAAAGAAAGAGGTGGAAAACATTAGGAGTAAAGGAAAGAAAGAGATTCGGAAGAAGGATGGATGTTAATTTGTGACTTTCCCCTTAATGTAATTCATTATCTATGCCAGCGTATACCCGCCACACTATGGATACGCTACCATCACTTTTTTTTTTTTTTTTTTTGGTAGTGTTTAACGACCGCTTTAACTACTTGTGGCACCGCAGGTGTGACTCTTATGATATATGAACGAAGATGGAGCACCGGTGGAATGCGATGGCTGGGGAAACTGGAGAACCCGGAGAAAACTCGACCCTGCGCCGGCTTTGTCCACCACAAATCTCACATGTGGTCGCTTGGGATCGAACCCGAGCCGTCTAGGTGGGAGGCGAGTAGTCTTCTAACCACTCGGCCACGGCGCGGCTACTACTATTACTATGTCAACGACATCTTGCTTGCCCACGCTGTTAACTGCATGTCATCCTTTCCACACAACCCTATAGGTACTCGGACTTCGTCTGTTTCGCAATAGCAACTATATATATATATATATATATATATATATATATATATATATATATATATATATATATATATATATATATATGCTACATTGCGCAGATCATTGCGCTTCATTAGACATTGGCATTGGGCAAATTCCTGTTGACACTTCTACTGGCCTCATTTCGTTTCTATCAAATGTCAAAGGAAGAATAAATATCGAAAGTGTTTTCAAATATTGGTGCAAATTACAAAAACTATGCTTGGTTGAGCGAACGAGCCATTTTAGCAGCAACTTGTAGATGTAGATGATTCGAATGTAAAAATTCAGAATTAAATTGACGGACAAATGCATTCATTTAAGTCGATCAATTCCATTACCAAACCAAAGGAAGTCGTCAATTATCTAACTAAATTCATTGGATTTGCCAGGATTCCCGCCTCACAATTTACAGCTCAAGGTTGACTCGGTGATAATTATACTATCCAATATCAATCAGCCGAAATTATGCAGCGGAATAAAACTCATTGTTAAAAAATTATGAAAATTTCGATTTAAGTTACTATAACATAGGAAAGTTCAAAGGCAAGAATATATTTATTCCAAGAATACCACTAATGTCAACCGACTTTCCTTTTGAATTTAAGCGCGCCTTGCACTCGCAATGACAATAAATCCCAAGAGCAATCGTTTGAAGTGTGTGTAATATACCTCGAATTGTGTTTTTCGCAAGTTGTACGTTGCGAACTCGAGAGTGGGCAAACTATCGGCGCTATTTTTTTCTCCCCGGAAGGAAAATTGTACATCACAAGGCATTACAATAAAGTTGTCAAATTATTTAATTGTAATTTTATTTCATTGCATGATCGTACTGTAAACGGAAGATTTTGTCCGAGTTTTTTTCTTTAGGCACACCACCCGTGCGAAACCGGGGCGGGAAGCGAGTTATTAATATATTTATTGGTGCTTATTGAAATAACCTTTATGAATGATATGGAAGAATTAGGTAAGGACAAGGAACGTGTGAATAACACTTTCTCAAAGTGGAACGTTGTTTATTATTATTATTATTATTATTATTATTATTATTATTATTATTATTATTATTAACAGATTAGCCTCCTCTTTGGAGGACTTAAACTCCCAGGGATTTATAAGCCAATGCCATTCAGGAGTGAAAACATTTTAGAACATAGTAAATCCAGTCTGGTACGTTGCTGAAGAAAAAAGAAGAAACAAAAAGTAGTGGTGAAAGGGGCGATAGGAAATTTCGCAGATCAAATTTTCCAACTCAGCATTCGCCTACAGACTGAGGAAATTCACAAAAACACCTTCGTCAGGTTAGTTGACCCAGGGGTTTGAACGTTGTCACGGCCCCACCTAGCTCAGGAAAAAACTAAGATACCTAACTGTTTCAAAAACTAAGATACCTAACTGAATATTCGGATAAAGTTGACATTATATTGCAATTAAAATACTGTATTCCCTTCAACAAGCATGTTATCTTCTTTGCGGAAGATCTCAACGCTCTCTAGCAACTTCTATGTGAAATATCTTGCTCTGTGATGAAGTGAAGTTGCTCTCACTGCATTTCTTCTGTCTGTTTTGTTCGGCATCAATCCCTCATTTGATAGAAAATTATTGGCGTCAGGCAAACAACACATACAACACAAGCCAAAATGAATCCACCAAAATCTTATTTGTTACACATTAGCAATAAATGAATTGCCGAAATGTATGTACGTGCATCACTTCCGAACGACTGCACCAAATTGAACAATTCTTTTTTTATGTTCGTTATTGTCACCATAAGGTTTGTGAAAAAGAAAATTTAAAAAATAGTACGGGGAGGTTTTTAAAGTCCCATAATGTGAATAACAGTGCCAAGGGAACGCATTTTGGTTAACAGCCCTCAGATGGCAGGGGTACCACGGTTATTTGTTGCTAAATGGCCGCAGTACTGCTATATTTTTTCCTCCCCATGCAATGTTAAGGTAACGCACTAGATTATCGATACAATGACGCGATGCAGCAGTGAAATTCAAATATATTTTTGTGTTAACCATCCTTTTCTTATGCCTATTGTTTAATTTAAAATAAAGAAGCAAAGAAGATTTCCTGGCGACGAACACCTAGAGTAAGTATTTATTTACTTGCCACTTGATTGCCGTAGTACTGCTCAAGTTTTCCTCCCCATTCAATGTTAAGGTACCGCACCAGATTATCGAGACAATAACGCAACGCAGCAGTGAAATTCAAATACAGGTTTATGTTATAACTGTCCTTTCCTTGCTCCTGTCGTTTAATTTAAAATAAAGAAGCTTTCCTGGCGATGAACACTTAAGTAAGTACTTATCTATTTGCCGCTATATGGCCATAGTACTGCTCAATTTTTTTCCCCCATCCAATGCTAACCTGGTTATAGAGTCAATGACGCAGGATAACACAGAAAATCAAATATATTTCTTATGTAGTATCGTTTCTTGGTTACATCGTTTAAATAAAGAATTTTGTTGTGATTCTTTAAAATGAACAAGTTATAAACTATGCACATAACCAATAATCCATTTTGGAATCTGAAAATGGCGGAGAAATGATGGGATCCAGAGAGTAAACCATTTTAGGTTAACTTCCTATTGTAGACGTTGGTTATTTGAGGTTATGTGGTACATGACCTAGCTAAAGGTGATTTCATCAGAACATGAATATACCCCCGTCACCATCACACTGCAATTGCGGCGCTCTTAATACATTTGATCAATTAATATTTTGGGTTAAAGATACATTTAATACACAAAGCTATCATAAAATAACTTGAGCAACCAGCTCTACTTGCTCTTTAGTTAAATGATTGTTTTGACGTAGAAGAAAATAAAGAAGTGGAAACCAATAGGAGTAAAGGAAAGAAAGACATTCGGAAGAAGCATGAAAGTTACTTTGACTTTCTCCTTGATATAATTCATTACCTATTTCAGCGTTTACCTGCCACATTATAAAGGCGCTGCCATTATTATTATGCCAACGGCATCCTTGTTTACCCACGCTGTTAACTGCGTATGTCATCCTTTCCACACTACTTATGGGTGCGCCGACTTCGTCCTTTTCGCAATACCAACTATATATGCTACATTGCGCAGAGCATTGCGCTTTGCAGATGCAAAGGCATTATTACACCTTGGCAATGGGAAAATTACTGTTGACGAAACGTCAACTGGCCTCAGTTCGTTTCCACCAAATTTTTGTCACTTCATAACGCCAAAAGAAGAATTTAATATCGAAAGCGTTCCCAAATATTGGTGCAAATTACAAAAACTATGCTTGATTGAGCAAACGAGTCATTTTAGCAGCAACTAACAAGAATGTAGATGATTTGAACATACAGAATTAGAATAAAATTGATGGACAAATGCATTCATTTAAGTCGATCGATTCCATACCAATCCAAATGAAGTTGTCAATTATCTAACTGAATTTCTAAATTCCTTAGATTTGCCAGGATTCTTCCACACAATTTACAACTCAAGATTGACTCTGTAATAATTTGCTACGCAATCTTAATCAGTCGAAATTGTGCAACGGAACAACAGTCCCTGTTAAAAAAAATTACGACAAATTTGATTTAAGCTACTGTAATCTGAGGAAAATGCAAAAGCGAGGATGTGCTTATTCCAAGAATACCACTAATGCCAACCGACTTTCCTTTTGAATTTAAGTGTGTTCAGTTTCCCGTGCACCTTGCATTCGCAATGACAATAAATCCCAAAGGCAAGCATTAGAAATGTGTGAAATATACCTTGAAATGCCATGTTTTTCGCATGGGCAGTTGTACGTTGCGTGCTCGAGAGTTGGCAAACCATCGGCGCTATTTATTTTCTCTCCGGTAGGAAAATTGTACGCTACAAGGCATTACAATGAAGTATTGTAAAATTATTTAATTGTAATTTTAGTTCATTGCATGGTCGTATTGTAAACGGAATATTTTGTCTGAGTTTTTTCACCCGTGCGAAGCCGGGGCGGGCAGCTAGTTATGTAATAAAGATTATATCGTCGCAATAAAGTAATGCAATTAAAATCACATTTCCTTCTAAATGTCTGTTTATTGGAATAGTTTTTCGAAGATACATTCATTACAGAAATTTAGCTTGATACTAAACAAATATTCAAACAAGTTAGGTAAAATAATAAAACTGTGTATATATTATCAATATTGTAACAAATGAAAACACCGTCTTAAATCTTCACTTTTGGGCACTTATACACCTGAGGCAATGCCGAAAGGATTCAAACTGGTATTATCCATCAAGTGTTACTACTGTCTTTACAATTCGTAAGATCATAAAACCACTTAAAAACCAATATCTACGTGTTTCGTTGGCATTTAAATCTTGTACCCGTTTATTTCAAGATGGGTATTATAAATATTTCTTTGCAAACAGATTCGTATCTTTATCTCATGTTTTTCACGTAACAGTTCATGACGGACGAATTTCCTAAAGGAAAGAATTTCAATATTTTTGTTTGGCTGTTTATCAGCATCAAAATAATTTAATCAGTATGAAGTTAACATTTGGTTCTCAGCGTATTTTCCCTACAAAGATTCTGGTATTGTTGTTCTTACTTTTGTAATATAAAATATTATTATATACAAATCTTCAGCTATTCTTACACCCCCTTCAGTGTGTGTGTGTGCGCGCGCGCGCTGCGTTGCGGTTCCCAATTCTTTTCGACTCGCGAACCTCTTCTAAAACGATCTGAGTTGGGTGAGCTATACACACAGTTGACATCCATAAAATGTAATTGCAAACAAAAGTTTTAATAACGTTAAATTAGCTTAACCCTTGACTGTTAAAACCTAAAGTTACCCTTAAAAATTACACAACATGTAGGCCAATAATAAACACAAGTTTTCATTGTGATTTTGATTGCTCATCACTTCCTTGGAATTCAGTTAAAAAGCTACGCGCAGAGTTTTGAGTCAAGAACACAGAATTAAATAAAGTCTCAAATCACGTTCAGCACAAAGTCTATTTCTGTATTTACTTTTTAAACAGGCGTATGAAGAAAACTACCTTTCCCCACAAATATGTGGATGGAAAGGGTGGCTGTAGTTGCTAACACTGCGAACCAAAAAGCAATTAATGACAAAGATTTACTGGAACTGGAAATTTGGGGAAGATGCTTATGTTTGATGTGGATTCTAAAATGTTTGGCTCTTCTTATTATTGAACATAGCTTTAACCATCTTCTTGACATTTTCCACCAGGAAGTCGTGAAGAATATCAAAGCACTCGGTTTAATTCCTATTGAAACATGTCTGCCAAAAGTGCTCTTTGCTTTGTGAAGAGCTGATGCAGTCTGGAAGTAGTTCTACCTCGAGATTGAGCGCGAGACAAATGCACTGCTGCATCGTCCAGCACACATTTGAATCCATCGAGCCTGTCTATGTGTCCAATAAGCCCAGCACAACACCTCAACAAATGCCTACATTGCGAAAGTATTCGTCGATAACTTGAATATATCTCCTCCCGTAGTTGTCTCTTTTAAGAGTATCTATGCAGAATAGTGACACTCCGTGTTTGTGTGTGTGCAGTATAGCTCAAAAACGAAAAGTCTGTTAAATACCAAAGTTAGTATTTAAGTATCTTCCAAGGTTGTGACACGAAGATTTTCAAGAAAATCTCCCACCCCCATCTACCCTTTACATGGCACTTTTTTCGAAAATTTTGATTTTCTCAAAAATGGCTAACGATTTTGATTCAAATATCGTCTATTAAAGATATTTACCTGACAAATAAAATGCATATCTTGAATTTTCTGGGAATAGTCTCTGGAGACTACTTTATTCTGCATGAATTTTATGGTATTTTGCATTACTGGTAAACCGCAAGAGATACACAAAAACCAACTTAACATAATATGTAGAGCACGTTAAACACATAATTTATGTAATATACATTGTTTTTCGTGAAGTAGATCGTTTTTCAGATATTCCCTGCTATTGGTTTCAGCTTTAAAAATCTGATGTGATCCATTCACATGACTTTCTTTATATCTCTGCAACAAACTATTGTTAAAAAGATTATGCTTCTATTTACTTGATGCTAACCGAGAAAAATTAGCAGAAATAGTCTTATTACTTGCTTCCTTGTAAGCAGAAGGGAAATAAGGGAGCACCATAGGTTAAAGTGATAGACAAAAGCTGGTTGATATGTGACTGAAGTTCCTTTGTTTGTATGGACAGGAGTTGACAAATTCCCGTATGAGCAAAATATGTTTTTAAAGCTGAAACCAAAAGCAAAGAATATCTAAAAAACGATCAACTCCACGAAAAAAAAGTATATAACATAAAGTGTGTGTTTTAATGTGCTCTACATTTTTTGTATGGTAAGTTTTTGTATATATCTTACGGTTTAGCAGTTAAGCAAAATTCATCCAAAATAGTCTTCAGAGGCTATTCCCAAAAAAATCAAGATATACGTATTATTTGTCAGATAAATATCTTTAATATACGATATTTTAATCAAAATTGTTAGATCCATTTTTGAGGAAATCAACATTTTCGAAAAATGTTTCATGTAAAGGGTAGTTGGGGTGGGGGCATTTTCTTGAAATGCTTCGTGTCGCATCCTTGCAAGATACCAAACTTAAATACCAACTTTGTTATTTAACGGTATTTTCGTTTTTGAGCTATGCTGTCCACAGACACACACGGACCTTTTTCTAGAAATGTTTTTTTGTTTTTTTTTTTTTGGATTCAGGGAGACCCAAAACATGTATTGTGAAATCTCGGTATCGAATTTTTGAGTGCATTAGAATACCTTCTCTATACACTATGTACATATTACGTGTAGAGAAAGTAAAAACTTATACTTTTCTCATACAGGAATTTGTCAACTGTCCAAACAAACAAAGGAACTTCAGTCACATAGCAACCAGCTTTTGACTATCACTATAACCTATGGTACTTCCTTATTTCGCTTCTACTTACCAGGAACTTTTGTTATACTTTCTGGCAAGTTAGCTAGGCAAGTCAAACTATTCCAACGTTCTAATTATTTAGTAATATTTTCGCTTCCCGAATGGATGCAGCTTCATCAGCAACAACCTCCCTAACTTTTCCAAGTTGTCGGCAGCGGAAATCCACGCCGTTAAAATGGGCTCGTGAGTCCAAGATTCTGCGTTAGATTCGAGATGGCACTTTTAAAAAAATTGTCTCGATGTTGGATATCAGCTTATTTACATCAAGAAATGATTCTGTGAAAGCCATGTGGCAGACACGTTACAGGGAATAGAACACAACTGCATCAGATAAGAATGGTTGTGTTTTACACCACCGGGCCAAAGTAACTTTAATCAATATGTGAACAATTTAGCAAAGGTTGTATTGTTAAGTTTGTCAACTTCTTTTCATGTTAGCAAGAACACTTAAAGTGCTAGGCGTCTAAAGTTTCCAATACTCCCATAATTACGTTGACAATATGTTTTTTCCTACTGTCCGTCGTTTCTTCTCGGTACCATGGATATCTATATTTTTTGCAACTTACTTAGTTGTGAATACGTTGGCTTCAAGCGTGTGACGTCTTGCGCTATCTATCATATGCTCGAAGCATGGTACGTTGAGTAATACAGTAGGTATCTCTCGCACACATGTGGTGTATGTACTCATAGTCACAGCGTGCTTACAGCTGTGGTCATTGTTAAAAAATTAAAAGCGATGGCGCTGTCTAAATTAAGAGATTCAGATTTTTACTATCATAAAATTCGCTATCAAAAGAGATAATCTTGTTCAGCTGTAACCATTACATTTGAATTATTGAAGCTAAAAGAGCAATTGTTTAAAATATTAAATATAAAGGCCCCTATGTCTCACGTTGCTCCCAGTTGTGGTAGGCATCGTTGCTGGAATTCTTCTGTTTGATAAGTGCATCCTAACAGAGCTATATTAATAAATAACTCAACATATTAAATATTGCAAAAAAAAAAAAAAAAAAAAAACTATATATTACCCGATCTAGTGTTTCCCGCCTCATGTACGCCTTTGTTTATTCAGTTGCAGCACACTTTTCTCATCTTCTTTTATTTATTTCCCGCCAAATCAGTGCGTTTGTTTACGGGAATTTTCCGTTTTTCTGATTTTTCCTTGTTCACATTCTTCAGTCTAATAAATATGCGCGTTCGAACAAAACACTTTATGGCATATTGTTCTATATGCAGATTTTTGGACGTGAATTTATCAATGAGGGTTCTCATTACCTTTGGATACTTCCATAAAAGTCAGTAAAGTCTAGCTCCAGACTAAAGCCGGAGTGAAGTCACTGATCAGTCGCTTCCGTTAGTCTTCCCCATAGACCATTTATCTGCAGGAAAGTAGCTTGTACGTATTCCATACAATGAAGCAATTTCATCTCGTTTTGATTTTCTTAATCTACATGCTACATAGTCTGCCAGCATTTCTAAAAGTTGTACTTCTTTATGTAAAACAAACCCTTCTTCCAACATGTGAGGAATGTCCATAAACGGTGATTTTCAGCGTGATGTAGGATCTCCCTCTCTCTCATAATTCCAAGGTAAGGAAATAACTTCCTATTTGATCCCTCCTTCCATCACACGAAACCAATAGTTTCGAGCATTTGAGGAATGTCTGTTAGCAATTCTTTTGTTACTGCCTCATCCAAATTGCAGTACATTGTTTCCACGTTCCTGCTAAACTGCGTGGAACCGGCAACTGTAGATAATAGTGTGGACCGCGACTTGTCGCTTCTATGTTGTCATTTCACTTTCACCTAATCAAAGCTAAGAACAAAATCCTTCTCAAACTCGCTAACAGAACTTGTTTTCTGCTGTAATATGCACAAACTTAAATTAATGATTCCTGATGATATGACGATTTGGGTCAAGTATTTTGATGGTAGAGGACATTTAAAGCATTCTCTTACATAATCGTATGTATATCAAAGTGACTGCCTTTGAAATGTCATCAAGGTCCCAATTTTTACATCTACCTGTGAGTAAAGCTTGCTGCTAACAAAATGAAAGCATTTATTGGAATGCACGCTCAACGCTTCTTAACTTATACATTTCGGAATGTGTTTTTTTCAATTCATTTTTCAAAAGTATTACTTTCTGCTCTAATCTTAAATTGTGATTTCTAAGTGCTTCGACTTGAGATTTAATGTCCCCTATATTTGTAGGTGCCGTGTTAAATGAAGACGATTTTCGGAGATATTTTCTATATTTGCTGTTTCTTTCTTCTAACATAGCATTTACTAATTATTTGCATCCGTTTTTGTCTTCTTTTCTTAGGACTGTTAACTTTCTGATACAGGTCGTCATAAAATTTAAATTTAAATATATACAGCAATGTGTTTTAATATTTTTAGGAGCAGGTTTGAGGAGTTCCGCTTTCAAATCTCGTTCATAATCTTCCTCGTGAAAATGCTTGGAAGGAATACGGGAATTATCTGAAGAGAAACGGTTACCCCTTCTATATAAGTGAACCCATTTCTTTCTTAGCTGAATACCTGATGCTGTTGAGGCAGGTGTAATTCCTTATTGATCACACTCAGGAAGCTTGTAGTCATTGTAAGCCGGCTGACGACCGCTACACCAGCTGGGGATACCTACCGTGTTACTCAACGTACCGCGCTCTATGCTCTTTTGTTGAGGTAACAAATATTTACACATTACTCATTTCATTTGTAGGATAAAACACACAAGTAGTGTTTAATTATTCTTAACTCGGCCTTTCGAAATCGCCACGCAGTGCCCATTAAGAGCGGCTATATTTACCGCTACAATTCCTAACAACCATGCACACTTAAATATTAACGCATCAGACCATATTCCTAACAGTTTTATTTGTCCAAGTATGATAATTTAGAATTTGCAAAATAACCTTCTCGCAAAGCTATACGCGAATATGCAGAACAAACTCCTTCGCAACTAGTAGTTTGGAAAATCCTAGCAACGGCTGACGTCATCACTTAAAGAGTCCCTGCGCTTAATTTCGAAACCCGCCATTATCGAAACTAGTTTTGGCGAACCTCTTGAAATATTGCGAGCCATACCGATGCGCGATTCCATACCTTACTCAGGTGCATATATCTCTATAGTTAGAGAGTACGTAGAGAAGGCATTGCATTCCACAAAAGTTTATACTGATGTTTCGCAATTATAAGTTTTGAGTAACCTACAGCCTCCTCCTCCTCCTCCTCCTCCTCCTCCTCCTCCTCCTCCTCCTCCTCCTCCCCTTAACTAGAAAAGATTCGTATGCGTCAAAAATGAAAAGTCCATTAGATACAAATTCGATAATTAAGTTTAGAATCTTTTAAAGATGAGACACGAAAATGTTCAAGAAAATCTTCTCATCACAAATTAGGATTTTCATTAAAAATTTTTAATGTTGTATTTTCTCAAAAACTGCTCTAACGATTTTGATTAAAACGTCATGTGTTTTAAGTCATTACAATGACAAAATGTATACCCTGAATATTTTGGAAATGACCTTTGAAGTCCTATTCATATCGGATGACTTTTACACAACTGGTAAACTGTAAGAGAGTCAAAAATGTAGATTTTGTTAAAACATATAATTTATGTCAAATACATGTTTTGTGAATATTTCCGAGATATTCCTTGTTATTGATTCAAATTTTCGAAATCGATGGCTAACCAAAGAAAACGGAATTTCAAAATCACATAGCGACCACTCTTAAAACATTTGAGTATCGCTTTAGCCTAGTGTATTCTCTTGTTCCCCTTGAAAAAAAAATGTAAATGGCTTGTAGAGTACTTTGTTGCAATTCCTATAAGCATAACAAAAATTTGACTCTCTTCAATGACCGCGTATCTGCACATGAAGAATAGAAACACACAAATACGTACAGAGTATCAATTTCTAGCGATAGAACATACACAACATAGTACAGGACCAGATAAGTCCTTAATAGAGCAATTGCA
The DNA here is from genome assembly GCA_030762935.1 of Hymenopus coronatus. NCBI lineage: Eukaryota > Metazoa > Arthropoda > Insecta > Mantodea > Hymenopodidae > Hymenopus > Hymenopus coronatus. The sequence goes on from CM060884.1 coordinate 1,946,789, forward strand.
TACTTGTGCCATCTATCTGTTGCTACTGAGTGAAACATGCTGGAATTTGGTACTATCAAAGTGTGACTTACTATTAGTGTCCACGTGATGGCTTTGTCGCCTTCCTCCAATATCCACTTGAGTGTCATATTATAATGTTGTCACCTCCTTTACTCTTTTATTACTTTCTCTACACATACTATGTAGAGAAGTACTGTAAAATAAAAAAAAGTGTAAAACGTAAATGACGTGTTATTTATGGAGCTCTTTAACTGCTGTGGTTCTCAGCGTCCCATTCTAAATTGGGCGTGAAAGACCGGTTAATTTTGCTCAGAGGCCTCTCTATCAGGCTTGAGGTTCTTTTACGTGCCGTAAATCTACGACACGGGACCAACGACTTCCCTTCCGAAGGAAGCCATGCTAAGGATTTTTACACCCGAACCCGCGACCTCGGGTATATGAAGTCAGCATGGTAACCATTACACCACGGAGGGCGACGGTTCCCCTTGCACCTACATGTAATATGTCTTATAAGGTTTATGTCGATTACCCTTAAATAGCAGAAGAAGCTTTGTAAGATTGCATAGTAGGTAGAGAAAGTCATGTGCATGTAAGCAATTACTTTATATATATATATATATATATATATATATATATATATATATATATATATACATATATCACACATGTTAGTTGAGGAGGTATTTGTAATCCTTCCAAAAATTCTATGTCGAGATTTCACGAGCATTTTTACATACCCTATGAACCCAAAGAATTAGAAAAAGGTCCGTGTGTGTTTGTGTGAACAGTATTACTCAAACAAGAAAAGTCAACTACTAAAACTTTGCATCGAGGTTTCCCATCTTCCAAAGATGCAAAATGAGATTATCAAAATAATCCCCCGCAAACTACCTTTTACATGGAACATGTTTTTCATTTTTTCAAAAATAGCTCTAATAATTTTGAATAAAATGACACAATTTTGTATGTAACAGACTTTTCGTTTTTGAGCTACAACACACACGCACAAGGACATGTTCAAATGCCTTTTTTTAGTTCCGGGGGTCTCAAAACATGTATTTCTGAAATATCGGTATAGAATTTTTGGGCGCAATACAATACCTTTTCTGTCCATTATGTGCTACAGCTCGACGCTTTCCAAGAACATAAGAAGAACATAACTGCTATAAAGTGGAAAACAATTATTCCTTAAGAACTATAGCTTTCCTGGCGACGTGTTAATTCAAGATCTTCTCGGGCTTCTAGCCAGGTAAAAACCTGGCTAGAAGCCCGAGAAGATCTTGAATTAATTATTCCTTGGTATACAGCGCGTTTTAACAGAATTCCATCACGGAAAATTGTATAACTGTATTTCTATGCAATAATACTCAAATCACTGCTTTATAATTATTATTGGAGCTCAGCGCAATGTCGAAAAACCTAGTTGCCTACAATACACCGTTCCCTTAGTATTAGCCTCTATCAGTGCTATGTAATTTATAGTTCTTAAGTAAACTTAAAAGTATTTAATTTATATTTTTTATATGCTAATTGATACATAATTATAAAAAGTTAACAGCTATTGCATGAAAATTAAATTTTGGTAGATAGAATTATATATGTTATTTAGATTATTGTTTTACAGGTCTACATTAAGTTCACTTTTAACACAGTGTTACGTTATTAATTGGGCCTGTATTTGTGACTTATGTAAATGTTAGCTATTAAACAACATTTCGGAAGGAAACATAACAGATTTATGTCGGTACCTACTCGATAATGAATCCTCTAATTTTCAGCGCCTTCGTGGATTTTCGGCAGTAATACCGATGTAAGCTTGAGGAATGGGTTCACATGATCGTCATTACTAATATAAGCTTGGTAGGAAGAGTTCTGCTAATTTGTGAACAGCTTTCTTACGATTATCTACTCTCTTTCAACAGTCACGTAGAGCCAAAGAAACCGGTTCATTCCGTGGCTTACTCCAATATGAGTGAACGGGACTCACAGAACTTGTTCTTCAAGACCGATGCACAGCTTCCCTGCAAGGAGGAAGACGTATTTTAGGACTAGACCATTTCATACTGTGGGTGCTTATCTTACCGGCCCTGCAACACGGTATGGCTAGTCGCTACTGCCATTCTACAGTTCAATAGAAATATCCATTACGATTAACACCTTTCAAAAACGACAGTTAAGGTACATAGGTCAGTTTTATCTGCAACAAACATACAAATGTTTTTCACATTCTAATACATCGTTAATTATTGTTTGGAACAGATAACCTGATAAAGCCGCCGACTTTCATGCTGTTCCTAGTTCAAACAAAATGTATATTACCATCATCGACTGCAATTAAAATGATCATGCTTTTTTTTGGGGGGGGGGGCATTGGAATTATTATAATTGTTGTTGTTAATTCCTTTTCAGGGGCAATAGAATTTGCAAGGGGAGATGCAGAAATTATTCCAATAGCCAATATGTTGTGAATATCCTAGGCTTCCTCCTAACAATACTCTTGTGTGAATATTTTCTTGTAAGAAGAAAGTGGCTTCCAGACGGGCAGATGCCATATGCACTTTATATCGATGAGCTCCACAAGTCTCTGGGCTAAGAACATGATTTCTGAGATGTTCGGATCTATTCTTTCAAGTATTTAAATGGTTTTAAAACCATTGAAAACTCAGCCACTGAAATCCGATATTGTCAATTTGAAATAAAAGTTTGTCTCGTCATAAGAACGTGTTTGATGATAATTTTTGTTTCTGACATTGTGAATTGGAAGCCATTTATCATTCTTTTCAAGAATTCAACTATAGCAACTTCTTCTAAACAATTGGATTGTCACTCCAACAACTCCCAGTAATGAAATGTTTTAAATCAGAAACCAAACTGGTTTCCTTACTTCACCTTTTTGAATTTCAAAGCGCATCCTTAGATATTTAGTTGATTTTTCATTAGTGATCTCTTAGAATAGAGCAAAAGGTTTCTTATATTCCTTATTATACATAGAAAGAGTGACCACTCACCACAAGTATGACATATTTCTGATCGAGGAATTCCATCACATAATTCAGAAAACATTTTTACATTTCTACAATAGCTTGTTACAATTCTTATCATCTTGAATCCGGATTTTTTTTAATTTTTTGACATTCAATTCCGTCAAGGTGATAATATTTGTAAAGAAATATTGTATAGGCATTACAAATATATCGCTAGTTAGTTGCAATATTATTTCTCAGTCCACATTTCCTATTTCAGCATCATTTTATCTGACATATTGTACATCAGGTCAAATAGCATATAAAATCGATTATTAGCAAAAATGGAAATTCAGTTTTATCTATTTATGGACGCTCTTTAACTGATCTCATTTTAACAATTATTTTGTTCAGAGGCCTCTATCGTACTCGATCTGCTAAGGATTTTTGAATCAGAGACCACGGAAAACAAGAAGCACTGGCTGACCACCCGACGGAGGGCATGGCTTCCTTTGGAAGAGAAGTAAAGCCGTTGGTCCGTGCGTGTGTGTGTGTGTGTTGTGTGTGATGGGTGTGTGTGTGTGATGGGTGTGTGTGTGTGTGTGAGATGGGTGTGTGTGTGGGTGTGTGTGTGTATTTACTTCTCTGCAAGTGGGTATCACCCGGTGGCAGAGTTATATATGCATACAAGATATATAATCTATAAATCACAGCTGCCAGTTTATGGCTTTGTAAGCTAGATATAATAGTTATTTACACAAATTTGAAAACATTAATTTTTCTCTCAATTCAGATTAATTAATTTCATAATTAGAATCTCAAACAAATTTAAATTTGTATTTACAACAATATAAAATCACAAGCATTTCATTTAAGGAATATTTACAAAAATGTTCCAACATTAATATCAAGATTTTTCCTAAATTTCTTCAGAGACAGGGGACAACCCCGAAAGGCTGCTCCAGGCAATTCATTCCAGTCTTTTATGGTTCTATTTACAAAGGAGAACTTTCCCACGTCAGTTCTGTATCTTCTACCTTTAATTTTGAACGGATGATCGTTTCGTGCTTAGTAAGTTGGGTTTTCCAGTTTGTCAGTAACGTCCTCCCATGCGTTTAAGCCAGCGTAAGCTTTAAATAAAGCGCACAACCTCTGTTTCTCACGCCTAACTTTCAACGGCTCCCATTTTATCTCCTCAGCGTTTGTAGGCCCAAAATATTTACCCCTTTTTATGAATTTTATAGCCCTTTTCTGGATCTTTTCTAACGAATCAATTTGATTTACTCTATACGGGTCCCAACAAGTTACTCCAAATTTCATGACCGGCCGCACTAAGGACTTGTACGCGATTTCCCTGGACTTTACACTTCCCTTTTTTAAAATCCTCATTAGGAAGTGCAGTGTTTTCCGCGCTTTCTTAGATTCAGAATTTACCTGCTCGTCCCATCCAGCGTTACTCGCCAAGTAAACTCCCAAGTATTGGCAGCTGTCCACCTGTGGAATTTTTTCCCCACCCATGTGATAGTTTTGCAGAATTTTTTCCCTAGATCTATTAAATGCAATTGACTTACTTTTGCCAGCGCTTATTTTCATTTTATTTGCAGCAGCCCAATCACTAATTTCATTTAAATCACCCTGAAGAGCAGTAACATCTTCAACATTTCTAATTTTATTATAAATAATACAATCGTCTGCAAACAATCTTATCTGGCATTTTATATGAACAGTTATGTCATTTACAAAAATAAGAAAAATGGCCCCAGTACTGAGCCTTGGGGTATGCCCGAGCTTACCATACCCCTCTCCGATAGCTCCTTGCCTACTTTTACCCTTTGCGATCTTCCTTCCAAAAAATTTTTAACCCATAGTACTGCGCGTTTATCAATTCCTGTAGCAGTTAGCTTCTGGATAAGTAAATTATATAATACAACATCAAAAGCTTTGGAAAAATCTATCACCACTGCATCTGTTCTTCCCCCTGCATCCACCTCCTGTGCTAAATCTTGAAATAATGACGTTATCTGGCTTTCACACGAGTATCCAGGTCTAAACCCATGTTGCGCTTTATTGAACCACTTTTTGTTTTCTAATTCCTCCCGTATATATTCAACAATTAAATGTTCCATCAATTTGCATACTACTGAAGTTAGGCTGACTGGTCGATAATTATTTAATTGTTTTATTTCCCCCTTTATAAATTGGAACTACAATCGCGGTTTTCCAGTCTTCCGGTAAGGCACAGTTATTTATTGACATATTAAATAAAAGCATTAGGTACGGAATCATGGATTCCCCTCCAATTTTTAGTATTTCGGTCGGTATATTATCAGGCCCCCTCGACTTTCGATTTTGCAACATTCTGATCCTTCTGCGCAATTTGGATGCCATTATTTGAAAAACGGATTTTCCACTATCCTCAATTTCCAATTTATAATTATAATCCGCTTTGTTAAAAACAAACAGAAAATGTGAATTTAATGCGTTCGCTTTTTCCCTATCATTCAATATGGCAATTCCATTTTCCTTGAGTTCTGGTATGCCAAGTTTATTTCCCCTGCGTCTATTTACATAATTGTAAAAAGATTTCCAACTATTATTGGTCCCGCTAAGAATTTGTTCTAAGAACCGCTCCTGGGCTTGCAACGTTGAGTCTTTCAATTGTTTAGCTAATTCTTTATATCTGTTAAAATGCCAATCTGACTTCGTCCGTTTATGAAACGCGCGCCTAGACTTTCGTTTAAGTATTCTGATGGATTTTGTATAATATTCTGGATCATTATTTTGTTTGATAACTTTGTATGGAACGTATTTCTTTATTGATTCCGAAATAATAAGTCTTTTGAAATTATCCCATGCTGCATCTACATTTGTTGCAGATTTTAAAAACAGGCAAAATTGCTTTTTGAGAAAAGTCTGAATTCCATCTACGTCTGCTCTGCAAAAGTTAAAACTAATAATTTCCTCTCCTTCAAACCGCACCTTCCAGTTTATGTCTAATTGTACACAGCTGTGGTCACTTATACCTGGCAAAACCTCATATGCGCTAAACAATGACTCAGGTCTGCATAGAAACACGTCCAGTACAGCCGATTTCCGGGTATCTGTTTTGACTACCTGCGATAATCCATGATCCCAAACCAGAAGGTTAACAACATATTGAGCTTCGCCTCCTTCCAGTTTACATTTGGCAAATTTAGATCTCCTGCTAAAATAACATTTTTTCCCGTTTCCGAAGAGTTTTAAAGTTAGTTTCGCCAGGTGGTCTGTAACACGCTATTAATGTAATGGCAAGTAAAAGATCGGCAGTCTTGATAAAGCTGCCTCTAAGTAAAATTAAGCGATCTTTCACAACGCCCAATACGCTGGGCAGCGTCCATAAATAACACTCAAGGTACGTAAGTCATGCCACAATGCTTACATCTTCAACTTTTGTTTCCCGTGACATGCACCCAACCCAGAACAGTCTGCTCTAGGTCATATCTTTCATCAACCAAAATGAAATTCGCATCCTTAGGACTTGAATTTTACCATACCGGGACCATCTGATAACTGGTTCTTGGCACTCATGAGCATTGATACCGACTTGCATAGCCACTTCTATTAATGCATTTTTCACCATCTTGAAATTTGCAGATATGTACCTACAGCAGTGGACACAAAAAATGAGTCACTCCCAGATCGCTGTGTCGATCGACGAGTTTTGTGTATCTTCGCACTCAAGTTAAACGTTACGGTGGACGAGAGGTTAAGTAGCCATTGCTACGCTCAAATCTCACGCTGTCGCTTCTTAACTTTATGATTGGATATGTTGAACATAATATTGCATTAATATAACTTTACCACTTCAATGGGCCTAACTATGCACACAACTCGTGTTAAATAACTAAAACAAAAGTGTAAATAAATTATTATCTTGTACAAGTATCGGCTGTATAAACCCTCAACCGGTATAACTGCCCTCAATCTTTGGGGCATTCTTACTTCGACTAGTTCAAGGAGTGACTTCCTGTTCGCTAAAATAAACCCTTAAAAAGCATCATAATAACTATCATATTATTAACTTTAACGAATACCGTATGTGAAATAAGTATATCTAAAATAAATAAAATTGTTTACTCAATATTATTAAGAGAAGGGAAAACAAAGCTGCGACCCTCGCCATTTTGTCACAGCGCTTCAGCCACTGTAGTAATGGCTTATAAGTCAAACTATATCATGTTTTAATAAATATTGATAGTTTGCTGTTGAAGAACCTCAAGTTATGATTATTGATCATAGTAATATTAAGATTTGGAACTTGTTGCTGCCGCTACACAACTGTATCGCGGGTGGTGTACACAAGGCACTGTGCCGTCAGGGACTTGAGAGGAATTTGGCGTCCCCCCCCCCCAAGGGTATAGAATCAAGTACACAAAAAGCACTTGAACGGCTACATCATGTGCAATTTGACCCACCAGTCAGTTTTTTATGGTTTTTACAAAATTTTAGTGACTGTTTTACTCAATATAGTTTGATGAGCTTGCGGAACTTGACTCCTGATTCAGCCAAATACCGAAGGAAAATCATCCGCTATTTTGATGACAGTGCTCCACTTTTTTTTTTTTTTCGTCAGTGTTTGGCAGAAAATGATTTGCAGTTCTTTTAACATTTTCGACTCTATTGCCCCCTCCTCTTCCGAAATACCTATAACAAATCGGCGCCTATGGATGCAAGATTTTGTGTTGAAGATTATTTTAAAAATTCTCATTAATAATTTTAATTGTGTTTGTGTTGAATATTCTACATAATTTCGCATCGGTTTCGCGGTAATTTTCAGCCTTAATCAATGACTAATGAACTTAGGTAACTAAAGAAACAATGTTAAGACCTCTTATTTATAAAATAGAAAACATTTTATTTCTAACGAATGTCATGAATAGAATCAAATATCACATTCAGACATCACCAAGCTGCAACATTGAAGTTTTTCGTTTCTGATAGTTGTCCTGTCTGATACAACTAAAATCTCTCGCTGTCAGCATTTGATATCGCTAGTTGAAGAGACTTACCTTTTGTTTTCAATGACTGTGCACCATGGATCAGCTGTTCAAAGAGGTTAATCAGAATTAATACACCTAGTTTTAAATGCATTTAGTTGGTTAAACACTACATTGCATGATGTCACCTATAGGTACTTAGTAACAAACAACTTTTGTTAGTATATCACCAGCTTCTTTGAGTGCCATTGGTGTGGTCATGCTGCATTAAGCAAGTTGGCAGTTTGTAAAGTTGAGCCTAAAACCGACCAGGCTTCACCCGCGGATTCTTTTCGGGCGTAAAAATCTTTAACGTAGCTTCCTTCGGAAGGGAAGTCCCGTGTCGTAGATTTACGGCACATAAAAGAAGCTCAAGCCTGATAGAGAGGCCTCTGAGCACAATTAAGCGGTCTTTCACGCGCAGAATAGAATGGGACGCTGAGAACCACAGCAGTTAAAGAGCGTCCATAAATAAAACTCCCATTTCATTTTGGAAGTATTTATTGTTTTTGGAATAACGGCAGAGTTGCAAGGCAAAGGCAAAGCTCTTGCTTCGTTTCATTATCACACACTAAAGCTTCTGCTTCACATTTTACTCATAAAGCGTATCTTCAAAATTCGAAGAATAAATTTTTGCTTAACTTTGTTCACACGGTCCAACGTTTCTTTCAGTAAACTCAAGACCTGATTGCTTATTGAATCATACTTTGAAATTTCGTAAGAAATGTATTCCATATTTGTCCCAACAGCATTGCGTTGTTGTCTCTGTACAGTTGCTCCCCTGATGTGTTTCTGGAAGACAGCAGCTGCAGTTTCCAGCCGAACAATCACGACCAGAGTCTTGCTCCCAAAACAAATAAACAAAACTCCTAAGATAACTTTTATTTACGGTTGGTGGATAGCCAGAGGTCATGCTTCTAGCTAAATCTATATCGCTCGGAATTTCTGTAAAATCTTGCTGGAGGCTGAACGTTAATAGGAATCCTCATGTTTCCTACATACCAGCTAGTCTGGTAGTTAATATGCTAGCCCTCAAATCCACAGGTTCCGGGTTCGATTCCCGGCAGGAGGGACGAAATTCTAAACCGAGAATTAGTGTTTAAAAAGTAGGTAACTAAGAACTCTAATATGTATCTATGACTGAACATCATTGCTGATTAGGAATCCAGATTTATGGGAAAATGCACCAGCGACATGGTCGAATACCGGATTGCCCATGTTCGCCGAGGAATTTCCCTTGGCATCAGTCTAGGTGGCTCAGTTGATTACGAGTTGGTCCTCCCATCCCAAGATCGCAGGTTCAAGCCAGTACAATTTTCACACAAAGCAGCTGATATCAGCCAATTAAGAGCGCACGATGAGGCACGAATTGTTGCTCACCACCAACAAATAGGTAAACAGATATATTACCTATTTGTTGGTTTAATATATATATATATATATATATATATATATATATAAATGAATCGTCGAAATGTATGTACGCGCATCACTTCCGAACGATTGCACCAAATTGAACAATTCTTTTTTTCCTGTGTTCGTTATTGTCACGACAACGTTTGTGGAAAAGAAAATGTTTAAAACTTGTATGGGAAATTTAATTTCATAATATGAATAAAAACAGTGCCAAGGGAACGCATTTCGGTTAATAGTCGCCTGATGGCAGTGGTACCACGGTTATTAGTTGCTAAATGCTCGTAGTACTGCTATGATTTTTTCTCCTTATTCAATGTTAAGGTAACGCACCAGTTTAGCGACACAATAACGCAACGCAGCAGAAAAATTCAAATACATTTTTATATATTAACTGTCCTTCCTTGCTCCTATTGTTTAAAATAAAGAAGCAAAGAAGCTTTCCTGGCGACTAACACCTAGAGTAAGTACTTATTCATTTACCGGTAGATTCCCAAGCAGTATTTTTCTTCCCCATTCAATGTTAAGGTAGCGCAACAGTTTATTGAGACAATGACGCAACACGGCAGTGAAAATCAAATACATTTTTATGTATTAATTGTCCTTTCCTTACTCCTATCATTTAAACTAAAAAAAGCAAAGAAGCTTTCCTGGCGACAAACACCTAGAGTAAGTACTTATTTATTTGCCTCTAGATAGCCGTAGTAGTGTTTTTCCTACCCATCCATTGTTAAGGTAACGCACTAGTTTATAGAGATGACACAATGCAGCAGTGAAATTCAAATACATTTTTATGTATTAACTGTCCTTTCCCTACTCCTGTCGTTTAAAATAGAGGCTTTCCTGACGACGAACACCTAAAATACGTACTTATTTATTTGCCAACAGATGGCTGTAGTACCTAGTGCTCTATTTTTCTTCCCCTTTCAATGCTAAGGGAATGCACCCGGTTATGGCGTCAATGACGGAAGATAACACTGAAAATCAAATATATTTCCTATGTACTATCGTTTCCTTGGTCACATCATTTAAATAAAGAAATAAGAAATAAGCATTTTTTGTGTAATTCTTTAAAATGAATAGGTTATAAACCATGCACATGACCATTAACCCTTCTTGGAATCTGAAAATGGTGGAGAAATAACGGGATCCGTTTTAGGTTTAACTTCCTATTGCAGATGTTGGTTATTTGACGTTATGTGGTACATGCGCTAGCTAAAGAACATGAAGATATCCGCGTCACCATCACACTGCAATTGCGGTACTCTTAATACATTTGATGAAGTAATATTTTAAGTTAGATCGAGAAATTTAATACTCAAAGCCATCATCAAATAAACGCTTATCAATTGCCCCACCAGATCTACTTGCGCTTTAGTTATGTCGCTGTTAGCCTTCAAAATAGCTGTTTTGACATAGGAGAAAATAAAGAAAGAGGTGGAAAACATTAGGATTAAAGGAAAGAAAGAGATTCGGAAGAAGTGTCTTTCTCCTTAATGTAATTCATTACCTATTTCAGCGTTTACCCACCACACTATGAAAGCGCTGCCGTTACTGATATTATGCCAACTTCCATGGTTGCCCACGCTGTTAACTGCATGTGTCATCCTTTCCGTAATACCGTACTTCGTGTTTTTCGCAATACCAATTATATATGCTACATTGCGCTTTTCTGATGCAAAGGCATTATTAGACACTGGCAATGGGCAAATTCCTGTTCACACTTCTACTGGCCTCACTTCGTTTCCACCAAAATGTTGTCACTTCAAAACGTCAACAGAAGGATTAATATAGAAGGTGTTCCCAAATATTGGTGCTTGGTTGAGCGAACGAGCCATTTTAGCAGCAACTAATAAGAATGTAGATGCTTTGAATATAAAAATTCAGAGAAAATTGATGGACAAATGCATTCAATTAAGTCGATTGATTCCATTACAAATCCAAATGAAGTCATCAATTATTTAACTGAATTCCTAAATTCATTGAATTTGCCAGGATTACCGCCACACAATTTACAACTCAAAGTTGACGCGGTGATAATTATTGTACGCAATCTCAATCAGCCTAAATGATGCAGCGGAACAAGACTCGCTGTTAAAAAAATTGAAAATTTTGATTTAAGCTATTATAACATACGAAAGGTCAAAGCCGAGGATATACTAATTCTCACCAATGTCAACCGACTTTCCTCTTGAACTTAAGCGCGTTCAGTTTCCTGTGCGCCTTGCATTCGCAATGACAATAAATCCCAAGGTCAATCGTTAGAAGTGAGTGGAATATACCTTGAGTTGTTCTGTTTTTCGTATAGGCAGTTGTACGTTGTGTGTTTGAGAGTCGGCAAACTATCGGCGCTATTTGTTTTCTCTCTGGAAGGAAAATTGTACATTACAAGGCATTACAATTAAGTGGTGTCAAACTGTTTAATTGTAATTTTATTTCATTGTATGGTCGTACTGTAAAGGAAAGATTTTGTCTCAGTTTTTTTATTACGTACACCATACGTGCGAAGCCTGGGCGGGCAGCTAGTAATTAGATAATAAAGAAATAACAAGCTGATGTGTTCCATTCACATTACTTTCTTCCTCTGTGTATTCTGCAAACTTCATTAGATGACAATTGGAAGACACAAGGGGACTATAATTGTGTAGCAGTGGGGATCGGTACTTCCCGCGTCAGCCTGTGTGTGTGTCTGTGAGTGTGTCTGTGTGTGAGACTGGGTCTATGTGTGTCTGTTTGTCTGTAAGTGTCTGTGTATGTCTGCGACTGTGTCCCCTCCATCATAATCAACTGTCCATTTGACAAACGACAATATTTTTCCTTTTGAGATGAAGGGTTACGTCGAGCGCGTACAGTCATATCCATGGAAACGAAAAGGGTGAACGGAGAGGTCAACTACAACAACTTTTTATTTCAAAAATTACAATATTCAATGTTGGAAATGTTCGCCTTGTGCTCGGCATTGCAGCGTCTTAACAGATTACTAAAACTATGTTGCAATTCTTGTTGGGATAAGCCGGTTATTTGTTCGTGGATTACATTTACACAGTTTGTCGCTTTGCCCACTTACGGCGTTAACTTTGAGAGAGAGAGAGAGAGAGAGAGAGAGAGAGAGAGAGAGAGAGAGAGAGAGAGAGAGACAGAGAGAGCGATAACATCAATCTTTTCCTCTGTTAAAGCTTTACGATTTCCATTTTCTTTTCCGTTAGGAAATCGTTCCCAAAATGCTCTACGGCATAGATTCGAGAATCGTGTTTTATAAAGTTGTTCTGCAGTAAAACACAAGTGACGTCACTGCAATCTCAGCGCGCACCAGACTACTATCTGATGATACCGTACATTATCCACAACTCTTACAATCTTCTGTTTATCTTCACTACAGACATGGAATACATGGTTCAAATGATAATTCAATAATAAGGTACACATTAATTGATAAGTTAACTGTTGTTATATAAATGCTGGGTTTATTATGAAGATGTTCATGTTAGCAAAATCTGTGATACGGAGTGTGAGGTTTTACACGTGCCTTACTCGAGAAGGAAAAATCACCTTCCACATTAACGCCAGACGGGAGTAATTCAGTTTAAACATTGTGAGTTTAATTGATATTCAGCCTCAACACGATACAGAATTGTGAAGCCACGTATCGGGACCCCTATGGAAGATAGCCTTATGTGTGGAAGAACATGTTGCGGTTGGGTGGGTTTGTGTTGAGTAAAACTTAAAAAAGTAAATTTGCCCAAAACATTTTCAAAACATTGGTACAGATTCCTTGTCCCCCAACACTAATGTGTTTGCGCCACACGCTTTCGTGTGCAGCATATTACTGTTCGGTAGAACAAACCCTTTAACAGGCATCATATTATTAAAAAGTAAATAGACTCTGTCTGTTGATTCCACATCATTAAGAGAAGTTTGGTAAATGCAACTGTGACCCTCACCAAAGGTGGCACAAGAAGCTTAAGTTGTGTATTTGGTTATCATTATTGATCACTTGTTGCTGCCGCGGGTGGTGTATCCAAGGCGCCGAGCCGTCAGGGACTTGGCCTTCCAGACATGACTCTAGCACGTATGCACGTAGTAGCTAGAGAAGGTGTATAGATTTCACCGCAAATATATATTTTGAAAAACTCTGAGCCAAAGAAAAAGTTTTAGAGGTGTGTGGGTGTGGGTGTGTGTGTGTGTGTGTGTGTGTGTGTGTGTGTGTGTGTGTGTGTGTGTGTGTGTGTACAGCATAGCTCAAAAACGAAAATGTCATTTAAAACCAAAGTTGGTATTTGGATTTATTATGTTATGTTCCAAGGATTCGACGCAAGGATTTTCAACAAAATGCCCCAACCACAAACTACCCTTTACATGGGAAAATTTTTGAAAATTGTGCTTTTCTCAAAACTGGCTCTAAAGATTTTGAATAAAATATTGTATATTAAAGATATATACATCACAAATGAAATGTATATCTTTAATTTTCGAGAAATAACCTCAGAAGACTTGTTTATTCTGTATGAGAATATTCAGAATTTTTCATACCGGTTAAACCGTAAGAGTTAAGACAAAAACTTACTGCTCAAAAACACAATTTATGTCATTTACGTTTTTATTGTAGAGTTGGCCGTTTTTGAGATATTCGTTCTTATTGGTTTCAGCTTTAAACTTTTCTCAAACAGGACCATGCAAAGCGAACCGAACTTTAATTGTTTCACATAGCAACCAGCTTTTAAAGAATTTGACTATCGCTTCAGCCTAATGTATTCCCTTACTTACAAGGAAGCAAGTAGTGAGACCAATTCTGCTAATGTTTGTCTCAATTAGCATGAGAAGAATACAGAAACATGTTTTGTAAGAATAGTTTGCATAGGGAACAGCTAGAGAAGTTAAGTGATAGCAGCACGTGAGCATTTTACTCTCTCTACACGTACTACGTACATAGTGTATAGAGAAGGTATTGTATTCCACCCAAAATTATATATCAACCGGAAATACATGTTTTGAGTTCCCTGGATCCAAAGTTTCTTCTTCTTTTTGTCTTGTTCAGTCATCTCAGCAAAGAAACGGGTCTCCTGGCATGCCCACCTAAAGCAGCGCGCTCTCAGAACAAAATGTTCGTTTATATTTGATTCAGCCTAGTGTACAAGCTTTGCTATGAGCTTACACAAATCTGTCTTTGTGTTCGCCCTTGTTTGTAAAGTATTCGATACTTCACAACTCAAAACAGATCTCAATTGTTTACAAAATATTGAACAACTTTATGATTTGATCAGTTCACCCTTAAGACGAGGAAGATGCACTTCTTCGAAACGTTGGTGTCAAGCCAAGTTTTTACCTGGCTAGAAGCCCGAGAAGATTTTGAATTAACTTTATGATGCTAACCCTTGCAAATAAAGCACGGTAAGGCGATAGCAGTCAGTTTACACTGCAGTTAAGTATGTATGTGTTACCTGGTATGATAGCTGCTCCCATGCGCTTGGTGGTTCGTGCGAGTGCTATGGCGATCAGTAGACAGTCGAACAGCGGCTTCGTGATATGGGAGTATAGGTGCGCTACAGAGGACGTAAAGGCAGTTATATCGTCCGTCAACCTGTGGTCTGCGTTCTCTATCCTGCCGTCCAGGTTCGACACTCGGTAGTACGTCTGTTCCTTGAAGTACAGGCCGTATGCGTGAGCCACCAATCTAGTCCTGTAAAACAACCACAAACACTCAACTCAATAGTCTGCCTTACACAACATTTTCACAATAATGCAAAGAGTTCAACTGCCATGAAAGGAAATTATTTCAGTTGAAACGGGTAGAAAGTTCCATTTCTGATACCTCATTATTGGATGACTTCATGAAACTCAAAAGCGCCCTTGTGACCTTACCCAAAGTAGATCTTGCATGGAGAACGACAACTGTTATATCACAAAGAGCATTTCCACATAATCAGTGTTAAATTTCATTTAGGCTACAACCATTGTGTCAGTAACCACGAATAACTAGGACCACCATTATAATAATTTATATTTCCCTCCATCTCAAGCTTGGGGTAAATTGTAACATTTATGCACGAATGCAGCTGTTTTAGTGTAGCAAACGTATTTCTACTGTGCATGTAGACATATTTTAACCAGCTTTAGTAGAAGTTTATATTTCGGCATACTCTTACCAATAATGCATACATTAGTAATGTTTTAAGCAAAGACAAATCTAAATATGACTGTTACAGGTGATATTCACACAATAACTACTCGGCTCGCTGCTACTAACTGCACGAGCTCAACAAAACCAACAAGACATTGCACACATGGCGTGACCACAAATTAATATAACGACTTCATATCAAGCCTTGTAATGAAACGTGTAAAACACATGTAATTACACAACCCTTTGTCGCTCTGCTAATGGCTTAAATGCTCAAAATGCAGTTTTTCGTTAATGTATGCCTCATAGTTGTGGATTTTGCATAAATCTTAAAATATCCTCTAATGCTATATATGGAATCGCACCAAAGCCTTGCAACCATAATTTATTTTCGCAATTGTTCTCGTTTCAAACATTCCTCTCGTCTCGTCAGGATTATCTGTTCCTGATATAATATTCTTTAAATATTTTATTCGAACCCCCGACCTTACAACTGTGTATATATTTAAATCACTGTATATAAGCCAACTATATAGAATAAAGTTGATTCGAATTATTTATCTAGCATAAACCCTATACAAGACTAAAGATTAATGTACTGCCCTAGTCTCGAACCTAAGGCATCTAAAGTATCAGCAGTATACCTACGTAAATGAAAATCTATATGCTGTTCGGTAGTGTATCAAGCGTTTTGTCGCCTCGAACTCAGGACTCAACGGCAAGAATAATTCATTTCAGATTCGCCTTGAAAAATTAAATTGATTTTGTATATGACATTTTATTCTCAAGTCGCAAATTAAACCGATGTACGTAATTTAATTGTTAGATCAAGATCGCGTATATGCCCCGTTAATCAATTTTTAAAACAAAGTACTAATTCATATTTCTGAATGCACTTACTCGAAGTCTTTAGTTTAGGAGAAATATGGATCTAAAGTTTAATATATCCACCCAAAATCGAAGCTGTCATTTGGAGCCTCAGCAGTCCTTAGGCCACAGTAAGCAGAGGCGTTGATCAATTTTTACCGCATCATTCTATCTTAAACCATTCAGGAATAAATCAAACTTTAAGTGTTTGTCACCTCGAAGCCAGAAATCCTTGGCTAGAATAATTCTGAATTCAGATTCAAATTCGCCTTGAAAAATTAGATTGATTTTGTATACTACATTATATTCTCAAGTCGTAAATTGAAGCACTGAACCAAATTTAATTGTTAGAGCATGCTCGCGTATATTCCCGGTTAATTATTGATACTCAATTGCTAATCAATGGTCATAGTATTATAGTAGTTATATAAGGAGAGAGCTGGCGCACTGGCAAGTGAGCATACATGGTAAAGATAGGAAATGCAAGGCCAGTATGTACCCTAACGTGAGCATACATGGTAAAAATAGGGAATACAAGGCCAGTGTTTACCCTAGCGTGAGCACACATGGTAAAGATAGGGAATGCAAGGCCGGTGTTTACCATAGCGTGATAACACATGGTAAAGATAAGGAATACAAGGCCGGTGTGTACCCTAGCGTGAGCATATATGGTAAAGATAGGGAACACAAGGCCGGTGCTTACCCTAGCGTGAGCACACATGGTAAAGATAGGGAATACAAGGACGGTGTGTACCCTAGCGTGAGCAACCATGGTAACGATAGGGAATGCAAGGCCGGTGAGTACCCTAGCGTGAGCACACATGGTAAAGATAGGGAATGCAAGGTCGACGATTACCCTAGCGTGAGCACACATGGTAAAGATAGGGAATGTAAGGCCGGTGTGTACCCTAGCGTGAGCACACATGGTAAAGACAGAGAATACAAGGCCGGTGTATAACCTAGCGTGAGCACACATGGTAAAGATAGGGAATGCAAGGCCGGAGTGTACCCTAGCCTGAGCACACATGGTAAAGATAGGGAATGCAACGCCGAAGTGTACCCTAGCGTGAGCACACATGGTAAAGATAGGGAGTGCAAGACCGGTGTGTACCCTAGCGTGAGCACACATGGTAAAGATAGGGAATGCAAGCCCGGTGTGTACCCTAGCGTGAGCATACTTGGTAAAGATAGGGAATGCAAGGCCGGTGTTTACCCCAGCGTGAGCTGACATGGTAAAGATAGGGAATACAAGGCCGGTGTATAACCTAGCGTGAACACACATGGTAAAGATACGGAATACAAGGCCGGTGTTTACCCTAGCGTGAGCGCACAAGGTAAAGATAGGGAATACAAGGCCGGTGTGTAAACTAGCGTGAGCACACGTGGTAAAGATAGGGAATGCAAGGCCGGTGTGTACCCTAGCGTGAGCACACATGGTAAAGATAGGGAATACAAGGCCGGTGTGTACCCTAGCGTGAGCACACGTGGTAAAGATAGGGAATACAAGGCCGGTGTGTAACCTAGCGTGAGCACACGTGGTAAAGATAGGGAATACAAGGCCGGTGTGTACCCTAGTGTGAGCTCACGTGGTAAAGATAGGGAATACAAGGCCGGTGTGTACCCTAGCGTGAGCACACGTGGTAAAGATAGGGAATACAAGGCCGGTGTGTACCCAGCGTGAGCACACGTGGTAAAGATAGGGAATACAAGGCCGGTGTGTTCCCTAGCGTGAGCACACGTGGTAAAGATAGCGAATACAAGGTCGGTGTGTACCCTAGCGTGAGCACACGAGGTAAAGATAGGGAATACAAGGTCGGTGTGTAACCTAGCGTGAACACAAGTGGTAAAGATAGGGAATACAAGGCCGGTGTACACCCTGGCATGAGCACACATGGTAAAGTTAGGGAATACAAGGCCGGTGTGTAACCCAGCGTGAGCACACGTGGGAAAGATAAGGAATACAAGGCCGGTGTATACCCTAGCGTTAGCACACGTGGTAAAGATAGGGAATACAAAGCCGGTGTGTAACATAGCGTGAGCACACATGGAAAAGCTAGGGAATACAAGGCTGGTGTGTAACCTAGCGTGAACGCAAGTGGTAAAGAAAGCGAATACAACGCCAGGGTATACCGTAGCGTGAGCATACATGGTAAAGATAGGGAATGCAAGGCCGGTGTGTACCCTAGCGTGAGCACACATGGTAAAGATAGGGAATACAAGGCCGGTGTGTACCCTAGCGTGAGCACACGTGGTAAAGATAGGGAATACAAGGCCGATGTGTAACCTAGCGTGAGCACACGTGGTAAAGATAGGGAATACAAGGCCGGTGTGTACCCTAGTGTGAGCTCACGTGGTAAAGATAGGGAATACAAGGCCGGTGTGTACCCTAGCGTGAGCACACGTGGTAAAGATAGGGAATACAAGACCGGTGTGTACCCTAGCGTGAGCACACATGATAAAGATAGGGAATACAAGGTCGGTGTGTACCTTAGCGTGAGCACACGTGGTAAAGATAGGGAATACAAGACCGGTGTGTAACCTAGCGTGAGCATACATGGAAAAGATAGGGAATACAAGGCCGGTGTGTAACCTAGCTTGAGCACACGTGGTAAAGATAGGGAATACAAGGCCGGTGTGTACCACAGCGTGAGCACACGTGGTAAATGTAGGGGATACAAAGCCGATGTGTACCCTAGCGTGAGCACACATGGTAAAGTTAGGGAATACAAGGCCGGGTGTACCTTAGCGTGAGCACACCTGTTAAAGATAGGGAATACAAGGCCGGTGTGTACCCTAGCGTGAGTATACATGGAAACGATAGGGAAAACGAGGCCGGTGTGTAACCTAGCGTGAGCACACGTGGTAAAGATAGGGAATACAAGGCCGGTGTGTACCCTAAGGCGAGCACACATGGTAAAGATAGGGAATACAAGACCGGTGTATACCCTAGCGTGAACACACGTGGTAAAGATAGGGAATACTAGGCCGGTTTGTACCCTAGCGTGAGCACACGTGGTAAAGACAGGGAATACAAGGCCGGTGTATACCCTAGCGTGAGCACACGTGGTAAAGATAGGGAATACAAGGCCGGTGTGTAACCTAGCGTGAGCACACGTGGTAAAGATAGCGAATACAGGACCAGTGTGTGCCCTTGCGTGAGCACACATGGTAAAGTTAGGGAATACAACGCCGGTGTGTACCCTAGCGTGAGCATACATGGTAAAGATACGTAATACAAGGCCGGTGTGTAACCTAGCGTGAACACAAGTGGTAAACATAGCGAATACAACGCCGGTGTATACCCTAGCGTGAGCATACATGGTAAAGATAGGGATCACAAGGCCGGTGTGTACCCTAGCGTGAGCATACATGGTAAAAATAGGGAACACAAGGCCGTTGCTTACCCTAGCGTGAGCACACATGGTAAAGATAGTTAATACAAGGCCGGTGTGTACCCTAGCGTGAGCATACATGGTAAAGATAAGGAATACAAGGCCGGTGTTTACCCTAGCGTGAGCACACATTGTAAAGATAGGGAATGCAAGGCCGGTGTGTACCCTAGCGTGAGCACACATGGTAAAGATAGGGAATGCAAGGCCAGTGTGTACCCTAGCGTGAGCACACATGGTAAAGATAGGGAATGCAAGGCCGTTGTGTACCCTAGCGTGAGCATACTTGGTAAACACAGGGAATGCAAGGCCGGTGTTTACCCTAGCGTGAGCACACATGCTAAAGATATGGAATACAACGCCGGTGTATACGCCAGCGTGAACACAATGGTAAAGATACGGAATACAAGGCCGGTGTATACCCTAGCGTGAACACACATGGTAAAGATAGGGAATACAAGGCCGGTGTGAACCCTAGCGTGAGCACACATGGTAAAGATAAGTAATACAAGGCCGGTGTGTAACCTAGCGTGATCACAAGTGGTAAAGAAAGCGAATACAACGCCGGTGTATACCCTAGCGTGAGCATACATGGTAAAGATAGGGATCACAAGGCCGATGTGTACCCTAGCGTGAGCATACATGGTAAAGATAGGGAACACAAGGCCGTTGCTTACCCTAGCGTGAGCACACATGGTAAACATAGTTAATACAAGGCCGGTGTGTAACCTAGCGTGAGCATACCTGGTAAAGATAAGGAATACAAGGCCGGTGTTTACCCTAGCGTAAGCACACATTGTAAAGATAGGGAATGCAAGGCCGGTGTGTACCCTAGCGTGAGCGCACATGGTAAAGATAGGGAATGCAAGGCCAGTGTGTACACTAGCGTGAGCACACATGGTAAAGATAGGGAGTGCAAGGCCGGTGTGTACCCTAGCGTGAGAAACATGGTAAAGATAGGGAAGGCAAGGCCGGTGTGTACCCTAGCGTGAGCATACTTGGTAAACACAGGGAATACAAGGCCGGTGTTTACCCTAGCGTGAGCACACATGGTAAAGATAGGGAATACAGGGCCGGTGTATACGCTAGCGTGAACACAATGGTAAAGATAGAGAATACAAGGCCGGTGTTTACCCTAGCGTGAACACACATGGTAAAGATAGGGAATCCAAGGCCGGTGTATACTACAGCGTGAGCTCACATGGTAAAGATAGGGAATACATGGCCGGTGTGTACCTAGTGTGAGCACACGTGGTAAAGATAGTGAATGCAAGGCCGGTGAGTACCCTAGCATGAGCACACGTGGTAAAGATAGGGAATACAAGGCCGGTGTGTACCAAAGCGTGAGCACACATGGTAAAGATAGGGAATACAAGGCCGGTTATACCCTACCGTGAGCACGCATGGTAAAGATAGAGAATACAAGGCCGGTGTGTAACCTAGCGTGAGCACACGTGGTAAAGATAGGGAATACAAGGCCGGTGTATATCCTAGCGTGAGCACACATGGTAAAGATAGGGAATACAAGGCCGGTTTGTAACCTAGCGTGAGCACACGTAGTAAAGATAGGGAATACAAGGCCGCTGTGTACCCTAGCGTAAGCAACGTGATAAATATAGGGAGTACAAGGCAAGTGTGTACCCTAGCGTGAGCACACGTGGTAGATAGGGAATACAAGGCCGGTGTGTACCCTAGCGTGTGCACACGTGGTAAAGATAGGGAATACAAGGCCGGTGTGTACCCTTGCGTGAGCACACATGGTAAAGATAGGGAATACAAGGCCGGTGTTTACCCTAGCGTGAACACACATGTTAAAGATAGGGAATACAAGGCCGGTGTGTACCATAGCCTGAGCACACGTGATATAGATAGGGAATACAAGGCCGGTGTGTAGCCCAGCGTGAGCACACGTAGTAAATATAAGGAATACAAGGCCGGTGTGTACCCCAGCGTGCGCACACATGATAAAGATAGGGAATACAAGGCCGGTGTGTACCCTAGCGTGAGCACACGTGGAAAAGATAGGGAATACAAGACCGGTGTGTAAACTAGCGTGAGCACACGTGGTAAAGATAGGGAATGCAAGGCCGGTGTGTACCCTAGCGTGAGCACACATGGTAAAGATAGGGAATACAAGGCCGGTGTGTACCCTAGCGTGAGCACACGTGGTAAAGATAGGGAATACAAGGCCGGTGTGTAACCTAGCGTGAGCACACGTGGTAAAGATAGGGAATACAAGGCCGGTGTGTACCCTAGTGTGAGCTCACGTGGTAAAGATAGGGAATACAAGGCCGGTGTGTACCCTAGCGTGAGCACACGTGGTAAAGATAGGGAATACAAGGCCGGTGTGTACCCAGCGTGAGCACACGTGGTAAAGATAGGGAATACAAGGCCGGTGTGTTCCCTAGCGTGAGCACACGTGGTAAAGATAGCGAATACAAGGTCGGTGTGTACCCTAGCGTGAGCACACGAGGTAAAGATAGGGAATACAAGGTCGGTGTGTAACCTAGCGTGAACACAAGTGGTAAAGATAGGGAATACAAGGCCGGTGTACACCCTGGCATGAGCACACATGGTAAAGTTAGGGAATACAAGGCCGGTGTGTAACCCAGCGTGAGCACACGTGGGAAAGATAAGGAATACAAGGCCGGTGTATACCCTAGCGTTAGCACACGTGGTAAAGATAGGGAATACAAAGCCGGTGTGTAACATAGCGTGAGCACACATGGAAAAGCTAGGGAATACAAGGCTGGTGTGTAACCTAGCGTGAACGCAAGTGGTAAAGAAAGCGAATACAACGCCAGGGTATACCGTAGCGTGAGCATACATGGTAAAGATAGGGAATGCAAGGCCGGTGTGTACCCTAGCGTGAGCACACATGGTAAAGATAGGGAATACAAGGCCGGTGTGTACCCTAGCGTGAGCACACGTGGTAAAGATAGGGAATACAAGGCCGATGTGTAACCTAGCGTGAGCACACGTGGTAAAGATAGGGAATACAAGGCCGGTGTGTACCCTAGTGTGAGCTCACGTGGTAAAGATAGGGAATACAAGGCCGGTGTGTACCCTAGCGTGAGCACACGTGGTAAAGATAGGGAATACAAGACCGGTGTGTACCCTAGCGTGAGCACACATGATAAAGATAGGGAATACAAGGTCGGTGTGTACCTTAGCGTGAGCACACGTGGTAAAGATAGGGAATACAAGACCGGTGTGTAACCTAGCGTGAGCATACATGGAAAATATAGGGAATACAAGGCCGGTGTGTAACCTAGCTTGAGCACACGTGGTAAAGATAGGGAATACAAGGCCGGTGTGTACCACAGCGTGAGCACACGTGGTAAATGTAGGGGATACAAAGCCGATGTGTACCCTAGCGTGAGCACACATGGTAAAGTTAGGGAATACAAGGCCGGGTGTACCTTAGCGTGAGCACACCTGTTAAAGATAGGGAATACAAGGCCGGTGTGTACCCTAGCGTGAGTATACATGGAAACGATAGGGAAAACGAGGCCGGTGTGTAACCTAGCGTGAGCACACGTGGTAAAGATAGGGAATACAAGGCCGGTGTGTACCCTAAGGCGAGCACACATGGTAAAGATAGGGAATACAAGACCGGTGTATACCCTAGCGTGAACACACGTGGTAAAGATAGGGAATACTAGGCCGGTTTGTACCCTAGCGTGAGCACACGTGGTAAAGACAGGGAATACAAGGCCGGTGTATACCCTAGCGTGAGCACACGTGGTAAAGATAGGGAATACAAGGCCGGTGTGTAACCTAGCGTGAGCACACGTGGTAAAGATAGCGAATACAGGACCAGTGTGTGCCCTTGCGTGAGCACACATGGTAAAGTTAGGGAATACAACGCCGGTGTGTACCCTAGCGTGAGCATACATGGTAAAGATACGTAATACAAGGCCGGTGTGTAACCTAGCGTGAACACAAGTGGTAAACATAGCGAATACAACGCCGGTGTATACCCTAGCGTGAGCATACATGGTAAAGATAGGGATCACAAGGCCGGTGTGTACCCTAGCGTGAGCATACATGGTAAAAATAGGGAACACAAGGCCGTTGCTTACCCTAGCGTGAGCACACATGGTAAAGATAGTTAATACAAGGCCGGTGTGTACCCTAGCGTGAGCATACATGGTAAAGATAAGGAATACAAGGCCGGTGTTTACCCTAGCGTGAGCACACATTGTAAAGATAGGGAATGCAAGGCCGGTGTGTACCCTAGCGTGAGCACACATGGTAAAGATAGGGAATGCAAGGCCAGTGTGTACCCTAGCGTGAGCACACATGGTAAAGATAGGGAATGCAAGGCCGTTGTGTACCCTAGCGTGAGCATACTTGGTAAACACAGGGAATGCAAGGCCGGTGTTTACCCTAGCGTGAGCACACATGCTAAAGATATGGAATACAACGCCGGTGTATACGCCAGCGTGAACACAATGGTAAAGATACGGAATACAAGGCCGGTGTATACCCTAGCGTGAACACACATGGTAAAGATAGGGAATACAAGGCCGGTGTGAACCCTAGCGTGAGCACACATGGTAAAGATAAGTAATACAAGGCCGGTGTGTAACCTAGCGTGATCACAAGTGGTAAAGAAAGCGAATACAACGCCGGTGTATACCCTAGCGTGAGCATACATGGTAAAGATAGGGATCACAAGGCCGATGTGTACCCTAGCGTGAGCATACATGGTAAAGATAGGGAACACAAGGCCGTTGCTTACCCTAGCGTGAGCACACATGGTAAACATAGTTAATACAAGGCCGGTGTGTAACCTAGCGTGAGCATACCTGGTAAAGATAAGGAATACAAGGCCGGTGTTTACCCTAGCGTAAGCACACATTGTAAAGATAGGGAATGCAAGGCCGGTGTGTACCCTAGCGTGAGCGCACATGGTAAAGATAGGGAATGCAAGGCCAGTGTGTACACTAGCGTGAGCACACATGGTAAAGATAGGGAGTGCAAGGCCGGTGTGTACCCTAGCGTGAGAAACATGGTAAAGATAGGGAAGGCAAGGCCGGTGTGTACCCTAGCGTGAGCATACTTGGTAAACACAGGGAATACAAGGCCGGTGTTTACCCTAGCGTGAGCACACATGGTAAAGATAGGGAATACAGGGCCGGTGTATACGCTAGCGTGAACACAATGGTAAAGATAGAGAATACAAGGCCGGTGTTTACCCTAGCGTGAACACACATGGTAAAGATAGGGAATCCAAGGCCGGTGTATACTACAGCGTGAGCTCACATGGTAAAGATAGGGAATACATGGCCGGTGTGTACCTAGTGTGAGCACACGTGGTAAAGATAGTGAATGCAAGGCCGGTGAGTACCCTAGCATGAGCACACGTGGTAAAGATAGGGAATACAAGGCCGGTGTGTACCAAAGCGTGAGCACACATGGTAAAGATAGGGAATACAAGGCCGGTTATACCCTACCGTGAGCACGCATGGTAAAGATAGAGAATACAAGGCCGGTGTGTAACCTAGCGTGAGCACACGTGGTAAAGATAGGGAATACAAGGCCGGTGTATATCCTAGCGTGAGCACACATGGTAAAGATAGGGAATACAAGGCCGGTTTGTAACCTAGCGTGAGCACACGTAGTAAAGATAGGGAATACAAGGCCGCTGTGTACCCTAGCGTAAGCAACGTGATAAATATAGGGAGTACAAGGCAAGTGTGTACCCTAGCGTGAGCACAAGTGGTAGATAGGGAATACAAGGCCGGTGTGTACCCTAGCGTGTGCACACGTGGTAAAGATAGGGAATACAAGGCCGGTGTGTACCCTTGCGTGAGCACACATGGTAAAGATAGGGAATACAAGGCCGGTGTTTACCCTAGCGTGAACACACATGTTAAAGATAGGGAATACAAGGCCGGTGTGTACCATAGCCTGAGCACACGTGATATAGATAGGGAATACAAGGCCGGTGTGTAGCCCAGCGTGAGCACACGTAGTAAATATAAGGAATACAAGGCCGGTGTGTACCCCAGCGTGCGCACACATGATAAAGATAGGGAATACAAGGCCGGTGTGTACCCTAGCGTGAGCACACGTGGAAAAGATAGGGAATACAAGACCGGTGTGTAACCTAGCGTGAGCACACGTGGTCAAAATAGGGAATACAAGGCCGGTGTATACCCTAGCGTGAACACACGTGGTAAACAGAGGGAATACAAGACCGGTGTGTACCCAAGCGTGAGCAAACGTGATAAAGATAGGGAATACAAGGCCGGTGAAAACCCTAGCGTGAACACACGTGGTAAAGATAGGGAATACAAGGCCGGTGTATAACCTAGAGTGAGCACACGTGGTAAAGATAGGGAATACAAGGCCAGTGTGTACCCTAGCGTGAGCACACGTGGTAAAGATAGGGAATACAAGGCCGGTGTGTACCCTAGCGTGAGCACACATGGTAAAGATATGGAATACAAGACCGGTGTATACGCTAGCGTGAACACAATGGTAAAGATAGGGAATACAAGGCCGGTGTTTACCCTAGCGTGAACACACATGGTAAAGATAGGGAATACAAGGCCGGTGTGAACCCTAGCGTGAGCACACATGGTAAAGATAAGTAATACAAGGCCGGTGTGTAACCTAGCGTGAACACCAGTGGTAAAGAAAGCGAATACAACGCCGGTGTATACCCTAGCGGGAGCATACATGGTAAAGATAGGGATCACAAGGCCGATGTGTACCCTAGCGTGAGCATACATGGTAAAGATAGGGAACACATGGCCGTTGCTTACCCTAGCGTGAGCACACATGGTAAAGATAGTTAATACAAGGCCGGTGTGTACCCTAGCTAGAGCATACATGGTAAAGATAAGGAATACAAGGCCGGTGTTTACCCTAGCGTGAGCACACATTGTAAAGATAGGGAATGCAAGGCCGGTGTGTACCCTAGCGTGAGCACACGTGGTAAAGATAGGGAATACAAGGCCGGTGTGTACCCAGCGTGAGCACACGTGGTAAAGATAGGGAATACAAGGCCGGTGTGTTCCCTAGCGTGAGCACACGTGGTAAAGATAGCGAATACAAGGTCGGTGTGTACCCTAGCGTGAGCACACGAGGTAAAGATAGGGAATACAAGGTCGGTGTGTAACCTAGCGTGAACACAAGTGGTAAAGATAGGGAATACAAGGCCGGTGTACACCCTGGCATGAGCACACATGGTAAAGTTAGGGAATACAAGGCCGGTGTGTAACCCAGCGTGAGCACACGTGGGAAAGATAAGGAATACAAGGCCGGTGTATACCCTAGCGTTAGCACACGTGGTAAAGATAGGGAATACAAAGCCGGTGTGTAACATAACGTGAGCACACATGGAAAAGATAGGGAATACAAGGCTGGTGTGTAACCTAGCGTGAACGCAAGTGGTAAAGAAAGCGAATACAACGCCAGGGTATACCGTAGCGTGAGCATACATGGTAAAGATAGGGAATGCAAGGCCGGTGTGTACCCTAGCGTGAGCACACTTGGTAAAGATAGGGAATACAAGGCCGGTGTGTACCCTAGCGTGAGCACACGTGGTAAAGATAGGGAATACAAGGCCGGTGTGTAACCTAGCGTGAGCACACGTGGTAAAGATAGGGAATACAAGGCCGGTGTGTACCCTAGTGTGAGCTCACGTGGTAAAGATAGGGAATACAAGGCCGGTGTGTACCCTAGCGTGAGCACACGTGGTAAAGATAGGGAATACAAGACCGGTGTGTACCCTAGCGTGAGCACACATGATAAAGATAGGGAATACAAGGTCGGTGTGTACCTTAGCGTGAGCACACGTGGTAAAGATAGGGAATACAAGACCGGTGTGTAACCTAGCGTGAGCATACATGGAAAAGATAGGGAATACAAGGCCGGTGTGTACCCTAGCGTGAGCACACGTGGAAAAGATAGGGAATACAAGGCCGGTGTGTACCACAGCGTGAGCACACGTGGTAAATGTAGGGGATACAAAGCCGGTGTGTACCCTAGCGTGAGCACACATGGTAAAGTTAGGGAATACAAGGCCGGGTGTACCTTAGCGTGAGCACACCTGTTAAAGATAGGGAATACAAGGCCGGTGTGTACCCTAGCGTGAGTATACATGGAAACGATAGGGAAAACGAGGCCGGTGTGTAACCTAGCGTGAGCACACGTGGTAAAGATAGGGAATACAAGGCCGGTGTGTACCCTAAGGCGAGCACACATGGTAAAGATAGGGAATACAAGACCGGTGTATACCCTAGCGTGAACACACGTGGTAAAGATAGGGAATACTAGGCCGGTTTGTACCCTAGCGTGAGCACACGTGGTAAAGATAGGGAATACAAGGCCGGTGTATACCCTAGCGTGAGCACACGTGGTAAAGATAGGGAATACAAGGCCGGTGTGTAACCTAGCGTGAGCACACGTGGTAAAGATAGCGAATACAGGACCAGTGTGTGCCCTTGCGTGAGCACACATGGTAAAGTTAGGGAATACAACGCCGGTGTGTACCCTAGCGTGAGCATACATGGTCAAGATACGTAATACAAGGCCGGTGTGTAACCTAGCGTGAACACAAGTGGTAAACATAGCGAATACAACGCCGGTGTATACCCTAGCGTGAGCATACATGGTAAAGATAGGGATCACAAGGCCGGTGTGTACCCTAGGGTGAGCATACATGGTAAAAATAGGGAACACAAGGCCGTTGCTTACCCTAGCGTGAGCACACATGGTAAAGATAGTTAATACAAGGCCGGTGTGTACCCTAGCGTGAGCATACATGGTAAAGATAAGGAATACAAGGCCGGTGTTTACCCTAGCGTGAGCACACATTGTAAAGATAGGGAATGCAAGGCCGGTGTGTACCCTAGCGTGAGCACACATGGTAAAGATAGGGAATGCAAGGCCAGTGTGTACCCTAGCGTGAGCACACATGGTAAAGATAGGGAATGCAAGGCCGTTGTGTACCCTAGCGTGAGCATACTTGGTAAACACAGGGAATGCAAGGCCGGTGTTTACCCTAGCGTGAGCACACATGCTAAAGATATGGAATACAACGCCGGTGTATACGCTAGCGTGAACACAATGGTAAAGATAGGGAATACAAGGCCGGTGTTTACCCTAGCGTGAACACACATGGTAAAGATAGGGAATACAAGGCCGGTGTGAACCCTAGCGTGAGCACACATGGTAAAGATAAGTAATACAAGGCCGGTATGTAACCTAGCGTGAACACAAGTGGTAAAGAAAGCGAATACAACGCCGGTGTATACCCTAACGTGAGCATACATGGTAAAGATAGGGATCACAAGGCCGATGTGTACCCTAGCGTGAGCATACATGGTAAAGATAGGGAACACAAGGCCGTTGCTTACCCTAGCGTGAGCACACATGGTAAACATAGTTAATACAAGGCCGGTGTGTAACCTAGCGTGAGCATACCTGGTAAAGATAAGGAATACAAGGCCGGTGTTTACCCTAGCGTGAGCACACATTGTAAAGATAGGGAATGCAAGGCCGGTGTGTACCCTAGCGTGAGCACACATGGTAAAGATAGGGAATGCAAGGCCAGTGTGTACACTAGCGTGAGCACACATGGTGAAGATAGGGAGTGCAAGGCCGGTGTGTACCCTAGCGTGAGAAACAAGGTAAAGATAGGGAAGGCAAGGCCGGTGTGTACCCTAGCGTGAGCATACTTGGTAAACACAGGGAATACAAGGCCGGTGTTTACCCTAGCGTGAGCACACATGGTAAAGATAGGGAATACAGGGCCGGTGTATACGCTAGCGTGAACACAATGGTAAAGATAGAGAATACAAGGCCGGTGTTTACCCTAGCGTGAACACACATGGTAAAGATAGGGAATCCAAGGCCGGTGTATACTACAGCGTGAGCTCACATGGTAAAGATAGAGAATACAAGGCCGGTATGTAACCTAGCGTGAGCACACGTGGTAAAGATAGGGAATACAAGGCCGGTGTATATCCTAGCGTGAGCACACATGGTAAAGATAGGGAATACAAGGCCGGTTTGTAACCTAGCGTGAGCACACGTAGTAAAGATAGGGAATACAAGGCCGCTGTGTACCCTAGCGTAAGCAACGTGATAAATATAGGGAGTACAAGGCAAGTGTGTACCCTAGCGTGAGCACACGTGGTAGATAGGGAATACAAGGCCGGTGTGTACCCTAGCGTGTGCACACGTGGTAAAGATAGGGAATACAAGGCCGGTGTGTACCCTTGCGTGAGCACACATGGTAAAGATAGGGAATACAAGGCCGGTGTTTACCCTAGCGTGAACACACATGGTAAAGATAGGGAATACAAGGCCGGTGTGTACCATAGCCTGAGCACACGTAGTAAATATAAGGAATACAAGGCCGGTGTGTACCCCAGCGTGCGCACACATGATAAAGATAGGGAATACAAGGCCGGTGTGTACCCTAGCGTGAGCACACATGGAAAAGATAGGGAATACAAGGCCGGTGTGTAACCTAGCGTGAGCATACATGGAAACGATAGGGAATACAAGACCGGTGTGTAACCTAGCGTGAGCACACGTGGTCAAAATAGGGAATACGAGGCCGGTGTATACCCTAGCGTGAACACACGTGGTAAACAGAGGGAATACAAGACCGGTGTGTACCCAAGCGTGAGCAAACGTGATAAAGATAGGGAATACAAGGCCGGTGAAAACCCTAGCGTGAACACACGTGGTAAAGATAGGGAATACAAGGCCGGTGTATAACCTAGAGTGAGCACACGTGGTAAAGATAGGGAATACAAGGCCAGTGTGTACCCTAGCGTGAGCACACGTGGTAAAGATAGGGAATACAAGGCCGGTGTGTACCCTAGCGTGAGCACACATGGTAAAGATATGGAATACAAGACCGGTGTATACGCTAGCGTGAACACAATGGTAAAGATAGGGAATACAAGGCCGGTGTTTACCCTAGCGTGAACACACATGGTAAAGATAGGGAATACAAGGCCGGTGTGAATCCTAGCGTGAGCACACATGGTAAAGATAAGTAATACAAGGCCGGTGTGTAACCTAGCGTGAACACCAGTGGTAAAGAAAGCGAATACAACGCCGGTGTATACCCTAGCGGGAGCATACATGGTAAAGATAGGGATCACAAGGCCGATGTGTACCCTAGCGTGAGCATACATGGTAAAGATAGGGAACACATGGCCGTTGCTTACCCTAGCATAAGCACACATGGTAAAGATAGGGAATACAAGGCCGGTGTGTACCCTAGCGTGAGCATACATGGTAAAGATAAGGAATACAAAGCCGGTGTTTACCCTAGAGTGAGCACACATGGTAAAGATAGGGAATGCAAGCCGGTTGTACCCTAGCGTGAGCACAGATGGTAAAGATAGGGAATGCAAGGCCGGTGTGTACCCTAGCGTGAGCACACATGGTTAAGAAAGGGAATGCAAGGCCGATGTGTACCCTAGCGTGAGCACACGTGGTAAAGATAGGGAATACCAGGCCGGTGGATACTACAGCGTGAGCTCACATGGTAAAGATAGGGAATACAAGGCCGGTGTGTACCTAGCGAGAGCACACGTGGTAAAGATAGTGAATGCAAGGCCGGTGAGTACCCTAGCGTGAGCACACGTGGTAGAGATAGGGAATACAAGGCCGGTGTGTACCCTAGCGTAAGCACACATGGTAAGATAGGGAATACAAGGCCGGTTATACCCTACCGTGAGCACGCATGGTAAAGATAGAGAATACAAAGCCGGTGTGTAACCTAGCGTGAGCACACGTGGTAAAGATAGGGAATACATGGCCGGTGTATACCCTAGCGTGAGCACACATGGTAAAGATAGGGAATACAAGGCCGGTGTGTAACCTAGCGTGAGCACACGTGGTAAAGATAGGGAATACAAGGCCGGTGTATATCCTAGCGTGAGCACACATGGTAAAGATAGGGAATACAAGGCCAGTTTGTAACCTAGCGTGAGCACACGTAGTAAAGATAGGGAATACAAGGCCGGTGTGTACCCTAACGTAAGCAACGTGATAAATATACGGAATACAAGGCAAGTGTGTACCCTAGCGTGAGCACATGTGGTAGATAGGGAATACAAGGCCGGTGTATACCCTAGCGTGTGCACACGTGGTAAAGATAGGGAATACAAGGCCGGTGTGTACCCTAGCGTGAGCACACATGGTAAAGATAGGGAATACAAGGCCGGTGTTTACCCTAGCGTGAACACACATGGTAAAGATAGGGAATACAAGGCCGGTGTGTACCATAGCCTGAGCACACGTGATAAAGATAGGGAATACAAGGCCGGTGTGTACCCTAGCGTGAGCACACGTGGTAAATATAAGGAATACAAGGCCGGTGTGTACCCTAGCGTGCGCACACATGATAAAGATAGGGCATACAAGGCCGGTGTGTACCCTAGCGTGAGCACACGTGGAAAAGATAGGGAATACAAGGCCGGTGTGTAACCTAGCGTGAGCATACATGGAAACGATAGGGAATACAAGACCGGTGTGTAACCTAGCGTGAGCACACGTGGTCAAAATAGGGAATACAAGGCCGGTGTATACCCTAGCGTGAACACACGTGGTAAACAGAAGGAATACAAGACCGGTGTGTACCCAAGCGTGAGCAAACGTGATAAAGATAGGGAATACAAGGCCGGTGAATATCCTAGCGTGAACACACCTGGTAAAGATAGGGAATACAAGGCCGGTGTATAACCTAGAGTGAGCACACGTGGTAAAGATAGGGAATACAAGGCCGGTGTATAACCTAGAGTGAGCACACGTGGTAAAGATAGAGAATACAAGGCTGGTGTTTACCCTAGCGTGAACACACATGGTAAAGATAGGGAATACAAGGCCGGCGTGAACCCTAGCGTGAGCACACATGGTAAAGATAAGTAATACAAGGCCGGTGTGTAACCTAGCGCGAACACAAGTGGTAAAGAAAGCGAATACAACCCCGGTGTATACCCTAGCGTTTGCATACATGGTAAAGATAGGGATCACAAGGCCGATGTGTACCCCAGCGTGAGCATACATGGTAAAGATAGGGAACACAAGGCCGTTGCTTACCCTAGCGTGAGCACACATGGTAAAGATAGTTAACACAAGGCCGGTGTGTAACCTAGCGTGAGCATACATGGTAAAGATAAGGAATACAAGGCCGGTGTTTACCCTAGCGTGAGCACACATTGTAAAGATAGGGAATGCAAGGCCGGTGTGTACCCTAGCGTGAGCACACGTGGTAAAGATAGGGAATACAAGGCCGGTGTGTACCCAGCGTGAGCACACGTGGTAAAGATAGGGAATACAAGGCCGGTGTGTACCCTAGCGTGAGCACACGTGGTAAAGATAGCGAATACAAGGCCGGTGTGTACCCTAGCGTGAGCACACGAGGTAAAGATAGGGAAAACAAGGCCGGTGTGTAACCTAGCGTGAACACAAGTGGTAAAGATAGGGAATACAAGGCCGGTGTGCACCCTGGCATGAGCACACATGGTAAAGTTAGGGAATACAAGGCCGGTGTGTAACCTAGCGTGAGCACAAGTGGTAAAGATAAGGAATACAAGGCCGGTGTATACCGTAGCGTTAGCACACGTGGTAAAGATAGGGAATACAAAGCCGGTGTGTAACATAGCGTGAGCACACATGGAAAAGATAGGGAATACAAGTCTGGTGTGTAACCTAGCGTGAACACAAGTGGTAAAGAAAGCGAATACAACGCCAGGGTATACCCTAGCGTGAGCATACATGGTAAAGATAGGGAATACAAGGCCGGTGTGTACCCTAGCGTGAGCATTAATGGTAAAGATAGGGAACACATGGCCGTTGCTTACCCTAGCATAGGCACACATGGTAAAGATAGGGAATACAAGGCCGGTGTGTACCCTAGCGTGAGCATACATGGTAAAGATAAGGAATACAAAGCCGGTGTTTACCCTAGAGTGAGCACACATGGTAAAGATAGGGAATGCAAGCCGGTTGTACCCTAGCGTGAGCACAGATGGTAAAGATAGGGAATGCAAGGCCGGTGTGTACCCTAGCGTGAGCACACATGGTTAAGAAAGGGAATGCAAAACCGGTGTGTACCATAGCGTGAGCACACATGGTAAAGATAGGGAATGCAAGACCGGTGAGTAGCCTAGCGTGAGCATACCTGGTAACCACAGGGAATGCAAGGCCGGTGTTTACCCTAGCGTGAGCACACATGGTAAAGATAGGGAATACAATGCCGGTGTGTACCCTAGCGTGACCATACACGGTAAAGATAGGGAATACAAGGCCGGTGGGTACCCTAGCGTGAGCACACGTGGTAAAGATAGGGTATACAAGGCCGGTGTGTACCCTAGCGTGAGGACATGTGGTAAAGATAGAGAATACAAGTCCGGTGTGTACCCTAGCGTGAGCACACGTGGTAAATATAGAATATACATGGCCGGTGTGTACCGTAGCGTGAGCACACATGATAAAGATAGGGAATACACGGCCGGGGTGTACCCTAGCGTGAGCACACGTGGTAAAGATAGGCAATGAAAGGCCGGGTTGTACCCTACCGTGAGCACACGTGGTAGATAGGGAATACAATGCCGGTGCGTAACCTAGAGTGAGCACACATGGTAAACATAGGGAATACAAGGCCGGTGTGTACCCTAGCGTGAGCACACATGGTAAAGATAGGGAATACAAGGCCGTTGTTTACCCTAGCGTGAACACACATGGTAAAGATAGGCAATACAAGGCCGTTGTGTACCCTAGCGTGAGGACACGTTGTAAAGATAGAGAATACAACGCCGTTGTTTACCTTAGCCTGAGCACAAGTGGTAAATATAGGTAAAACAAGGCCGGTGTGTACCCTAGTGTGACCACACATGATAAAGGTAGAGTATACAAGGCCGGTGTGTACCCTAGCGTGAGCACACGTGGTAAATATAGGGAATACAAGGCCGGTGTGTAACCTAGCATGAGCACACATGGTAAAGATAGGGAATACATGGCCGGTGTGTACCCTAGCGTGAGCACATGTGGTAAAGTTAGGGAATACAAGGCCGGTGTTTACCCTAGCGTGAGCACACGTGGTAAATATAGGATATACAAGGACGGTGTGTACCATAGCGTGAGCACACATGATAAAGATAGGGAATACACGGCCGGTGTGTACCCTAGCGTGAGCACACGTGGTAAAGATAGGGAATACAAGGCCGTTGTGTAACCAAGCGTGAGCATACATGGAAAAGATAGGGAATTCATGGCCGGTGTGTACCCTAGCGTGAGCACACGTGGTAAAGTTAGGGAATACAAGGCCGGTGTGTATCCTAGCGTGAGCACAAATGGTAAAGTTTGAGTTTACAAGGCCGGTGTGTACCCTAGCGTGAGCACAGGTGGTAAAGATAGGGAATACAAGGCCGGTGTATACCGTAGCGTGAGCACACGAGGTAAAGATAGAGAATACAAGGCCAGTGTGTATCCTAGCGTGAGCACACGTGGTAAAGATAGGGAATACAAGGCCGGTGTGCACCCCGGCATGAGTACAAATGGTAAAGTTAGGGAATACAACGCCGGTGGGTACCCTAGCATGAGCACACGTGGTAAAGATAGGGAATACAAGGCCGGTTTGTAACCTAGCGTGAGCACACGTGGTAAAAATAAGGAATACATGGCCGGTGTATACCCTAGCGTGAGCACACGTGGTAAAGATAGGGAATACAAAGCCGGTGTGTAACATAGCGTGAGCACACATGGTAAAGTTTGGGAATACAAGGCCGGTGTGTACCCTAGCGTGAGCACACGTGGTAAAGATAGGGAATACAAGGCCGGTGTGTACCCCAGCGTGAGCATACATGGAAACGATAGGGAATACAAGACTGGTGTGTAACCTAGCGTGAGCACACGTGGTCAAGATAGGGAATACAAGGCCGGTGTGTACCCTAGCGTGAGCACACGTGGTAAAGATAGGGAATTCAAGGCCGGTGTATACCCTAGAGTGAGCACACGTGGTAAAGATAGTGAATACAAGGCTGGTGTGTACCCAGCGTGAGCACACGTGGTAAAGATAGGGAATACAAGGCCGGTGTGTACCCTATTGTGAATACACGTGGTAAAGTTAGCGAATACAAGGCCGGTGTGTACCCTAACGTGAGCACACATGGTAAAGTTAGGGAATATCAAGACCGGGGTGTACTCTAGCGTGAGTACACATGGAAAAGATAAGGAATACAAGGCCGGTGTGTAAAATAGCGGGAACACAAGTGGTAAAGATAGGGAATACAAGGCCGGTGTATACCCTAGCGTGAGCAAACGAGGTAAAGATAGGGAATAAAAGGCCGTTGTATACCCTAGCATGAGCACACATGGTAAAGATAGGTAATACAAGGCCACTGTATACCCTAGCGTGAGCACATATTTTAAAGATAGGGATACAAGGCCGGTGTATACCCTAGCGTGAGCACACGAGGTAAAGATAGAGAATACAAGGCCAGTGTGTATCCTAGCGTGAGCACACGTGTTAAAGATAGGGAATACAAGGCCGGTGTGCACTCTGACATGAGCACAAATGGTAAAGTTAGGGAATACAACGCCGGTGGGTACCCTAGCATGAGCACACGTGGTAAAGATAGGGAATACAAGAACGGTGTGTAACCTAGCGTGAGCACACGTGGTAAAGATAAGGAATACAAGGCCGGTGTATACCCTAGCGTGAGCACACTTGGTAAAGATAGGTAATACAAAGCCGGTGTGTAACATAGCGTGAGCACACATGCAAAAGATAGGGAATACAAGGCCGGTGTGTTACCTAGCGTGAGCACACTTGGTAAAGATAGGGAATACAAGGCCGGTGTGCACCCTAGCGCGAGCACACATGGTAAAGTTAGGGAATACAGGGCCGGTGTGTAACCTAGCGTGAGCACACGTGGTAAAGATAGGGAATACAAGGTCGATGTGTAACCTAGCGTGAGCACACGAGGTAAAGTTAGGGAATACAAGGCCGGTGTGTACCTTAGCGTGAGCATACGTGGTAAAGTTAGGGAATACAAGGCCGGTGTGTACCCTAGCGTGAGCACACATGGTAAAGTTTGGGATTACTAGGCCGGTGTGTAACCTAGCGTGAGCACACGTGGTAAAGATAGGGAATACAAGGCCGGTGTGTACCCTAGCGTGAGCATACATGGAAACGATAGGGAATAGAAGACTGGTGTGTAACCTAGCGTGAGCACACGTGGTCAAGATAGGGAATACAAGGCCGGTGTGTACCCTAGCGTGAGCACACGTGGTAACGATATGGAATACACGGCCGGTGTATACCCTAGCGTGAACACACGTGGTAAAGATAGGGAATACAAGGCCGGTGTATACCCTAGAGTGAGCACACGTGGTAAAGATAGGAAATACAAGGCCGGTGTGTACACTAGCGTATGCACACGTGGTAAAGATAGCGAATACAAGGCCGGTGTCTACCCTAACGTGAGCACACATGGTAAAGTTAGGGAATACATGTCCGGTGTGTACTCTAGCGTGAGCACACATGGTAAAGATAAGGAATACAAGGCCGGTGTGTAACGTAGCGTGAACACAAGTGGTAAAGATAGGGAATACAAGGCCAGTGTATACCCTAGCGTGAGCAAACGAGGTAAAGATAGGGAACAAAAGGCCGGTGTATACCCTAGGATGAGCACACATGGTAAAGATAGGTAATACAAGGCCACTGTATACCCTAGCGTGAACACACATTTTCAAGATAGGGAATACAACGCCCGTGTATACCGTAGCCTGAGCACACGAGGTAAAGATAGAGAATACAAGGCCAGTGTGTATCCTAGCGTGAGCACACGTGGTAAACATAGGGAATACAAGGCCGATGTGCACCCTGGCATGAGCACAAATGGTAAAGTTAGGGAATACAACGCCGATGGGTACCCTAGCATGAGCACCCGTGGTAAAGATAGGGAATACAAGGCCGGTGTGTAACTTAGCGTGAGCAGACGTGGTAAAGATAAGGAATACAAGGCCGGTGTATACCCTAGCGTGAGCACACGTGGTAAAGATAGGGAATACAAAGACGGTGTGTAACATTGTGTGAGCACACATGGAAAGGATAGGGAATACAAGGCCGGTGTGTAACCCAGCGTGAGCACACGTGGTAAAGATAGGGAATATAAGGCCGGTGTGTAACCTAGCGTGAGCACACGTGGTAAAGATAGGGAACACAAGGCCGGTGTGTACCCTAGCGTGAGCACACGTGGTAAACATAGGGAATACAAGGCCGGTGGTTATCTTAGCATGAGCATACGTGGTAAAGATAGGGAATACAAGGCCGGTGTCTACCCTAGCGTGAGCATACATGGAAAAGATAGGGAATACAAGGCTGGTGTTTACCCTAGAGTGAGCACACGTGGTAAAGTTACGGAATACAAGGCCGGTGTATACCCTAGCGTGAACACACGTGGTAAATATAGGGAATACAAGGCCGATGTGTAACCTAGTGTGAGCACACGAGGTAAAGATAGGGAATACAAGGCCGGTGTGTACCTTAGCGTGAGCATACGTGGTAAAGATAGGGAATACAAGGCCGGTGTGTAACCTAGCGTGAGCATACGTGGTAAAGATAGGGAATACAAGGCCGGTGTGTACCCTAGCGTGAGCATACATGGAAAAGATAGGGAATACAAGGCTGGTGTTTACCCTAGAGTGAGCACACATGGTAAAGTTAGGGAATACAAGGCCGGTGTATACACTAGCGTGAACACACGTGGTAAAGATAGGAAATACAAGGCCGGTGTGTACCCTAGCGTGAGCATGCATGGAAAAGATAGGGATTACAAGGCTGGTGTTTACCCTAGCGTGAGAACACATGGTAAAGTTAGGGAATACAAGGCCGGTGTATACCCTAGCGTGAACACACGTGGTAAAGATAGGGAATGCAAGGCCGGTGTGTACCCTAGCGTGAGCATTTATGGTAAAGTAAGGGAATACAAGGCCGGTGTGTACCCAGCATGAGCACACGTGGTAAAGAAAGGGAATACAAGGCCGGTGTGTACCCTACCGTATGCACACGTGGTAAAGATAGCGAATACAAGGCCGGTGTGTACCCTAACGTGAGCACACATGGTAAAGATAAGGAATACAAGGCCGGTGTGTAACCTAGCGTGAACACAAGTGGTAAAGATAGGGAATACAAGGCCGGTGTATACCCCAGCATGAGCAAACGAGGTAAAGCTAGGGAATAAAAGGCCTGTGTATACCCTAGGATGAGCACACATGGTAAAGATAGGTAATACAAGGCCACTGTATACCCTAGCGTGAGCACACATTTTAAAGATAGGGAATACAAGGCCGGTGTATACCATAGCGTGAGCACACGAGGTAAAGATAGAGAATACAAGGCCAGTGTGTATCCTAGCGTGAGCACACGTGGTAAAGATAGGGAATACAAGACCGGTGTGCACCCTGGCATGAGCACAAGTGGTAAAGTTAGGGAATACAACGCCGGTGGGTACCCTAGCATGAGCACACGTGGTAAAGATAGGGAATACAAGGCCGGTGTAAAAACTAGCGTGAGCACACGTGGTAAAGATAAGGAATACAAGGCCGGTGTATACCCTAGCGTGAGCACACGTAGTAAAGATAGGGAATACAAAGCCGGTGTGTAACATAGCGTGAGCACACATGGAAAAGATAGGGAATACAAGGCCGGTGTGTTACCTAGCGTGAGCACACTTGGTAAAGATAGGGAATACAAGGCCGGTGTGTACCCTAGCGTGAGCACACATGGTAAAGTTAGGGAATACAAGGCCGGTGTATACCCTAGCGTGAACACACGTGGTAAAGATAGGGAATGCAAGGCCGGTGTGTACCCTAGCGTGAGCATTTATGGTAAAGTTAGGGAATACAAGGCCGGTGTGTACACTAACGTGAGCACACATGGTAAAGATAGGGTATACAAGGCAGGTGTGTAACCTAGCGTGAACACACGTGGTAAAGATAGGGAATACAAGGCTGGTGTTTACCCTAGCGTGAGCACACATGGTAAAGTTAGGGAATACAAGGCCGGTGTATACCTTAGCGTGAACACACGTGGTAAAGATAGAGAATACAAGGTCGGTGTGTACCCTAGCGTGAGCTTACATGGATAAGATAGGGAATACAAGGCTGGTGTTGACCCTAGCGTGAACACAAGTGGTAAAGATAGGGAATGCAAGGCCGGTGTGTACCCTAGCGTGAGCACATATGGCAAAGTTAGGGAATACAAGGCCGGTGTGTACCCTAACGTGAGCACACATGGTAAAGATAGGGAATACAAGGCCGGTGTGTAACCTAGCGTGAACACACGTGGTAAAGATAGAGAATACAAGGCCGGTGTATACCCTAGCGTGAGCACACGAGGTAATGATAGGGAATACAAGGCCGGTGTGTACCCTAGCGTGAGCACACATGGTAAAGATAGGGAATAGATGGCCGGTGTGTACCCTATCGTGAGCACACATGGTAAAGATAGCGAATGCAAGGCCGGTGTGTACCCTAGCGTGAGCATACATGGTAAAGTTACGGAATACAAGGCCGGTGTGTACCCTAGCTTGAGCACACATGGTAAAGTTAGGGAATACAAGGCCGGTGTGTAACCTAGCGTGAGCATACGTGGTAAAGATAGGGTTATAAGGCCGGTGTGTACCCTAGCGTGAGCACACGTGGTAAAGATAGGGAATACAAGGCCGGTGTGTACCCTAGCGTGAGCACACATGGTAAAGATAGGGAATACAAGGCCGGTGTGTACCCTAACGTAAGCACACATGGTAAAGATAGGGAATACAAGGCCGGTGTATACCCTAGCGTGAGCACACATGGTAGAGATAGGGAATACAACGCCGGTGTGTACACTAGCGTGAGCACACATGGTAAAGATAGGGAATACAAGGCCGGTGTGTACCCTAGCGTGAGCACACATGGTAAAGATAGGTAATACAGGACCGTTGTGTACCCTAGCGAGAGCATACATGGCAAAGATAGGGAATTCAAGGCCGGTGTGTTACCCTAGCGTGAGCATTTATGGTAAAGTTAGGGAATACAAGGCCGGTGTGTACCCTAGCCTGAGCACAAATGGTAAAGTTAGGGAATACAAGGCCGGTGTGTAACCTAGCGTGAGCATACGTGGTAGAGATAGGGTTACAAGGCCGGTGTGTACCCTAGCGTGAGCACATGTGGTAAAGATAGGGAATACAAGGCCGGTGTGTACCCTAGCGTGAGCACACGTGGTAAAGATAGCGAATACAAGGCCGGTGTGTACCCTAACGTGAGCACACATGGTAAAGTTAGGGAATACAAGACCGGGGTGTACTCTAGCGTGAGCACACATGGTAAAGATAAGGAATACAAGGCCGGTGTGTACTCTAGCGTGAGCACACATGGTAAAGATAAGGAATACAAGGCCGGTGTGTAACCTAGCGTGAACACAAGTGGTAAAGATAGGGAATACAAGGCCGGTGTATACCCTAGTGTGAGCAAACGAGGTAAAGATAGGGAATAAAAGGCCGGTGTATACCCTAGCGTGAGCACACCTTTTAAAGATAGGGAATACAAGGCCGGTGTATACCGTAGCGTGAGCACACGAGGTAAAGATACAGAATACAAGACCAGTGTGTATCCTAGCGTGAGCACACGTAGTAAAGATAAGGAATACAAGGCCGGTGTGTACCCTAGCGTGAGTACACGTGGTAAAGATAGCGAATACAAGGCCGGTGTGTACCCTAACGTGAGCACACATGGTAAAGTTAGGGTTTACAAGACCGGGGTGTACTCTAGCGTGAGCACACATGGTAAAGATAAGGAATACAAGGCCAGTGTGAACTCTAGCTTGAGCACACATGGTAAAGATAAGGAATACAAGGCCGGTGTGTAACCTAGCGTGAACACAAGTGGTAAAGATAGGGAATACAAGGCCGGTGTATACCCTAGCGTGAGCAAACGAGGTAAAGGTAGGGAATATAAGGCCGGTGTATACGCTAGGATGAGCACACATGGTAAAGATAGGTAATACAAGGCCACTGTATACCCTAGCGTGAGCACACATTTTAAAGATAGGGAATACAAGGCCGGTGTATACCCTAGCGTAAGCACACGTGGCAAAGATAGGGAATACAAAGCCGGTATGTAACTTAGCGTGAGCACACATGGAAAAGATAGGGAATACAAGGCCGGTGTGTTACCTAGCGTGAGCACACTTAGTAAAGATAGGGAATACAATGCCGGTGTGTACCCTAGCGTGAGCACACATGGTAAAGTTAGGGAATACAGGGCCGGTGTGTAACCTAGCTTGAGCACACGTGGTAAAGATAGGGAATATAAGGCCGGTGTGTACCCTAGCGTGAGCATACATGGAAAAGATAGGGAATACAAGGCCGGTGTGTAACCTAGCGTGAGCACACGTGGTAAAGATAGGGAATACAAGGCCGGTGTGTACCCAGGCGTGAGCACACGTGGTAAATATAGGGAATACAAGGCCGATGTGTAACCTAGCGTGAGCACACGAGGTAAAGATAGGGAATACAAGGCCGGTGTGTACATTAGCGTGAGCATACGTGGTAAAGTTATAGAATACAAGGCCGGTGTGTACTCTAGCGTGAGCACACATGGTAAAGTTTGGGGA
This sequence comes from Hymenopus coronatus, assembly GCA_030762935.1. NCBI lineage: Eukaryota > Metazoa > Arthropoda > Insecta > Mantodea > Hymenopodidae > Hymenopus > Hymenopus coronatus. Next base: position 1,989,202 of record CM060884.1, read on the forward strand.
ATACAAGGCCGGTGTGTACCCTAGCGTGAGCACACGTGGTAAAGATAGTGAATACAAGGCCGGTGTGTACCCTAGCGTGAGCATTCATGGAAACGATAGGGAATACAAGACTTGTGTGTCACCTAGCGTGAGCACACGTGCTCAAGGTAGGGAATACAAGGCCGGTGTGTACCCTAGCGTGAGCACACGTGGTAAAGATAGGTAATACACGGCCGGTGTATACCCTAGCGTGAACACACGTGGTAAAGATAGGGAATACAAGGCCGGTGTATACCCTAGAGTGAGCACACGTGGTAAAGATAGGGAATACAAGGCCGGTGTGTACCCAGCATGAGCACACGTGTTAAAGAAAGGGAATACAAGGCCGGTGTGTACCCTAGCGTATGCACACGTGGTAAAGATAGCGAATACAAGGACGGTGTGTACCCTAACGTGAGCACACATGGTAAAGTTAGGGAATAGAAGGCCGGTGTGTACTCTAGCGTGAGCACACATGGTAAAGATAAAGAATACAAGGCCGGTGTGTAACCTAGCGTGAACAGAAGTGGTAAAGATAGGGAATACAAGGCCGGTGTATACCCTAGTGTGAGCAAACGAGGTAAAGCTAGGGAATAAAAGACCGGTGTATACCCTAGGATGAGCACACATGGTAAAGATAGGTAATACAAGGCCACTGTATACCATTGCGTGAGCACACATTTTAAAGATAGGGAATACAAGGCCGGTGTATACCGTAGCTTGAGCCCCCGAGGTAAAGATATAGAATACAAGGCCAGTGTGTATACTAGCGTGAGCACACGTGGTAAAGATAGGTAATACAAGGCCGGTGTGCACCCTGGCATAAGCTCAAATGGTAAAGTGAGGGAATACAACGCCGGTGGGTACCCTAGCATGAGCACACGTGGTAAAGATAGGGAATACATGGCCGGTGTGTAACCTAGCGTGAGCACACGTGGTAAAGATAAGGAATACAAGGCCGGTGTATACCTTAGCGTGAGCACACGTGGTAAAGATAGGGAATACAAAGCCGGTGTGTAACATAGCGTGAGAAAACATGGAACAGATAGGGAATACAAGGCCGGTGTGTTACCTAGCGTGAGCACACTTGGTAAAGATAGGGAATAAAAGGCCGGTGTGTACCCTAGCGTGAGCACACATGGTAAGGTTAGGGAATACAGGGCCGGTGTGTAACCTAGCGTGAGCACACGTGGTAAAGATAGGGAATATAAGGCAGGTGTGTACCCTAGCGTGAGCATACATGGAAAAGATAGGGAATACAAGGCCGGTGTGTAACCTAGCGTGAGCACACGTGGTAAAGATAGGGAATACAAGGCCGATGTATACCCTAGCGTGAGCACACGTGGTAAATATAGGGAATACAAGGCCGATGTGTAACCTAGCGTGAGCACACGAGGTAAAGATAGGGAATACTAGCCCGGTGTGTACCCTAGCGTGAGCATACATGGAAAAGATAGGGAATACAAGGCCACTGTATACCCTAGCGTGAGCACACATTTTAAAGATAGGGAATACAAGGCCGGTGTATACCGTAGCGTGAGCACACGAGGTATAGATAGAGAATACAAGGCCAGTGTGTATCCTAGCGTGAGCATACGTGGTAAAGTTAGGGAATACAAGGCCGGGGTGCACCCTGGCATGAGCACAAATGGTAAAGTTAGGGAATACAACGCCGGTGGGTACCCTAGCATGAGCACACGTGGTAAAGATAGGGAATACAAGGCGGGTGTGTAACCTAGCGTCAGCAAACGTGGTAAAGATAAGGAATACATGGCCGGTGTATACCCTAGCGTGAGCACACGTGGTAAAGATAGGGAATACAAAGCCGGTGTGTAACATAGCGTGAGCACACATGGTAAAGTTAGGGAATACAAGGCCGGTGTGTACCCTAGCGTGAGCACACGTGGTAAAGATAGGGAATACAAGGCCGGTGTGTGCCCTAGCGTGAGCATACATGGAAACGATAGGGAATACAAGACTGGTGTGTAACCTAGCGTGAGCACACGTGGTCAAGATAGGGAATACAAGGCCGGTGTGTACCCTAGCGTGAGCACACGTGGTAAAGATAGGGAATACAAGGCCGGTGTATACCCTAGAGTTAGCAAACGTAGTAAAGATAGGGAATACAAGGCCGGTGTGTACCCAGCGTGAGCACACGTGGTAAAGATAGGGAATACAAGGCCGGTGTATACCCTAGCGTGAGCACACGTGGTAAAGATAGGGAATACAAAGCCGGTGTGTAACATATCGTGAGCACACATGGAAAAGATAGGGAATACAAGGCCGGTGTGTTACCTAGCGAAAGCACACTTGGTAAAGATAGGGAATACAAGGCCGGTGTGTACCCTAGCGTGAGCACACATGGTAAAGTTAGGGAATACAGGGCCGGTGTGTAACCTAGCGTGAGCACACGTGGTAGAGATAGGGAATATAAGGCCGGTGTGTACCCTAGCGTGAGCATACATGGAAAAGATAGGGAATACAAGGCCGGTGTGTAACCTAGCGTGAGCACACGTGGTCAAGATAGGGAATACAAGGCCGGTGTGTACCCTAGCGTGAGCACACGTGGTAAATATAGGGAATACAAGGCCGATGTGTAACCTAGCGTGAGCACACGATGTAAAGATAGGGAATACAAGGCCGGTGTGTACCTTAGCGTGAGCACACATGGTAAAGTTTGGGAATACAAGGCCGGTGTGTACCCTAGCGTGAGCACACGTGGTAAAGATAGGGAATACAAGGCCGGTGTGTACCCTAGCGTGAGCATACATGGAAACGATAAGGAATACAAGACTGCTGTGTAACCTAGCGTGAGCACACGTGGTCAAGATAGGGAACACAAGGCCGGTGTGTACCCTAGCGTGAGCACACGTGGTAAAGATAGGGAATACACGGCCGGTGTATACCCTAGCGTGAACACACGTGGCAAAGATAGGGAATACAAGGCCGGTGTATACCCTAGAGTGAGCACACGTGGTAAAGATAGGGAATACAAGGCCGGTGTGTACCCAGCGTGAGCACACGTGTTAAAGAAAGGGAATACAAGGCCGGTGTGTACCCTAGCGTATGCACACGTGGTAAAGATAGCGAATACAAGGCCGGTGTGTACCCTAACGTGAGCACACATGGTAAAGTTAGGGAATACAAGGCCGGTGTGTACTCTAGCGTGAGCACACATGGTAAAGATAAGGAATACAAGGCCGGTGTGTAACCTAGCGTGAACACAAGTGGTAAAGATAGGGAATACAAGGCCGGTGTATACCCTAGCGTGAGCAAACGAGGTAAAGATAGGGAATAAAAGGCCGGTGTATACCCTAGGATGAGCACACATGGTAAAGATAGGTAATACAAGGCCACTGTATACCCTAGCTTGAGCACACATTTTAAAGATAGGGAATACAAGGCCGGTGAATACCGTAGCGTCAGCACACGAGGTAAAGATAGAGAATACAAGGCCAGTGTGTATCCTATAGTGAGCACACGTGGTAAAGATAGGGAATACAAGGCCGGTGTGCACCCTGGCATGAGCACAAATGGTAAAGTTAGGGAATACAACGCCGGTGGGTACCCTAGCATGAGCACACGTGGTAAAGATAGGGAATAGAAGGCCGGTGTGTAACCTAGAGTGAGCACACGTGGTAAAGATAAGGAATACAAGGCCGGTGTATACCCTAGCGTGAGCACAGGTGGTAAAGATAGGGAATACAAAGCCGGTGTGTAAAATAGCGTGAGCACCCATGTAAAAGATACGGAATACAAGGCCGGTGTGTTACCTAGCGTGAGCACACTTGGTAAAGATAGGGAATACAAGGCCGGTGTGTACCCTAGCGTGAGTACACATGGTAAAGTTAGGGAATACAGGGCCGGTGTGTAACCTAGCGTGAGCACACGTGGTAAAGATAGGGAATATAAGGCCGGTGTGTACCCTAGCGTGAGCATACATAGAAAAGATAGGGAATACAAGGCCGGTGTGTAACCTAGCGTGAGCACAAGTGGTAAAGATAGGGAATACAAGGCCGCCGTGTACCCTAGCGTGAGCACACGTGGTAAATATAGGGAATACAAGGCCGATGTGTAACCTAGCGTGAGCACACGAGGTAAAGATAGGGAATACAAGGTCGGTGTGTACCTTAGCGTGAGCATACGTGGGAAAGATAGGTAATACAAGGCCGGTGTGTACCCTAGCGTGAGCATACGTGGTAAAGATAGGGAATACAAGGCCGGTGTGTACCCTAGCGCGAGCATACATGGAAAAGATAGGGAATACAAGGCTGGTGTTTACCCTAGCGTGAGCACACATGGTAAAGTTAGGGAATACAAGGCCGGTGTATACCCTAGCGTGAACACACGTGGTAAAGATAGGGAATGCAAGGCCGGTGTGTACCCTAGCGTGAGCATTTGTGGTAAAGTTAGGGAATACCAGGCCGGTGTGTACCCTAGCGTGAGCATATATGGTAAAGTTAGGGAATACAAGGCCGGTGTGTACCCTAACGTGAGCACACATGGTATAGATAGGGAATACAAGGCCGGTGTGTAACCTAGCGTGAACACACGTGGTAAAGATAGGGAATACAAGGCCGGTGTATACCCTAGCGTGAGCACAGGAGGTAATGAGAGGGAATACAAGGCCGGTGTGTACCCTAGCGTGAGCACACATGGTAAAGATAGGGAATACAGGGCCGGTGTGTACCCTATCGTGAGCACACATGGTAAAGATAGGGAATGCAAGGCCGGTGTGTACCCTAGCGTGAGCATACATGGTAAAGTTAGGGAATTCAAAGCCGGTGTGTACCCTAGCGTGAGGACACATGGTAAAGTTAGGGAATACAAGGCCGGTGTGTAACCTAGCGTGAGCATACGTGGTAAAGATAGGGTTACAAGGCCGGTGTGTACCCTAGCGTGAGCACACGTGGTAAAGATAGGGAATACAAGGCCGGTGTGTACCCTAGCGTGAGCACTCATGGTAAAGATAGGGAATACAAGGCCGGTGTGTACCCTAGCGTGAGCACAAATGGTAAAGATAGGGAATACAAGGCCGGTGTGTACCCTAACGTAAGCACACATGGTAAAATTAGGGAATACAAGGCCGGTGTATCCCCTAGCGTGAGCACACATGGTAGAGATAGGGAATACAACGCCGGTGTGTACACTAGCGTGAGCACACATGGTAAAGATAGGGAATACAAGCCCGGTGTGTACCCTAGCGTGAGCACACATGGTAAAGATAGGGAATACAGGGCCGTTGTGTACCCTAGCGAGAGCATACATGGCAAAGATAGGGAATTCAAGGAGGAGAGGATCTAACCCAACGGTTCACAACCGGTTTGCTCCGGCACCCTAGGGTACCGTGTGATTGGCTAAGGGGTGCCGCGAGATATTGAGATAAACAAAAAAAAAATACCTTTTACTGAAGCCTTAAGTCTTGTAAGGTGTTGAAATAAAATAAGTCAAATCAATTAATCTCATTCACGACAGATGGTGATAGTGGTCGATTCATTTCAATAATTCAGTTATACTAGTATCCCACAGATGGCATTACAGCTATACCCTGCCGAACATTCCCGAGACTACTCGCTTCCTCACGAACATTCCCGAGACTTCGACAGATGAATATATAAAAGTTGGCGCTTTCAGTTGTCTTCCTCGCGTTGATTCACAGTGTTTAGCTATGGATAAGTTCATTGTTAAACGTAAACGCCAGGACAGTGAAAGTGAACAGTCGGTTCCTACTGCTTGCTTTAAGAAGCCAAATCTTACAGTTTCTCCCAGACCGTCGAATTCACCACATAAAGAAGACAAACGAAAGAAAGGAACATACAAGGACAGTTACTTAGCGTATGGATTTAAGTGAAATAACAACGAGGAAACCCTATCCCTGTGTGTTTAGTTTGTGGCGAAACACTTAGCAACGAGGCCATGGTACCTAGCAAACTGAAGCGGCATCTTACAACAAAGCATCCTAGTGTGTCACAGAAAAGTGTAATTTATTTTTCAAATATATTAGAAGGGGAGAAGAAAACAGCTGTGCGAATGATAAAGAGAATGACCATAGGGGATACTGCTCTTGAAGCCTCACTTAAAGTAGCAGAACTGATAGCTAAAAAAAGAAACCTCATACTCTTGGAGAGGAAATCATTGGCCCTGCATATCAAGTTATAGTTTCAACAATACTTGGCGAAGGAGCAGCTAATCAAATTTGAAAAGTTCCTCTGTCCAAAACACAATTATCCGCAGGATATCTGAAATGTCGTGCAATATCAACGAACAAGTCACGGAGAAAATAAAAACTTATAGAACATTTGCTTTGCAAGTAGATGAGATTCTCGATATTGGTGACAAACCGCAACTCCTGGGTTTTATCAGATATATTGATGAAAAAGATATTAGTGAACAGTTTCTGTTCTGTAGACCGCTGGAGACTACAACCACAGGCCATGGTATTTTCGTTTCTATTAATTCTTATTTCAATGACCATGATCTTTCATGGAAAGAATGTTGTGGTATATGTACAGATGGTGCACCATCTATGTCTGGGTAAATTAAAGGTTTTACTGCCAGAGCTCTCAATGAAATCCATCCATTATTATAACTCACTGTTTTCTGCATAGAGAGGCATTAGTCGTGAAAACGTGTAATGAAGATTTTGCTGAAGTGTTTAACCTAGTTGTGAAAATGGTGAACTATATGAAGTCTCGACCTTTAAAGTGCAGAATTTTTGAACAGTTATGTCGCGCAACGGATGCAGCTCATACCTCTTTGTTACTTCACACAGAAGTAAGGTGGTTGTTGCGGGGTCGTGTATTGAACCGGTTTCTCCAACTTAAAAAACAGCTAAAAACTTTTTTTAAGGATGAAAATCAAGACACATTTCATGAGCTCTTACTAAGTGATTCTTGGTGTTTTGAACTGTCGTATCTGGCAGATATTTTTCATAAGCTGAATGAACTGAATGTTTCGATGCAGAGTCGATATGAAAGAATAATCTCCTCAACCAATAAAATGAAAGGTTTTAAAAGAAAATTTAGTTCTTGGAAGTCTGCAGTTCAAAAAGGAGATTTGTCGAACTTTCCATCTCTTCTTAATGTGGCAGGAGATAAAGATCTGGGTAAGCTGAAAGACCGCATTTGTGATCCCTTATCAAGATTGCAAGATGCAATAGATGCGTACTTTCCAACTATTTCCACTACGAATCTCGACTGGATTGTCTCACCATTTGATTTCGTAGATAGTGCAGAGGAAATAGATTTCACTGCTTGCGAACGAGATGAATTTATTGATCTTTGCGCTGATTCCACACTCAAAGGTAAGTTCACCAAGAGTGAGGCGTCGGTGGCTAGTTTTTGGCTTCAACGGAGAGAGGAGTACCCTAACCTAATGAAGAAAGCCTTTAACGCACTTTTGCCCTTTTCAACATCCTGTCTATGCGAGCAAGCCTTCTCTGCTATGGTGACAATAAAATGCAAAGCAAGAAATAGACTGAATAACCTTGAGGATGATTTGCGTGTTTCACTGTCAAATGTAAGACCCGACATCACATATCTGTGCTCTAAGCATCAATCACAAGTTTCACATTGATCATTAATCGAACAAAATTCATTGATGTATTTTTACTCAGTGATTGTTGTAAAGTTTACTGTATTATGTTATGGTGTACATTATTATTATATAATATTTCAATAAATTACCATATTAAGCTTAATTTTCTTTTAATTCAAGGAAGGGTGCCCCTAGTGTTTAATGTTATTCCCAAGGGTGCCGTGAACTTCAAAAGGTTGGGAAACACTGATCTAACATATGAGTAGAGTATTAAAGGTATTTGCCAGTCCTTGAGGGTGCTTTTTCCAAGGCCGTCTGCATTGCTTTTTCAGTTCCGTTTATGGCTTTTCTAGGAATTGTAAGATGTTTTATCGAATGTTTGTACTGCAGGAGTGCTGTCTGAAGAGCTTTTTTACTTTCTCCATACGCACTATGTACATAGTGTATAGAGAAAGTATTGCACTCCACCCAAAAATTCGATACCGAGATTTTACCGGAAATATATTTTTTAGGTCCCCAATATCCAAAAAAAGCATTTTCACAAAAAGGTCCGTGTGTGTGTGTCCGTGTGTCTGTGAACACGATAACTTAAAAACGAAAAGTCGGTAAAATACCAAACTTGGTATTTAAGTTTAGTATCTTCCAGGGATGCGACACGAAGATTTTGAGAAAAATCCCCCCACCACCAACCACCCTACACATGGAACTTTTTTCTAAAATTTTGATTTTCTCAAAAATGGCTCTAACGATTTTGATTAAAATTTCGTTTATCAAACATATTTACCTGACAAATAAAATGTATATATTGAATTTTCTGGGAATAGCCTCTGAAGAGTAGTTTATTCTGGATGAATTTTACTAAATTTTGAATAACTGCTAAACTGTAAGAGATGGACAAAAACTTGCTGCACAAAAAATGTAGAGCACATTAAAACATACAATATATGTTATATACATTTTTTTCGTGGAGTTCGTCGTTTTTGTGACATTCCTTATTTTTGGTTTCCGCTATGAAAAACGTATACTTTTCTCATACAGGAACTTGTCAACTCCTATCCATATAAACAAAGGAACTTCATTAACATAGCAACTAGCTTTTGACTATGACTTTAACCTACGGTTGTCCCTTATTTCGCTTCTACTTAAAGGAAGCGAGTAATTAGACTATTTCTGCCAATTTTTTCTGATTAGCATAAAGTAAATAGAAGTATAAGCTTTTTAAGAATTATTTGTTGCAGGGGTATGGAGAAAGTCATGTGAATGGTACACATCAGATTTTTTATTATTTTGCAGCATTTTGCTCTGCTTCTTGAATGTGTACGGAACATTTATAACACTTCTTATGCGTTTTTCGGGTGCTAAGACACATGTTTCGAATGCTTTTTAATGACATTTCATGTCATTTGGAGGATATTTAGAGCCCTGGGACAGTTAGTTTCAGGACACTCAGCAGACATTTTGTAGATCTTTTCAAGTGATTTTACGCCATTTTATGGATATTAGGAGCTCTAAAACACAGGCATTTTAGGCTTTTTCAGACGTTTTTCCACATATTTTGCCTTATTTTGCAGCGGTTTCAATGCTTTTATAAGCATTTTAGAATGTTTTAGTGTTATTTTTTCAGTGATTGTAGCGCTTTCTCATGCGTTTTTCAGGATATTAATGTTGATTTTTAGCGTTCTCAATGTTGTTTAGCATCTTTTTTAATATCATGCCATGCCATTTGGGGAGTGTTTAGGACTGTACTCAGTGTAGTGATTAGACATTTTAGATATTTTCCATACGTCTCGAACAGTTTTATTGGTATATAACACTCTAAAACAACCATTTTTTGCCCTTTACTAGAGTTTTGCTAATATTTTACGTACAAGTATCAATTTCTAGCGATAGAACATACACAACATAGTACACGACAAGATAAGACTTTAATAGAGCAATTGCATACTTGTGCCATCTATCTGTTGCTACCGAGTGAAACATACTGGAATTTGGTACTATCAAAGTTTGACTTACTATTAGTGCCCACGTGATGGCTTTGTCGCCTTCCTCCAATATCCACTTGAGTGTCCTCATATTATAATGTTGTCACCTCCTTTACCCTCTTATTACTTTCTCTACATACTATGTAGAGAAGGTACTGTAAAATAAAAATAAAATGCAAAATGTAAATGGCATGTTATTTATGGACGCTCTTTAACTGCTGTGGTTCTCAGCGTCCCATTCTAAATTGGGCGTGAAAGACCGGTTAATTTTGCTCAGAGGCCTCTCTATCAGGCTTGAGATTCTTTTACGTGCCGACACGGGACCAACGGCTTTATTTCCCTTCCGAAGGAAGCCATGCTAATGATTTTTATACCCGAACCCACCGGGTTTGAACCCGCGACCTTGGGTATATGAAGTCAGCATGGTAACCATTACACCACGGAGGGCGACGAGAAGGTACTGTATTGCACACAAAAATTCGATACCGAGATTTCTCCGGAAATACATATTTTAGGTCCCCCTGAATCCAAAAAAGCATTTCTGGAAAAAGGTCCGTGTGTATGTGTGTGTGTGTGTCTGTAGGCAGCATAACTCAAAAATGAAAAGACCGCTCAACGCCAAACTTGGTATTTAAGTTTGGTATCTTGCAAGGATACGACACGAAGATTTTCAAGAAAATCCCCTCATCCTCAGCTACCCTTTACATGGAACTTCTTTCGACATTTTTGATTTTCTTAAAAATGGCTCTAACGATTTTGTTTAAAACATTGTATATCAAAGATATTTACCTGACAAATAATATGTATATCTTGAATTTTCTGGGAATAGCCTCTGAAGACTACTTTATTCTGGATGAATTTTACGGAATTTTGTATAACTGCTAAACCGTAAGTGATAGACAAGAACTTGCCACACAAAAATGTTGAGCACATTAAAACACACAATTTATGTTATATGCATTTTTTTCGTGGAGTGGACTGTTTTTAAGATATTCCTTGTTTTTGGTTTCAGCTTTGAAAAACTTATACTTTTCTCATTTGTCAACTCCTATCCATACAAACAAAGGAACTTCAGTCACATAGCAACCAGCTTTTGACTATCACTTTAATCTGTGGTACTCCCTTATTTCGCTTCTACTTACAAGGAAGCAAGTAATAAGACTATTTCTGCTATTTTTTTCTCGATTAGCATGAAGTACCTAAATAGAAACATAAGCTTTTTAACAATAATTTGTGGCAGAGATGTAGAGAAAGCCATGAGAATGGAACACATCAGATTTTTTTTTTAATTATTTTCATCGTTGTGCAACTTCTGGTCTTGACTTGATTGATGAGGAGTTACACAGGATTTGAAACCATGACTGCTCCAGTTTTTTTTAATCTTTCACGATCCGACTTCAAACTTAATGAAGCAAACCTAGTTGACAATAACAGGACTCATGTATTTAATGACATCAGGAAATGGACTAAAATACTGCAAATAATAATAAAGTATAATTATTGTTATTATTTACTAATCGCCTCTAAAATCAGGTGATGCAATGCAAAATGTCCCTGCAAAAAGCAGAATTGCAGTAACTAGATCACAAGGAACACGTCAAAGATACACATCGGGCAGTTCGCGAGGCTTCCTGGAAACTGAACTGATGACGTTTACTGACCCAATGCCAAAAGATGTGGTCGACCTTGGTTATTCTGTACATCACGTGACTCTCTGCGGAAGCTGCAGATCTCCCTGCTTTCTCTCATTAGAGAGAATGGTATGAGAATCTGCCCCATTTGCGAGGAGGAAGAGTCGTGGACCCATATCTTGGCAAGATGTAGCGGTACGGAGGAATGGTAGCAAAAATATTTACCGCGATTCTTTACCACTGCGAGAGTACAGCTAGAAGCATGTTGGGCCCTACTGGCAGACACGGAAGACGTGGACGGGCTAGGTAAATTTATACTTAAGGCATGACAGCTGATATCTGAGAATGCTGACAGTAGAGAAGGGTGAAGTGATAAAACTAGACAGACAAATAAGAGTATAGTAATAATAAAACATTGGGAAAAACAAATTAAATAAATAAGAAAAATAACGCGAATAAACACAGGAAGTTTAAGAAAAGAAACAAAATTATAAATGGAATACAATCACATTAAAACAGAATCAAATCTACTTAAACAATGTTAGCTATATTAAAAGGGAAAAGAAACATGAAATAAAAGTGCTTGAAACACGAAAGATCGTGAGTGCAGAAGGAAAGGAAAGGTAGCAAGGCGCTCCACCACACTAAGAAACTGTTAACATGTTAATAGCAGCAAGGCGTCTAATATCATGAAAATGTGACAAAATATAAAAATGCAACACAGTTTCGACCAATAAAATCGGCGAAAGTAACGAAGATAGCAAAAGTCTAGGCAAATCCTAGAAAAGGGGCGGCGAATAGACTCTTGTCTAGCCGCGGGAGCTTCGGGAAAGTCGAGGTGCACATCGACACTCATAAGCAGTGTTTCCCAACCTTTTGAAGTTCACGGCACCCTTGGGAATAACATTAAACACTAGGGGCACCCTTCCTTGAATTAAAAGAAAATTAAGCTTAATATGGTAATTTATTGAAATATTATATAATAATAACGTACACCATAACATAATACAGTAAACTTTACTACAATCACTGAGTAAAAATACATCAATAAATTTTGTTCGATTAATGATCAATGTGAAACTTGTGATTGATGCTTAGAGCACAGATATGTGATGTCGGGTCTTACATTTGACAGTGAAACACGCAAATCATCCTCAAGGTTATTCAGTCTATTTCTTGCTTTGCATTTTATTGTCACCATAGCAGAGAAGGCTTGCTCGCATAGACAGGATGTTGAAAAGGGCAAAAGTGCGTTAATTGCTTTCTTCATTAGGTTAGGGTACTCCTCTCTCCGTTGAAGCCAAAAACTAGCCACCGACGCCTCACTCTTGGTGAACTTACCTTTGAGTGTGGAATCAGCGCAAAGATCAATAAATTCATCTCGTTCGCAAGCAGTGAAATCTATTTCCTCTGCACTATCTACGAAATCAAATGGTGAGACAATCCAGTCGAGATTCGTAGTGGAAATAGTTGGAAAGTACGCATCTATTGCATCTTGCAATCTTGATAAGCGATCACAAATGCGGTCTTTCAGCTTACCCAGATCTTTATCTCCTGCCACATTAAGAAGAGATGGAAAGTTTGACAAATCTCCTTTTTGAACTGCAGACTTCCAAGAACTAAATTTTCTTTTAAAACCTTTCATTTTATTGGTTGAGGAGATTATTGTTTCATGTCGACTCTGCATCGAAACATTCAGTTCATTCAGCTTATGAAAAATATCTTCCAGATACGACAGTTCAAAACACCAAAAATCACTTAGTAAGAGCTCATGAAATGTGTCTTGATTTTCATCCTTAAAACAAGTTTTTAGCTGTTCTTTAAGTTCGAGAAACCGGTTCAATACACGACCCCGCGACAACCACCTTACTTCTGTGTGAAGTAACAAAGAGGTATGAGCTGCATCCGTTGCGCGACATAACTGTTCAAAAATTCTGCACTTTAAAGGTCGAGACTTCATATAGTTCACCATTTTCACAACTAGGTTAAACACTTCAGCAAAATCTTCATTACACGTTTTCACGACTAATGCCTCTCTATGCAGAAAACAGTGAGTTATAATAATGGATGGATTTTCATTGAGAGCTCTGGCAGTAAAACCTTTAAATTTCCCAGACATAGATGGTGCACCATCTGTACATATACCACAACATTCTTTCCATGAAAGATCATGGCCATTGAGATAAGAATTAATAGAAACGAAAATATCATGGCCTGTGGTTGTAGTCTCCAGCGGTCTACAGAACAGAAACTGTTCACTAATATCTTTTTCACATCAATATATCTGATAAAACCAAGGAGTTGCGGTTTGTCACCAATATCGAGACTCTCATCTACTTGCAAAGCAAATGTTCTATAAGTTTTTATTTTCTCCGTGACTTGTTCGTTGATATTGCATGACATTTCAGATATCCTGCGGATAATTGTGTTTTGGACAGAGGAACTTTCCAAATTTGATTAGCTGCTCCTTCGCCAAGTATTGCTGAAACTATAACTTGATATGCAGGGCCAATGATTTCCTCTCCAAGAGTATGAGGTTTCTTTTCTTTAGCTATCAGTTCTGCTACTTTAAGTGAGGCTTCAAGAGCAGTATCCCCTATGGTCATTCTCTTTACCATTCGCACAGCTGTTTTCTTCTCCCCTTCTAATATATTTGAAAAATAAATTACACTTTTCTGTGACACACTAGGATGCTTTGTTGTAAGATGCCGCTTCAGTTTGCTAGGTACCATGGCCTCGTTGCTAAGTGTTTCGCCACAAACTAAACACACAGGGATAGGGTTTCCTCGTTGTTATTTCACTTAAATCCATACGCTAAGTAACTGTCCTGGTATGTTCCTTTCTTTCGTTTGTCTTCTTTATGTGGTGAATTCGACGGTCTGGGAGAAACTGTAAGATTTGGCTTCTTAAAGCAAGCAGTAGGAGCCGACTGTTCACTTTCACTGTCCTGGCGTTTACGTTTAACAATGAACTTATCCATAGCTAAACACTGTGAATCAACGCGAGGAAGACAGCTGAAAGCGCCAAGCGGCGTACGCTTTTATATATTCATCTGTCGAAGTCTCGGGAATGTTCGTGAGGAAGCGAGTAGTCTCGGGAATGTTCGGCAGGGTATAACTGTAATGCCATCTGTGGGATACTAGTATAACTGAATTATTGAAATGAATCGACCACTATCACTATCTGCCGTGCATGAGAGTAATTGATTTGACTTATTTTATTTCAAGACCTTACAAGGCTTAAGGCTTCAGTAGAAGGTATTTTTTTTTGTTTATCTCAATATCTCGCGGCACCCCTTAGCCAATCACACGGCACCCTAGGGTGCCGGGGCACACCGGTTGGGTACCGTTGCTCATAAGTCTGACACCGTGTAGAGAACCCACGTCGAGTCGTAGCTCATAGCGAAATGAGAAATTACTAGTCCGCGATGTGAAAAAGTTTGTTCACAGGGAAAGGGAATTAAGGGGGAGATTGGCGCGAAGGGAAGGTGAAACACCTACAACAATTTGTGATCGGTTTTGTTTTGGGGAGGCTAATGAGTTCGTGCACTTTGGACGGCCAGGGGAAAAGTGAAACATACGTGCGGGAAAGTAAAGGGCAATTGGAAACCAGTAGCAGAGTTTTTATTCAGGTTTCTCCCGCACACCCTGAGATTAACCCACAGTTCATTAGCTAGCCGGCGACCCAACCTGTTACCTTATTCCCCTCCAAAGCCCCCGCCACAAGGGTAAGAATAACTAAACAAAAGTTATTACAATGCTTCATATACATACATTTTATATGATACTTATGACATTGTTGTGTTATGGTTTTATATATTATGTGTATAATATATTTCTTTTAAGTGTTATTTATCTATTATAATAGGGTACATTTATGCTTCTGAGTAAGGTGTACTCTGTGCTGTAAATTTAAATTGCTGTATTTTAATATCTTTGTCTTTTTATTTTATTTTTAATTTTTTTGTTGTTGTTTTAATATTGATTTTTATTTGGTGTATTACAAAAGTACGTAGGTCTGTGAAGCCGTGCGATGGTTGAAGTTCAATGTAGAATATTGTTATGTCGATAAATACACTTATTCATTCATTCATTCATTACGGTGATGTCAAAAATCAACCCTTTTATAAGTGTCCCAGCTTGGGCCAATGTTAAACTAATATAATGAAAATTAGGGACTGAAAACTGCAGGAATGAAGCCGATCAATATTGTAATCAATCTGAGAAACTACCAAGCCGTTCATTACATTGTGACACAGAGGCTATGCCCCAAGCTTCACTAGATAGTCGGACAGATATCGCGAGCCTCCAGAATATTCCAGAAGCCTCTGTGGAATGTTCTGGCGCGATCGATTCAGTAATTAGTGACACACAACTACTGCAGCGAGCTAGTCTTGTGAGAAGACTAGAGAGCACGGACGGCTGATTGCAAATTAACGTCAGAAACGGAGGCAGGGTCGCAACACTCACTGTTCCCTCAGCGTTTTGTGTTTAAGAGCTACCAGCATTAACACTACAACCTTACTTTCGCCGTCAAGGACAAACATGGTGTTGGTGTGTCTCTACTCCAAATGCCCTCACTGAATTTGGATAAAGTCACTTTGTTCAAATGCTATGCCGTGTAGCAAAAAACTGTTTACTATCTTAAGGTACAATATTTTACTTTCTCTAAATAGTAGCAAGTTATTGTACTCCATCCAAAAATTCGATACTCAGATTTCACTGCAAATATACCTGTATCCAAAAACAAGAAAACTTATTTTTAGGAAAAAGGCCGTGTGTGTCTGTGAACATAACTCAAAAAAGAAAAATTAGTAAAATACAAAACTTACTATTTAAGTTTAGTATCTTCCAAGGCTGCGACACGAAGATTTTGAGAAAAAAATCCCCCTTCCCCAACTACCGTTTATACGGGAACAAATTCAAAATTGTTATTTTCCCAAAAATGACCAACGATTTTGATTAAAATACCGTAAATTGAGGATATTTGCTTAAAACATAAAATGCATATTTTGAATTTCCTGAGAATAGTCTCTGAACCCTGGATGAATTTCGCATAACTGGTAAACCTTAAGAGATAGACAAAAGCTCACTACACAAAAGATGTAGGTCTGGTTAAAACACACAATTAGTATCATATAGGTACATCTTTTCGTGGAGTTGTCCATTTATTTATTGTTCCTTGTTATTGGTTTCTGTTTAAAAATACTTTTCACGCACGTGAATTTGTGAACTCCTGACAATGCAGAGAAACGGATTTAACCACATAGCAACCAGCCCGTAAGTATTTGACTATCCTTAAGCTTGCAGACTTCCTACAAGGAAGCATCTCTGCTCATCTTTATCTGGAATAGCATGAATACGCCTTATAACAGAGATGTACAGGAACTTATATGAATGACACAAACCAGATTTTTAAAGTTTAACTCACCTTATGTTATGAGCACACCCCATATTCTTAGGTTCTGGTCTAATTTATTTCTGACCAAATGTCAGTTTATTATACATAACTGGCTATGGTGTGTACGCGGCTCATTGTGGGCAGTGGTACAGTTCAAGTTCGTCATTACAACCTAGTTTATTATATATAACTGGCTATGGTGAGTACGCAGCTCTTTGTGGTACAGTTCAAGCTCATCATTACAACCTAGTTTATTATATATATATATATATATATATATATATATAACTGGCTATGGTGTGTACGCAGCTCTTTGTGGTACAGTTCAAGCTCATCATTATAAGCTAGTTTATTATATATAACTGGCTATGGTGTGTACGCAGCTAAATGTGGGCAGTGGTACAGTTCAAGCTTATCATTACAAGTTAGTATATTATATATAACTGGCTGTGGTGTGTACGCAGTTCATTGTGGGCAGTGGTACAGTTGAAGCTCGTCATTACAAGTTAGTATATTATATATAACTGGCTATGGTGTGTACGCAGCTAAATGTGGGCAGTGGTACAGTTCAAGCTTATCATTACAAGTTAGTATATTATGTATAACTGGCTGTGGTGTGTACGCAGCTCATTGTGGGCAGTGGTACAGTTCAAGCTCATAATTAAAACCTAATTTATGATATATAACTGGCTATGGTGTGTACACAGCTCATTGTGGGCAGTGGTACAGTTCAAGCTCATCATTACAAGTTAGTATACTGTATATAACTGGCTGTGGTGTGTACACAGCTCTTTGTGGTTCAGTTCAAGCTCATCATTACAACCTAGTTTATTATATATAACTGGCTGTGGTGAGCACGCAGCTCATTGTGGACAGTGGTACAGCTCAAGCTCATCATTACAAGCTAGTTTGTTATATATAACTGGCTATGGTGTGTACGCAGCTCATTATGGGCAGTGGTACAGTTCAAGCTCATCATTACAAGCTAGTTTATTATATATATATAGCTGGCTATGAGGTGTACGCAGCTCTTTGTGGGCAGTGGCCCAGTTCAAGCTCATCATTACAAGCTAGTTTATTATATATATAACTGGCTATGGTGTGCACGCAGCTCATTGTGGGCAGTGGTACAGTTCAAGCTCATCACTACAACCTAGTTTATTAAATACAATTGGATATGGTGTGTAGGCAGCTCATCATTACAACCTAGTTTATTATATATAACTGGCTATGGTGTGTACGCAGCTCATTATGGGCAGTGGTAGAGTTCAAGCTCATCATTACAACCTAGTTTATTATACATAACTGGCTATGGTGTGTACGCAGCTCTTTGTGGTACAGTTCAAGCTCATCATTGCAAGCTAGTTTATTATATATAACTGGCTATGGTGAGCACGCAGCTCATTGTGAGCAAAGATACAATTCAAGCTCATCATTACAAACTAGTTTATTATATATAACTGGCTAAGGGGTGTACGCAGCTCATTATGCGCAGTGGTACAGTTCAAAATCATAATTACAACTTAGTTTATAACATATAACTGACTATGGTGAGCACGCAGCTCATTGTGGGCAGTGGTACAGTTCAAGCTTATCATTACAACCTAGTTAATTATATATAACTGGCTATGGTGTGTACGCAGCTCATTATGGGCAGTGGTACAGTTCAAGCTCGTCATTACAACCTAGTTTATTATAAATAACTGGATATGGTGTGTACGAAGCTCTTTGTGTTGCAGTTCAAGCTCATCATTACAGGCTAGTTTTTTATATATAACTGGCTATGGTGTGTACGCACCTCATTATGGGCAGTAGTATAGTTCAAGCCCATCATTAAAACCTAGTTTATTATATATGACTGGCTATGGTGTGTACGCAGCTTATTATGGGCAATGGTACAGTTCAAGATCTTAATTACAAATTAGTTTATTATTTATAACTGGCTATTGTGTGTACGCAGGTCATTGTGGGCAGTGGTACAGATCAAGCTCATCAATACAACCTAGTTTATTGTTTATATATTTTGCTATGCTGAGCACGCAGCTCATTGTGGGCAGTGGTACACTTCAAGCTCATCATTACATCCTAGTTTATTGAATATAACTGGCTATGATGTGTAGGCAGCTCATTGTGCGCAGTGGTACAGTTCAAGCTCATCATTATAACCTAGTTTATTATATATAACTGGCTATTGAATGTACGCAGCTCATTATGAGCAGTGGTACAGTTCAAGCTCATCATTACAACCTACTTTATTATACATACCTGGCTATGGTGTGTACGCAGCTCTTTGTGGTACAGTTCAAGCTCATCATTGCAAGCTAGTTTATTATATATAACTGGCTATGGTGAGCACGCAGCTCATTGTGGGCAGTGATACGATTCAATCTCATCATTACAACCTAGTTTATTATACATAACTGGCTATGGGGTGTACGCAGCTCATTGTGGGCAGTGGTAGAGTTCAAAATCATAATTACAACTTAGTTTATTACATATAACTGGCTATGGTGAGCACGCAGCACATTGAGGGCAGTGGTACAGGACAAGCTAGTCATTAAAACCTAGTTTATTATATATAACTGGCTATGGTGTGTCCGCAGCTCATTAAGGGCAGTGGTAAAGTTCAAGCCCATCATTAAAACCTAGTTTATTGTATATAACTGGCTATGGTGTGTACGCAGCTTATTATGGGCAGTGGTACAGTTCAAGCTCATAATTACAAATTAGCTTATTATGTATAACTGGCTATGGTGTGTACGCAGCTCTTTGTGGGCAGTGGTACACTCCAAGCTCATCATTACAAGCTAGTTTATTATATATAACTGGCTATGGTGTGTACGCAGCTCATTATGGGCAGTGATACAGTTCAAGCTCATCATTACAAGCTAGTTTATTATATATAACTGGCTATGGTGTGTACGCAGCACATTCTGGGCTGTGGTACAGTTCAAGCTCGTCAGTAAACCTAGTTCATTATATATAACTGGCAGTGGTGTGAACGCAACTCATTGTGGGCATTGGTACAGTTCAAGTTCATCATTACAACCTAGTTTATTATATACAACTGGCTATGGTGTGTACGCAGCTCATTGTGGGCAGTGGTACAGTTCAAGCTCGTCATTAAAACCTAGTTTATTATATATAACTGGCTAGGGTGTGTACGCAACTCATTATGGGCAGTGGTACAGTTCATGCTCATCATTACAAGCTAGTTAAATATATACAACTAGCTATGGTGTGTACGCAGCTCATTGTGGGCAGTGGTACCTTTGAAGTTCATCATTCCAACCTAGTTTATTATATACAACTGGCTATGGTGCGTACGCAGCTCATTGTGGGCAGTGGTACAGTTCCATCTCGTCATTACAACCTAGTTTATCATATATAACTGGCTAAGGTGTGTACGCAGCTCCTTGTGTTACAGTTGAAGCTCATTATTACAAGCTAGCTTATTATATATATTATATATAACTGGCTATGGTGTGTACGGAGCTCTTTGTGGTACAGTTCAAGCTCATTATTACGAGCTAGTTCATTATATATAACTGGCTATGGTGAGCACGCAGCTCATTGTGGGCAATGCTTCAGTTCAAGCTCATCATTACAAGCTAGTTTATTATATATAACTGGCTATGGTGTGTACGCAGCACTCATTGTGGGCAGTGGTACAGTTCAAGCTCATCATTACAACCTAGTTTATTGTATATAACTGGCTATGGTGTGTACGCAGCTCATTGTGGGCAGTGGTACAGTTCAAGCTCATCACTATAAGCTAGTTTATTATATACAACTAGCTATGGTGTGTACGCAGCCATTTGTGGGCAGTGGTAAGTTCAAGCTCGTCATTATAAGCTAGTTCATTATATATAACTGGCTATGGTGTGTACGCAGCTCATTGTGAGCAGTGGTACACTCCAAGCTGATCAAATGTAACTGGCTATGGTGTGTTCGCAGCTCATTGAGGGCTGTGGTACAGTTCAAGCCCATCATTAAAACCTAGTTTATTATATATAGCTGGCTATGGTGTGTACGCAGCTCTTTGTGGGCAGTGGTACAGTTCAAGCCCATCATTAAAACCTAGTTTAATATATATAACTGGCTATGGTGTGTACGCAGGTCATTGTGGGCAGTGGTACAGTTCAAGGTCATAATTACAAATTAGCTTATTATGTATAACTGGCTATGGTGTGTACGCAGCTCTTTGTGGGCAGTGGTACACTCCAAGCTCATCATTACAAGCTAGTTTATTATATATAACTGGCTAAGGTGTGTACGCAGCTCATTATGGGCAGTGATACAGTTCAAGCTCATCATTACAAGCTAGTTTATTATATATATAGCTGGCTATGAGGTATACGCAGCTCTTTGTGGGCAGTGGCCCAGTTCAAGCTCATCATTACAAGCTAGTTTATTATATATAACTGGCTATGGTGTGTACGCAGCTCATTGTGGGCTGTGGTACAGTTCAAGCTCGTCAGTAAACCTAGTTTATTATATATAACTGGCAGTGGTGTGAACGCAACACATTGTGGGCAGTGGTACAGTTCAAGCTCAACATTACAAGCTAGTTTATTATATATAACTGGCTATGGTGTGTACGCAGCTCAATGTGGGCAGTAGTACAGCTCAAGCTCATCATTACAAGCTAGTTTATTATATATATATATATATATATATATCTATATATATATATCTTGCTATGGTGTGTACGCAGCTCTTTGTGGTACAGTTCAAGCTCATCATTACAACTTAGTTTATTATATACAACTGGCTATGGTGAGCACGCAGCTAATTGTGGGCAGTGGTACAGTTCAAGCTCATCATTACAAGCTAGTTTATTATATACAACTAGCTATGGTGTGTACGCAGCTCTTTGTGGGCTGTGGTACAGTTCAAGTTCATCATTACAACCTAGTTTATTATATACAACTGGCTATGGTGTGTACGCAGCTCATTGTGGGCAGTTGTACAGTTCAAGCTCGTCATTACAACCTAGTTTATTATATATAACTGGCTATGGTGTGTACGCAGCTCATTATGGGCAGTGGTACAGTTCAAGCTCGTCATTAAAACCTAGTTTATTATATATAGCTGGCTAGGGTGTGTACGCAACTCATTATGGGCAGTGGTACAGTTCATGCTCATCATTACAAGCTAGTTAAATATATACAACTAGCTATGGTGTGTACGCAGCTCATTGTGGGCAGTGGTACCTTTGAAGTTCATCATTCCAACCTAGTTTATTATATACAACTGGCTATGGTGTGTACGCAGCTCATTGTGGGCAGTGGTACAGTTCAATCTCGTCATTACAACCTAGTTTATCATATATAACTGGCTATGGTGTGTACGCAGCTCTTTCTGTTACAGTTGAAGCTCATTATTACAAGCTAGCTTATTATATATATTATATATAACTGGCTATGGTGTGTACGGAGCTCTTTGTGGTACAGTTCAAGCTCATTATTACAAGCTAGTTCTTTGTATATAACTGGCTATGGTGAGCACGCAGTTCATTGTGGGCAATGCTTCAGTTCAAGCTCATCATTACAAGCTAGTTTATTATATATAACTGGCTATGGTGTGTACGCAGCACTCATTGTGGGCAGTGGTACAGTTCAAGCTCATCATTACAACCTAGTTTATTGTATATAACTGGCTATGGTGTGTACGCAGCTCATTGTGGGCAGTGGTACAGTTCAAGCTCATCATTATAAGCTAGTTTATTATATACAACTAGCTATGGTGTGTACGCAGCCATTTGTGGGCAGTGGTAAGTTCAAGCTCGTCATTATAAGCTAGTTCATTATATATAACTGGCTATGGTGAGTACGCAGCTCATTGTGGGCAGTGGTACACTCCAAGCTGATCAAATATACCTGGCTATGGTGTGTTCGCAGCTCATTGAGGGCAGTGGTACAGTTCAAGCCCATTATTAAAACCTAGTTTATTATATATAGCTGGCTATGGTGTGTACGCAGCTCTTTGTGGGCAGTTGTACAGTTCAAGCCCATCATTAAAACCTAGTTTATTATATATAACTGGCTATGGTGTGTACGCAGCTCTTTGTGGGCAGTGGTACAGTTCAAGCCCATCATTAAAACCTAGTTTATTATATATAACTGGCTATGGTGTGTACGCAGCTCATTGTGGGCAGTGGTACAGTTCAAGCCCATCATTAAAACCTAGTTTATTATATATATAACTGGCTATGGTGTGTACGCAGCTCTTTGTGGGCAGTGGTACAGTTCAAGCCCATCATTAAAACCTAGTTTATTATATATAACTGGCTATGGTGTGTACGCAGCTCTTTGTGGGCAGTGGTACAGTTCAAGCCCATCATTAAAACCTAGTTTATTATATATAACTGGCTATGGTGTGTACGCAGCTCATTGTGGGCAGTGGTACAGTTCAAGCCCATCATTAAAACCTAGTTTATTATATATATATATATATATATATATATATATATATATATATATAACTGGCTATGGTGTGTACGCAGCTCTTTGTGGGCAGTGGTACAGTTCAAGCCCATCATTAAAACCTAGTTTATTATATATAACTGGCTATGGTGTGTACGCAGCTCTTTGTGGGCAGTGGTACAGTTCAAGCCCATCATTAAAACCTAGTTTATTATATATAACTGGCTATGGTGTGTACGCAGCTCATTGTGGGCAGTGGTACAGTTCAAGCTCGTCATTAAAACCTAGTTTATTATATATAACTGGCTATGGTGTGTGCGCAGCTCATTGTGGGCAGTGGTACAGTTCAAGCTCATCATTACAACCTACGGAGTTTAAGAAGAGCGATTTTCTTCGCCGGCGCTTTCTTTATGTTTAGCTTCTTAAAATTGGAGTAAACAACGGATAGAGGCAAACCGAAAAATTCAATGCGGGGATTTGAATCACGTCCAGATGCTCTGACCACTGAGCTACCTTGACAACATGTCAACACGCATTAAATTAACTGACTCAAATGATTTTGAGATGACTTACACGTATGTCGCAGTCTTCATAGTTTAACCACCCATCAAATTAATTCCGCTCTACTTACATACACATTCTCACAATTTAATTTTAAGTGTATACTGCAAATGCAGACCAAGTTTGAAAAACTATGAATCTAAGGTTTTGAAAATGTTTTATGCAATGCTTAATATAATATGTCAACAAGTTCCTGTATTACAATTAACCTCCCGTTGTTTCATGCTTCATTTGGTGAGCAATGCTGCCTTGATAGCCGACTTTTACATGACCTTCTCTACCCATTTTGTAACAAAATATTCTTACTAAAGCTTATTCTTTTATCCACTTCTAGATAATAAAGATAAACATTAGATGAAATAGCCTTACTAGTTCCTTATAAGTAAGGCAAATAAGGACACACATTAGGCTAAAGCGATAGTCAAATTTATTAGAAATCATCGATAAAATCTTTTATGTGAAACAATTGAAATACGGTTCTATTTGCTGAGGTCAGGAGTGTAACTAAAAGAGAGCTGAAACCGAAGAGAAAAGTTAAGTAATTTAAAATTGAAACAACAAAGAATATTTCGGAAATGGTTTGCTCTAACAGAATATATATGGTGTGTGGGTGTGTGTGTGTGTGTGTGTGTGTGTGTGTGTGTGTGTGTGTGTATTTCATAAACTAGACTTTTCGTGTAGTAAGTTGTCCTATCTTTTACGATTTCTCAGTTATAAAAAAATCGTCCAGAATAAGAGGTCTTCAGAGGCCATTCCCAGAAAGTTCAAGACATACATTTTATTTGTCATGTAAATATCTTTCATACACGGCATTTTAATGAAAACTGTTAGAGCCGTTTTTGAGAAAAACAACAATTTCGAATTTTTTTCTACGTAGACCGTAATTTGAGATGGGGTAGGGAAATTTTTCTGGAAATTTTGGTGTCGCATCCTTGTAAGATAGTAAACTTAAATACCAATTTGGTATTTAACAGACTTTTGTTTTTGAGTTATGGTGTCTACAGCCACGCGCACACACACCTACCTTTTTTTCTAAAAATGCTTGTCTTTTTTAATTCAGGGGACCCTACAACATGTATTTCCTGTGAAATCTCGGTATCGAATTTCTGGGTGGAATGCAATACCTTCTCTATACACTATGTACGTAGTACGTGAAGAGAAAGTAAAGGTTGGGAACTTAAGCGAGGAACGTACCCATCTATACTTGATGCTTTCCCTTCTTCTGCAAGTCAAAGAAAGAGCCTTATTTTTTGCTGTTAATTATCCTGAAAGTGTTTGGAAATTGTGAGTTATATCAGTATTTCGGTGACTGGATTTTTGTAAACGTTCGCTTGTTGTTCCTATTGCATATCTGGTTTCTTTAAATCGCATATTTATCCAAGCTGTTTCATTTGAGAAAGTTTTCCCGTCACCTTAGACCTGCTATACGGGTTTTCTGGAAACGTTTCTTTTCCGTAACAGTTTTACGCTCCCAAGCGGAGAAAATTCCATCAAACGGGATCCTTATAGTGTGATGCCTCAATCTCAGCGCAAACCTTACACTAAAACATCTTCTTGTACAACCTCAAATAAGAACACTGTCACGATATTAACAATAACACAAATCCTAATATCACTCATGTTGAAATATTACAAACACGTTTTATTTGCCATGTAATGTCTTTACTACGAGCATTATAGTGCATATGTATACTCTCTCTCTCTCTCACGCACGCGCGCCCGCGCAGGCAGACACACACGCGGACATTTTCAGAAAATACTTTTCTTTGGATACAGGAGACCCTAAAACGTCTATTTCCGGTGAAATCTCGATATCGAATTTTTGGGTGGAATGCAATACCTTCTCTATACACCGTCTACATAGTACGTGTAGAGAAAGCAAAATCTGATATTTTCTCTCGCAGTAAATTGTTTTTACAAAAGCGTAATTGTCTAGCTACTTGATACTAATGGGAATAAACATTACAGAAGAAGGGAAATACGGGAATACACTCGGCCCAAACGATAGTCAAATATTTTAAAAGCTGGTAACCATGTGGTTGAAATACGTTTCTTTGCATTGCCAGCAATTAACAAATACCCCTATGAGAAAAGTTTTAAGTATTTTACAACTGAAACCAATAACAAAGAATCTCTCAAAAATTTTCACCGCCACGAAAAAAATTTAATGACATAAATTGTTTTTCAACGAGATCTACATTTTTTGTGTAGTAACTTTTTGTTGATCTCCAGCAATTCATTCAGAATAATGAGGTCTTCAGAGACTATTCCCAGAAAATTTAAGATACACATGTTATTTACCATATAAATATCTTTAATATATGTACGGTATTTTAATCAAAATCGTTAAAGCCATTTTTGAGAAAATAATCATTTTCGAAATATGTTCCATATAACAGTAGTTGGGGTGGGGATGTTTTCTTAAAGATTTTCGTGTCGCATTCTTGGAAGATACTCGACCTAAATACCAAGTTTGATATTTAATCGACTTTTCCAAAAATCTGATGTGTTCCATTCTCACGCCTTTCTCTATATTTCTGTAACAAATTATTATTATTATTATTATTATTATTATTATTATTATTATTATTATTATTATAAGGCTTATTCTTCGGTCTACTACATGCTAATCCCGATAAGCATTAGCAGAAATGCTTTCTTGTAAGTACACCGGAAATAATGGAATACACTAGGCTAAAACGATAGTCAAATATTTTAACGGCTGGCTGCCATGTGGATGAATTCCGTTTCTATGCATGGCCACATTCTCAAATATGAAAAGTTCTAAGTATTTTAAAACTGAAATCAGTAACAAGGAATATCCCAAAAATGGCCAACTCCAAAAAGAAAATGCATACGACATATATTGTGTGTTTATTTTCTTTTAGTAAGTCTTACGTTTACTAATTATCCACAATCCAGCAAAATTCTACCTCAATAGAAAGGTCTTCAGAGACTATTCCCAGAAAATTCAAGATATAATTTTATCTGTCGTATAAATATCTTTAATAACAGTGTTTTAATAAAATCGTTAGAGCCATTTTTGAGAAATTCAAAGTATTCCAAAATTTTTCCAAATAAAGGGTAGTTTGGAGTGGGGGGTTTTCCTCAAATATTCGTGTAGTATCCTTCGAAGATACTAAACTTAAATGCCATTTTTGGTATTTTGCCGACTTTTTCTTTTAGAGTTATCATATTCACAGACACACACACACACATGCATTTTTTCTATTTGTTTTTTTTCATACAGGGAACCCTAAAACATTTCCGGCGAAATCTCGATATGGAATTTTAGGGTGGAACGGAATACCTTCTCTATACACTGTGTGCAAAGTATGTAGAGAAAGTAAAAACGTTTTTTTTTTGTTTTGTTTTTTTAATCAGGGAGTCTTAAAAACATGTATTTCCAGTGAAATCTCGGTATCGAATTTTGAGCTCATTTTAATACCTTCTCTATACACTATGTACATAGTACGTGTAGAGAAAATAAAAATCTGATGTGTTCCATTTACTTGACTTTCTCTACATCTGTGTAACAAATGACTGTTAATAAAGGTATTCTTCCATCTACTTCGTGCTAATCGAGATAAACATTAACACAAATGATCTCACTACTTAATTCCTTGTAAGTAGAACGCAAATACACTAGGCTAAGCTGACAAACCAAATGTTATAAAACATGTTTGGTATGGGATTGAAGTCCGTTTCTTTGCATAGACATAATTTTAAAACTGAAACCAATAACAAAGAATATCTCAGATACGGTGAACTCCACGAAAAAATGCATATGACATAAATTGTATGTTTCAACGATATCTACATATTTTGTGTGGTAGGATTTTGTACATCTCTTACGGTTTACCAGTTAAGCAACATTCATCCAGAATAAAATAGTTTTCAGAGGCTATTTCTAGAAAATTCAATATATACATTTGGCATGAAAATATCTTAAATATATGAGATTTTATTCATAATTGTTAGAGCCATTTTTGAGTAAACCAAAATGTTTTCCAGGTAAAGGGTAGTTAGAGGTGGAGGGATTTTCCTGAAAATCTTCGTATTGCATCCTTGGAAATTACTGGATTTATATTTCAACTGTGGTATTCAACGGAGTTTTCGTTTATGAGCTATGCTGCCCACAGACACATACATACACACAAGCATATATACACAGACACACACGCATACATACACAGCCACACAAGCATACATACACACACACATAAACACAGACACACATGCATACAGACACATACATACACAGACACACACGCATACATACACATAAGCACACACACATATACACAGACACACACGCATACATACACAGACACACACATAAACACACGCATATATACACATACATAGAGACACACACGCATACATACACAGACACACACAGACGCATACATACACAAACACACACAGACGCATACATACACAGACACACACGCATACATACAAACACACACAGCATACATACACAAACACACACACGCATATATACAGACTCACACATGCATACATACACGCACAGACACACATGCATACATACACAGACACACTTACACGCATACAAACACACAGACACACACGCATACAAACACAGACACACGCATACATACACACAGACACATACGCATACATACACAGACACACACGCATACATACACAGACACACAGGCATACATACACACACTCAGACACACACGCATACATACGCACACCGACACACACAGACACACAAGCATACATACACAGACACGCACACGCATACATACACACACCGACAGACACATACACGCATACATACACAGATACACGCAAACATACACAGACACACACATATACACACGCATGCGTGTATACATACACACAGACACACATACATACACACACAGGCATACATTCAGACTCACACAGACACACACGCATACATTCACACACACACGCATACATACAGACACACACGCATACATACAGACACACACAGGAACACACAGACATACACACACGCATACATACAGACACACGCAGACACACACGCATACATACAGACACACGCATACTCACAGACACACACACGCATACATACAGACACATGCGCATACACAGACACACATACACACGCATACATACACAGGCACACATATACACAGACACACACATACACAGACACATACACACACAGACGCATACACACACATTGAAACACACAGACACACACATACACACAGACACACACATGCACACAGACACACATATACACACAGACACAGACGAATACACACAGACGCAGACACACACACAGACATTTTTCCGAAAGAGTTTTTCGTTTTTTATTCAGGGGTCCAAAACATATGCTTACGGTAAAATATCGGTATCGAATTTTTGGGTCCAATAAAATACCTTCTCTATACACTGTATTTACTGTAAAATTCTATACCGGAAATGTATGTTTTGGGTCCTCCTGAATCCAAAAAAAATCATGTTTAGAAAAAAGTCCGTCTGCGTGTGTGTGCGTGTGGATCGTTAAATACCAAATTTGGTATTTAAGTTTGGTATCTTCTAGGGATACGACACGAAAGTTTGCAAGAAAATCCCCCATACCCCAACTACCCTTTACAAGGAACATTTTCCTAAAATTTTTATTTCCTCAAAAAAGGCTCTAACGATTTTGATTAAAATGTCTTATACGACAAACGAAATGCATATCATGAATTTTCTGGGAATAGCCTCTGAAGACCTCTTCAGTCTGGATGTCTTTTATATAACTGGCAAACGGTAAGAGATATACAAAAACTTACTAAACAAAGCATATAGATCTCATTAAAACTCACAATTTATGTCATATACATTTTGGGTGGCGGAAAGGGGTGAGTAGAGTTAACCGTTTTCGTGATACTCCGGATTATTGGTTTCCATTTTCTACACGTATTATGTACATAGTGTATAGAGAAGGTATTGCACTCCACCCAAAAATTCGATACCCAGATTTCACCGGAAATAAATGTTTTGGGATCCCCTTTATCCAAAAAAAGCATTTTCACAAAAAGGTCTGTGTGTGTCAGTGTGTCCGTGTGTCGACACGATAACTCAAAAACGAAAAGTCGGTAAAATACCAAACTTGGTATTTAAGTTTAGTATCTTCCAGGGATGCGACACGAAGATTTTGAGAAAAATACCCCAAACCCAAACTACCCTTTACATGGAACTTTTTTCAAACGTTTTCATTTTCTTAAACATGGTTCTAACGATTTTGATTAAAATATGATATATTAAATATATTTACCTGACAAATAAAATGTATATCTTGAATTTTCTGGGAATAGCCTCTGAAGAGTACTTTATCCTGGATGAATATAACGGAATTTTGCATAATTGCTAAACCGTAAGAGATAAAGAAAAACTTATGACACAAGAAATGTGGAGCACTTTAAAACACACAATAAAATTTATGTTATGTCCATTTTTTTCATAGTGCTGATTATTTTTTTTAGATTTTCCTTGTTTTTGTTTTCAGCCTTTGAAAACTTATACCTACTTTTGTCACACAGAACTTTGTCAACTCCTGTCCATACAAACAAAGGAACTTCAGTCACATAGCAACCAGCTTTTGACTATCACTTTAACAATGGTACTCCCTTATTTCGCTTCTACTTAAAAGGAAGCAAGTAATAAAACTATTTGTGCTAATCTTTTCTCGATTCGCATGAAGTAAATAGAAGCATAAGCTTTTTTAACAATAATTTGACACAAAGATGTAGAGAACGTCATATGAATGAAACACATCAGATTTGTGTCACTTAAAGTTATCTCAAACGGCAGGACACATTTCTTCTCGTTGGCAAGCAAAGAGATTGGAATTTCAACCGGTTTTTATAGGACGAGTCTATCGCTTTAGCCTGTGCGATTTCTTATTTCCCTTCTACTTGCAAGGAAGCTAGTAATAAGTCTAAAGGTTTATGTTGATTAGCATGAAGTAGATAGCAGATTAATGTTTTGAATAAAAGATTACCGAACAGCTAGAGGACATCATGTGAATTGAACACATTAGATTGTTTCCCGTATACTTACAAGGAACCAAGTAATAAGGTCAATTTCTGCCAATGTTTATCGGGATTATCATGAAATAGAACAATAATTTGTTACAAAGATGTAGACAGTATCATGTAAATGGAACACATCAGATTTTTTTTTTTTTAGATATGTGGAAGCCTAAAACTGTATTTCCGGTGAAATCTCGGTATCGAATCTTTGGATATACACTATGTACATAGTGGTTCGTTTTTATAAAATAAAATAAAAAAAAACTGATGTGTTCCATGCATATGACTTTCTCCACATCAGTGTAACAAATTATTGTTAAAAACTTGTGATTCTATCTACTTGATGCTAATCCAGAGAAACATAAGCGTTTTTTTTTTTTTTTTTTTTTTTTTTTTTTTGTAAATAGAGGGGAAATATGGGAATCCACTAGGCTAAAACAATAGTCAAATTTTTTAAAAGCTGGTTGCCATGTGGATGAATTTCGTTTCTTTACATTGCCAGGAGTTGATAAATTCCCGTATTTGTAAAGTTTTAAGTATTTTAGAGCTGAAACCAACAAAGAATATCTCGAAAATGGTAAACTCCGCAAAAAAAATATATATGACTATGGTGTGTTTCAACGAGATCTATATTTTTATGTACTAGGTTTTTGACTATCGCTTACGGTTTACTAGCTATGCAAAATCATCCAGAATAAAGAGATCTTTAGAGACTATTCCCAGAAAATTCAAGATATACATTTTATTTGTCGTGTATTCATCTTTAATATACGGCATTTTAATCAAAATTGTTACAACCACTTTTGAGAACATAAAAAAAATCGAATTTTTTTTTAATGTCACAGGGTGCTTGGGGTTGGGAGATTTTGCTCAAAATCTTCATGTCACATCCTTGGAAGATACTAAACTCATATGCCGAGTTTGATATTTTACCGACTTTTCCTTTTTTAGTTATCATGTTTACAGACACACGGAACTTTTTAAAGAAATAGTTTTTTTTATTCCTGGAACCCTAAAGCGTCTATTTGCGGTGAAATCTCGGTATCGAATTTTTGGGTGGAGAGAAGGTAAAAACTAATATACCTAGATGCAATATTAGCAACTCCTTTTGCTTTTACTGAGATCTCAGGAAACTGCATTTGCTAATCTACTGTATAATGTTTAGCGTGAAGAAATATTAGAATATTAAATTGTTTGTACCTTTAATTATTTAAACGAATTTTGCTTCTGTAGGTTTATGAAAATCTTTCAATCCCATTACATAGAAATAAGTGTATCATTATAGACAGCAAAACGTCAGAAAACATACAACGCCACTAGATCGTTCAAGCTTGAGAAAAAAATTGTTTCTTTGTTATTGTTCTCCATGTCCCTTGATAAGCATGATGCAGAACAAAGAACTAGTATTAAGTAATCCGTATAAAGAAAGCCGCGTAGTTATTTCTCATTTCTTCTGTATCATATAATCATAACATACATAAAAGTACGTATCATAGTTTATAAGTAATGTCATTACCCAGAGCTTCTATATGTAGCTGGTAATAAAGAAGGTCATCTCTTCCTTTTAGGGTTCATTGTGTAATAGTAAAAATATCTAATTATCAGTGTTACCACACAGTTTAATTTGTGTTCTCAATAATGGGGGGGGGGGGGACGAAAAGATAAAATGCACAGCTATAACGAAGCATTAGTGCAGTAATAAAACAAAACAAAATCTGATGTGTTACATTCACACGACTTTCTCTACACCTCTCAACATAATTTTGTTGCAAAGCTTATGCTTCTATTTATTTCATGCTAACCGACAAAAAATTAGCAGAATTAGTCTTATTACTTGCTTGCTTGTAAATAGAAGCGAAATAAGGGAGTCCCATAGGTTAAAGTGACTGAAGTTGCTAAGTGACTGAAGTTCCTTTGTACGGACAGGAGTTGGCAAATTCCTGCATGAGAAAAGTATGTTTTTCAAAGCTGAAACAAAAAACAAGGAATATCTTAAAAAAAATCAATTTCAGGAAAAAAATGTATATAACATAAATTGTGTGTTTAAATGTGCTCTACATTTCTTGTGTGGTAAGTCTTTGTCTATCTCTTATGGTTTAGCAATTATGCAAAATTCCGTAAAATTGATCCAGAATAAAGTAGTCCTCAGAGGCTATACCCAGAAAATTCAAAATATACGTTTTATTTGTCAGATAAATATCCTTAATATACGAAATTTTAATCAAAATCGTTAGAGCCATTTTTGAGAAAATCCAAATTGTCTACTTTTTTTCCATGTAAAGGGTAATTTGGGGTGAGGAGCTTTTCTCAAAATCTTCGTGTCGCATCCCTGGAAGATACTAAACTTAAATACCAAGTTTGGTATTTTACCGACTTTTCGTTTTTGAGTTATCGTGTTCACAGACACACGGATCTTTTTCTGAAAATACTTTTTTTGGATACAGGGGACCCTTTAACTTATATTTCCGGTGAAATCTCGGTATTGAATTTTTGGTGGAGTGCAATACCTTCTCTATACACTATGTACATAGTACGTGCAGAGAAAGTAAAAAGTGGTACATTAATATTGCTACCACTCCATTGTGCTTGCTTCCCATGCCTAATACTTACAATTAAGCAAGTAGACTATTTCACAATGTAAATTAAATCACCTTGGTGCCTTGGAACTGGAACCACAGAATTGCTTTTAGGTGCATAGAATCCTGTTTAAAGAACATGTCACGTTATTTAATGCAACCTATAATATACGCTACTAAATTTTAATCTAGTAGGTAGCTCGTAAAACACGTACACACTTTTCTCGTGTAGTTTTATAAGAACACAAACCAGACTTGTGTTTTAATTTCAAAGACAAATCCCATAACGACACTACTGTCAACAACCATAATTAGATTCACGGTAAGTAACCAATACTTTTTCTATATTTTGCAAAGAAACGCTGCACCTCCTGTCTGTTAGCTTCATTTGTACGCAAGAAATTGAGACTGTTAGTTGACTTCGTCATTATCATTATTATTAATTATTGGTTATTATTTAATGTACAAATACAATATTTCTCAATATGTGTAGAAAGATAGCTTGAAGCAAGCGCAGATTAGGGTGTTTACGAAACTAGGTCGCTTCATAAGGGGAAGATTCTTTGTTAAGGTAGAAGTTGGTAAAAGCCACGTACTCCTTTATACATGTGTGTGCAACAGAGTAACAAGTGAAAGTGAACTGGGGGAAGACTTGAATGTACAAGAAATGAGTGTTTCTTCATTGTATAGAGGTAGTCACAAGGTGTTTATAGTGCATTATAGGTAATAAGAACTGCATTATGGGACGCATAGACGCCAAGTTCGCGGTCTTTTTAACCAATAGAAATAAAGCAGTCATGTCACCTTATCATCCTATATAAGTGGCAACTTGAAGACTGCGCTCAGACCGAAATGTTCAGTTGCTAGGTTCACAATATAAGTTCGGCTGCTAGGCGCACTACGTGACGTTCAGTTGCTAGAAGCGTAATTTTAGTATGTGACGTAAAAGTGCTTGTCGTGAGATTTAAACGGTTATAGTCACAAATAAATTTAAACATTCAAGTTAAAAGTGTGTTATGTCATTCATAACTAACTCCTAACTACCCCCATTGTTACTCCAGCCTGAGTGAGTCAAATTTCATGTTCACCGGCCGACGTCATCGGAGGTTTGAGCTGAGCTGAGGCAACAATAGTATTCGTCGCTATAAACAGGTACGTGGAGAGTGACATGCTATAAGTGATTAAGGTAGAGGAGTATACACACACACACACACACACACACATTATACACGGTGCGGAACGTCACATACGGGACAGACGCAAAACGAGCTAGCTCAAAACGTGTTTTGAGGAACGTAGAATTTCAATAATAATTACTCTTGTTAATAAGTTAACATTTTCTTATTTTTATGATTTTAAAATGCATTTTACTCAAGATATTTAAAAGAATAAGTTCTGGAATAATTTTAGGTATTATAAGTTTATCAATTTTGGTCACATAATTACGTGATTCATGCATATAATTCATTTTTATGTGTTTCACCTTAACCTAACTTCCGCTTGCTGTAGCCTACAATGTGTTTACCTGTGCTTGACACCCACTTAATTTAAGGTTAAATAATAATCTGCAGTAATATACAGAATATTTTCAGACGAATATACAGTCATGATCTAAAGAAGTGTTTAACAAATGAATGGGTATATATTAAGGATAATAATTTATTTTGGAAGAGTTTCAATGCGAGCAACCAATATTGTTAATAAACTAAATGCTTGCTACCTTGAAACAGTTCTGACAACTTGAGCACCTTGCGTTTCTTCAAATCATTTGGCCGTGGATGTCATACCGTACAACAAAACTTCACTGACCTTCCACGTTAGGTACAATGAGATGAAAATTACCAAGAGATGTTAAAGAAAGTTATTAAATTGCACAAACAAAACCGTTAATTACAGATTTTATCATGTGCACTATTAAACTTTCTTAACTTTCCTTGTTGCATTCACATCTCACTATTTTACTCTACATTAATAATAATAATAATAATAATAATAATAATGATAATGTTGAGTAAGATAGTGAGATGTTGTGTAGTGTATACTTTCAAGTTAATTGCTTTGGCTAATACTTATATGACATTAAACATTTGCATTACGCTTTTAATTGTTACAGGTGCTTGTGGGTCCTTCCTTTGTCAAAAGAGTATCCTTAACAGCCCTTAGAAATAGTTCCACATATTTCTGCAACTGCCGAAAGCTTGAGTGTTAAAGAAAACCACCAAACCCTATTCATAAAATTCTCATTATCAAACCTAATTGTCTTAACGTAAACAAAGCAATAATTTTCTTCAAATCATATTCAAAATTAGTCTTTAATGATCGGTATACGAGGGTTGCGTTAAGTAAAAAAGCTGATGTGTTCCCTTCACACGACTCTCTCTATACCGCTGTAACAAATTATTGTTAACAGCATATTCTCCTGTCTACTTTATGATAATCGAGATAAACATTAGCAGGAATGGTCTTAATTACATGTTTCTTGTATGTAGAAGGGGAATAAGGGAATACCCTAGGCTAAAGTGATACTCAAATCTTTTAAAAACTGGTTGCCATGTGGTTGGAGTCCGTTTCTATGTAGGGCCAGGAGTTTATAGCCTTCCGTGTGAAAAAAGTTAAGTATTTTACATATGAGCAATATCTCAGAAATGGCCAATTCAACGGGAAAAAAAACCGTACCTATATGACATAAATTATGTGTTTTAACGTGATCTACATCTTTTGTGTTTATCTAACGCGGTCCCTCATAAATTCCTGAATAAACAGCGGTAGGCAACCACGTGGCGAGGAGGGATTGCAATATACACGTTTCACAGGCTTTCTCCAAGTCAAAGAATATTGCACCTTGTGAATTCTTAAGAAATCTGTGTCGACAGCGATACAACATGGTCAGCTGTTGACTGACGTCGGCGAAAACTACACAGGGGGTTGCTCAATAAATGTTGATTTCAAGCCACCATACCAAACGCCTATTTATCATGCGTTCCATCACTTTGCAGACGCAACTGGTGAGGGAAATAGGACGGTAGCTGGAAGGAAAGTGACGGTCCTTTCCAGGTTTCAAAATTGTTTCCCGCCACTTCTCGGGAAAAGTGGTGTCAACCCAGACACGATTATAGACCTGCCTTGCCTTCATCAACATTTGGACGCGGATTCCATCTCGACCGGGTACAGAGTTTCGCTAAGATGAAGGTGCATGGTCTAGCTCCTCAAGGTTTCCAGAAGAAAAGCAGAACCTGAGCCTTGATGGGCAGAAACTCAGGGGAATAATCATCTGAGCCAGACACTTGAGCGCTGTCACGAGAGTTAACCATGTCAAACGGACCAACCACAGCGCTGAGACCGGCAATTGGCTTTTGGGTCCATTTTCCGGCCACCTATCCCAGACGAGGTTATGTCGGTTAAAACTGGCTGCTAAAAATGGTTATTATAAAATTCATATGACAATTTCTTTTTATGTTTTGCTTCTTCAGTCCAAACTTTTTCAGGCACTGAAAATTAATTATACAAAATATTAATCAAGTCTCTGTCTTACATTATAAGTATAAGGTAAACTTCGGTCAAATCATTTTCCCTTTTCTTTGCCTAATTTTGGTACTGCATTCTACAACTTCATTGCCTCTAATGTTCCTATGTTCAGGAATCCAAAATAGCTTGACAGATTTTATATTTGTCCTTAAATATTAAGTATTTCAAATTAGTGTCAGCTACAATAGAAATAATAATAATAATAATAATAATAATAATAATAATAATTGATTCTAAACCAGAAAGACAATATCTTAAATGACTAAAATCTTTAGAAAATTCTGAGTTGCATATAGAACAGCCTGTTTAATAGCAAATATTTCAGCTCTCAATACAGAATACAGGTATAGGAGATGATTGTGAAGGAAATGATATTTTCTATAGAAAAGAGCTCCCACTGAACTATTTTCCAAGTATGTTGAACTATCGATATAAACCGTGGTGGAATCGCACGTCATATTATGAGATACATCTAATAATATCTATCAGTGTTACATTTATCGTTGTACTGAATAAGTGAAGGAGTGTTTCTTAAGAACATGACCATGACTGTAATTAACCTTTAACACAATTCATTTTCTCTTCTCGTCCTTTTTATTATCTTCATCCTGGGAAATCTATCTCCGGCTCAAAATTGCCCCTTTTCTAACCTATGCCATCATGATAATGTGCAATAACTCATTCTCCATGAAGCCAAAAATTGCATTTTAAAATTGGCTATAGATCTCAGATATTTTGAAACAAGAAATATATGGTTTTAAATTTTAAAATTTTCGGGCTGTTTTGCCGTGGTCTGTAGGTTAAAATATGTTTAGTTAAAATATTTCTACCTAACGTTTCGTCCCTGTCTGTGGGGGACATCTTCAGAGGCACTGCACTCACGTCGCTAACTCGGAAAGAATTACATCAGTGCGGGTTATAGCCAATATATATACTCGGGCACTGGTAGGCGGGGTCAAGTGGGTTTGTTTATTTGGCCTGGAGGTTGCGGAGCTGGGAAAGTATAGGGAACCAGGTGGAGTTTAATTTAAGTCCTTTGTCTTTGTTGAAGTTGTTGGTGTTCTTATAAATCTCAATGGCCTCTCTGTATAAACGGGGAAAATAATTTTTAGTCGTAGCTATAACCTCTACCTTATCATATTGCATACGGTGGTCATCCAAAGATAAAACATGTTGTGCCACGGCTGATTTTTCTGTTTGTCCGAGGCGGCAGTTTCTTTTATGTTCTGTAATGCGTGTGTTAATGCTACGCTTTGTAGTGCCGATGTAAACTTGGCCACGTGTGCACGGGATTTTGTAAACACCAGATTTTGAAAGTGGATCGAGTAGTCGGTCTTTAGCTGATTTGAGGTACTGTTTTATTTTAGTTGTCGGCATGTATATAGGTTTCACGTGTTGTTTCTCTAAAATCTTCCCGATACGATCAGTTATGTTTTTTATATATGGCAAGAATACTATACATGAAACCTATATACATGCCGACAACCAAAATAAAACAGTACCTCAAATCGGCTAAAGACCGACTCGATCCACTTTCAAAATCTGGTGTTTACAAAATCCCGTGCACATGTGGCCAAGTTTACATCGGCACTACAAAGCGTAGCATTAACACACGCATTACAGAACATAAAAGAAACTGCCGCCTCGGACAAACAGAAAAATCAGCCGTGGCACAACATGTTTTATCTTTGGATGACCACCGTATGCAATATGATAAGGTAGAGGTTATAGCTACGACTAAAAATTATTTTCCCCGTTTATACAGAGAGGCCATTGAGATTTATAAGAACACCAACAACTTCAACAAAGACAAAGGACTTAAATTAAACTCCACCTGGTTCCCTATACTTTCCCAGCTCCGCAACCTCCAGGCCAAATAAACAAACCCACTTGACCCCGCCTACCAGTGCCCGAGTATATATATTGGCTATAACCCGCACTGATGTAATTCTTTCCGAGTTAGCGACGTGAGTGCAGTGCCTCTGAAGATGTCCCCCACAGACAGGGACGAAACGTTAGGTAGAAATATTTTAACTAAACATATTTTAACCTACAGACCACGGCAAAACAGCCCGAAAATTTTAAATTTTAAAACCATGGACACCGGCCGTGAAAGCTTACGCATATATTTAAGACATATATGTTTCATACATGTACCTTGTTTCTACATCCCACTTAGGAAATAACCCATTTTGCATTTTAAAATGTTTCCTCCAGTGAGGCTAATATGCGCAAACTCAAAAAACAGAAATATTGTATATTTTAACATAATTTTCATTGTAAAATTGGAACTTTTTTCATGTATTCTATTTGATAGGATAATTTTTACAAAATTATGTTAAAGTTTTCTTACTGTTTGTGTACATCAGCCAACTGCACTATATTTTTCTGGTTATTAAACGAAACTTTTAATATTTTGATCCTAAAATAAGCTAGGAAAAGGGGCGTTTAATTCAATTAATCGTTTATTACTACCCCCGAAACAAACATCAGCTATGATAAAATCGTGGGCTTTGTACTGAGAATTATAATGTTGGCAACTTTTTACTTTCTCTACACGCAGACCCACCTTCTGGCGCTGATTAACGCGCGGTGTAGCACGAGTTGCAAGATGCTCGATTCAGGTTCCAATGTTACCAAAACCTTGACAACTTTCTTCCTGATTTGGCACAAAGCTATATAGCAAATCGGAACATTTTTGTAACTTGCTTATTTGTTCTCTTTATTCTAACTTAATCAGTCCAGTTACAAGAAATGAAAATGAACACTCTCAGACATATCCATCCAGTTTCATCTAAATATGCAGGGATTATTACAATGTTTTAAAACTAACGTTGGTATTTCAGATAAAACTATAGAACCAGACCCATTTTCAGGGTATCTCTAAAACTACACAAAATACCTAGGCTGACAATCACAAACTGTGCCAAATGCATAGGTATTCACTAATACTTTCGTTGAAAAGAAAATTAGGTTTACCCCCCATAACTTGACAAACTTCTCAATATCCACTAGATAAGTGTTTCCAACATGAAACTTAGTGATGAAACATTCTCTAACTACGAAGAACAATCGATAACATGTTAGGAGTTCTAGTATTTTGAAATTGTTTTTATTAACTTTAAATGTTTTGAAAATTTTCTTTATTGTTTAAAGGCTTAGTGAAGTTTCTTTTTCAAAATAATTAGAAAGAAAATTAAGGATCGAAGACTGAAGAACACGTAAAATGAACTTTCGTTTGTTCTTCATTCGTATACATTTTTGTTTATACCTAAAATTATTAGAATAACAAACACTGAACTAACGTTGCACCTCGATGGATAATACATAGAGAAGAAAAAAAGCGAACGCAGACTGTGGGACTTGAACCGCTGATATGCTGGAAGTGATCAGGGAACATGAAATTCACCAGTTGAGCTACAATCATTGCGCCCGCTTACTGCACTAAAACTTGTAGGTATAGTATCAAACGTGTCTCTGATCTGTTGTGGACCCCTTTTTGTAGCTTAAGCCGTTCATTTAGCCTTCATTATAATTTACGTTGTAGAATGTATGATAGCGATCCTATTGATATCACATGCACTGTAACACGAGTTAATAAGAGCAAGTTTTTGAAATGGATATAACTATTGTTGCTAAGGCCTACTTTCCGATGAAGGAGTGCACTAGATTTGCATGGTTACCAAATGGCCAACAAGCACGGTAACTTCGACCTTATTAGTTTCAGACTATGAAGTGTTGCCTATCTCCAAAAATAATAAGGAACAGGTGAACCACCTTGTATAAAGTAGGTATTGAAATGCACCCAATAATTCGATACCGAGATTTCACCGGAAATACATACTTTGGGCACCCTTGAATAAAAAAAAAAACAGTTTTGGAAAAGGGTCCACGCACGGGTGTGTGTGTGTGTGTGTGTGTGTGTGTGTGTGTGTGTGTGTGTGTGTGTGTGTGTGGACAGCATAGCTCAAATTTGGTATCTTTCAAGGATGCGACACGAAGATTTTCAAGAAAATCCCGTAGCCCGCCTTGGCAGTGTGGTAGTAGCGGTCTTCCTCGTATTCAATAGGTCGCGAGTTAATATCGCTTAGGGTGAGTTACCCGGATAAGGTTTTCCCTTATTCTGAGAAGACGAATGTCGAGTAACTTTAAGCTTCATGGTCCCCGAGATCATTTGAGCGCCATTACACCAATTTCATTCACCGTCCGATATGACCAACCGCTAAAGGACGTTAAGCTACAATAAAAAAATAAATAAATAAAAATGCAAAATAAAGAAAGTCCCCCACCCCCAACTACCCTTTATATGGAACTTTTTTCGAAAATGTTGATGTTCTAAAAAATGGCTCTATTAAGTTTGATTAAAATATCGTATATTACAGATATTTACCTGACAATAAAAATGTATATCTTGAATTTTCTGGGAATACCTCTGAAGACTACTTTATTCTGGATGAATTTTACGACATTTTCATAAGTGTTAAACCGTAAGAGATGGACAAAAACTTACCACACAAAAAATGTAGAGCATATTAAAACACACAATTTGTGTTATATAATTTTTTTCGCGGAGTTGATAGTTTTTGAGATATTCTTTATTTCTGGTTTCACCTTTAAAATACTTAAACAGGAATTTGTCAACTCCTGTCCATACAAACAAAGGAGCTCCAATCACAGAGCAACCATCTTTTGACTATCACTTTAACGT
The DNA here is from genome assembly GCA_030762935.1 of Hymenopus coronatus. Lineage (NCBI taxonomy): Eukaryota > Metazoa > Arthropoda > Insecta > Mantodea > Hymenopodidae > Hymenopus > Hymenopus coronatus. The sequence goes on from CM060884.1 coordinate 2,030,616, forward strand.
ATGGACTCCTTTTTTCGCTGCTACTTTCAAGGAAGCAAGTAATAAGACTATTTCTGCTAATTTTTCCCCATTAGGATGAAGTAGATAGAAGAATAAGCTTTTTAACAATAATTTGTTGCAGAGATGTAGAGAAAGTCATGTGAATGGAACACATCAGATTTTTTAAATATTTTAAATGCTTAACGCACTTGCAAGAATAAGTTTTTCTCTTAGACAGCTTTGACAGTGAAATAACGAAGGTCTTTAAGGAAATAATTAATCCAAAATGTGATTAAATGTGAATTCCTTTAACTTATGCCTACATATAAATTACCGGTTTACTTTGAAAGATTTTCACAAATTTGTTTTCGTGCATTGTCCTTTTTATTTTCTCTACACGTACTATACACATTGCATGTAGAGAAGGTATTGTATTTCACCAAAAATAGACGTTTTATGGTCCCCTCTATCCATATAAGCATTTTACTTTCTCTACACGTACTATGTACACATTATGTATAGAGAAGGTATTGCATTTCACCCAAAATTCGACTCCGTGATTTCACCGGAAATACATGTTTTAGGGACCCATGTATCTGAAAAAAAGCATTTTTAGAAAAAGGTTCGTGTATGAGTGTCCGTGTGTATGGTGAACACGATAACTCAAGAACGAAAAGTCGGTAAAATACCAAACTTGGTATTTAAACTTGCTAACTTTCAGGGATGCGGCATGAAGATTTTGAGAACAACCCCTCTCCATCCCAAACTACCCTTTAATAGAAAAACATGTTAAAATGTTTTTATTTTCTCAAAAAAGACTAACAATTTTGATTAAATATCACATATTAAAGATATTTATGAAGATTTTACATTGCAAATAAAATATTTATTTTGAATAGCCTCTAAACGCCTCTTTATTCCCAATGAATTTTGCTGCATTATAGGTAACTGATAAACAGTGACAGAAAAACTTACTTCACAAAAAAGTAGATCACATTAAAACGCCCAATTTATATTCGGTACGTTTTTTCATGGAATTGACAATTCCTGAGATATTCGTTGTTTTTTTGTTTCAAATTTAAAATACTTAAACTTTTCTCACACGGAAAATTGTAAACTCCTGGCCTTACATAGAAACGGATTTCAAGCACGTGGCAACGAGCTTTTAAAAGATTTGACTATCGTTTTAGCCTAATGTGTTCCCTTATTTTCCTTCTAGTTGCAAGACAGCATTTCAGCTAATATTTATTTTGATTAACATCAAGTAGACAGAAGAATAAGCTTTTTAACAATAATTTGTTACAGAGATGTAGAGAAAGTCATGTGAATGGAACACGTCAGCTGGATCAGATGCATCATTCTCACATTTCCTACACACAACGTATAGCAATACACTACCAAACTACACGACTGCCTTTTATGTGGAACAGCCTCACCGGTTTTAATTCTTATTTTTCTGTTCCTGTTCCGTTCCGTGCTGTAATGGGTTTCCTCTTTAACGCGTCACGAACACAAAGACATTTCTCTGAGATGAATAAAACATTTCTCAAGACGCCGATGTGTGAGAGATTTCTGGTTGACAAAGCGGCCATTTTCCAGTTTCGCATTCCACCTGTGCTCCATCCCCATACTGTATCATGAGTGTCACGGCCTGCGGTGCCGCAAGTAGAAACACTATCCAAACAAAAACGTGGATCTTGTGGTGTTCCGAACATCGACTATCCTAACTTTTCGGGCTGGGGACGCGGGCAAACAACCAACAGGTCGCCACAAAAGTCAACACATACATTTTCATGTTTATATTTTTAATACACGACATTTTAATCGAAATCGTTAAAGGCATTTTTTTAAAGAAAGAATGAAAAGGGCAGTTTGAGGTAGGGATTCTCCTGAAAATCTCCGCGTCTCATCCTTGAAAGGTACTAAACTTAAATAAAAAGTTTGGTATTTAACGGACTTTTCGTTTTCAAGTTATCGTATTTTCTCTCTCTCTCTCTCTCTCTCTCTCTCTCTCTCTCTCTCTCCCTCTCTCTCACACACACACTTAAGAATGATTTTATAGATACAGGGACCCAAAACGTGCATTGAGTGAAATCTTAGTGTCGAAATTTAGGGTGGAATGCAATGTTCCTAGAAATGTTGACTAAGGTGTAAGAACATCACGTGAAAATACCACACACTTTTCATCAAATGCGTCCTTCTTCAGATTAAAACGAAGGTAAACGAAGGCGGAATAATTGGAATAATGCATTAAATTCCGGTCAATATGTGTAGATTTTCGTTTTACATTCTGTTCATAGGCGCTTAACAAAGTCCATTGTTTACATTTGGTGCACACACATATTTTATTGCATGTAAGATATGTTACCCCCCCCCCCCAAAAGTAAAATGTCAGATTTCATTCTCAGAAACAATGAGAATATATCGGGAAATAATCTACATTGCCAAGTATGCACCCAATAATGGATAATGTAGATCATTTAAGAGTTTATTTTAAACTCTTGTTTTCTGAGCTGATGTGTCCACATTACAGTGGCCTGCTGACATTACCTCGCTCTATACTAATTAAATATTGCTCAGCGCCAGTTAGCGATTTACATATAGAGAAGCCATTGTATTGCACCCAAGAATTCAATACCTATCGAGATTTCACCGCTAATACATGTTTTGAGACCCTCTGAATAAAAATCTGATGTGTTCTATTCACATGACTTTCTCTGCAACTCTGCAATAAATTATTGTGAAAAAGCTTATGCTTCTATTTACTTCCTGCTAATCGAGAAAAAATTAGCAGAAATAGTCTTATTACTTGTTTCCTTGTAAGTAGAAGGGAAATAAGGGAGTACCATAGGTTAAAGTGATAGTCAAAAGCTGGTTGCTATGTGACTGAAGTTGCTCTGTTTATATGGACAGGAGTTGATAAATTCCTATATGAGAAAAGTAAGTTTTTCATAGCTGAAACCAAAAACAATGAATATCTCAAAAACGACCAACTCCACGAAAATAATGTATGTGACATAGATTGTGTCTTTTAACGTGCTCTACATTTATTGTATAGTAAGTTTTTATCTAAGTCTAACGGTTTAGCAGTTATGCAAACTTCCCTAAATTTCGCCCAGAATAAAGTACTCTTCAGAAGCTATTTCCAGAAAATTCAGGATATACATTTTGTTTGCCAGGTAAATATCTTTAATTTATTATATTTTAATCAAAATCGTTAAGAGCCATTTTTGCGAAAATCAAAATTTTCGAAAAAAGTTCCATGTAAAGGGTAGTTTGGGGTGGGGGAAATTTTCTCAAAATCTTCATGTCGCATGCCTGGAAGATACTAAACTTAAATATCAAGTTTGGTATTCTACCGACTTTTCCTTTTTGAGTTATCGTGTTCACAGACACACGGACACACTGACACACGGACATAGACACACGCGCGCGCGCGGACCTTTTTATGAAAATGCTTTTTATGGATATAAGGGACCCTAAAACATATATTTCCGGTGAAATCTCGGTATCGAATTTTTGGGTGGAGTGTAATACCTTCTCTATACACTATGTACATAGTGCGTATAAAGAAAGTAAAAAATTGAGGCATTTTTAGGAAAATGTCCATGTGTGTCTGTGAGCAGCATAGCTCAAAAACGAGATATTTAAGTTCAATATCTTAAAGCGATGCGACACGGAGATTTTCAAGTAAATCCCCCCACCCCAAACTACGCTTTATATGGCAAAGATTTCGAAAATCTTGATTTTCTCAAAAAGGGCTCCAACGACTTGGATTAAAATGGCTTATATTAAAGATATTTACATGGCAAACAAAATGTATATCTTGCATTTTCTGAGAATAGCCTCTGAAGACCTCTTTATTCTGGATGACTTTTATTGAATTTTGCATAACTAGTAAACCGTAAGAGATGGACAAAAACTTCCTACATAAAAAATGTAGATCTCGATAAAAGACACAATTTATATCATTATGTGAACGGAGTTGGGCACTTTCGGGATGTTGCTTGTTATTGATTTCAGTTTTAAAATACTTTAACTTTTCTTATAGGGTATTTGTCAATGCAAAGAGACGGACGACAATCCCATAGCAAGCACCTTAGTCTAGTGTATTTCCTTACAAGGAAGCAAGTAATAAGACCGTGTATCTGAAGAATAAGCTTGTTAACACAGTGATGAGGATGCTCCTAGCCTGAAGCATTTAGTAAACATCTGAGTTTCACTAACAGATACTTGAGGATGGAGAAAGCACCAAGATGCAAGGTAGTGACTTTGACCTAGAAAAGTCTTGCCACTAGCAATCCCTTCTGCTCCTCAATAAGGAAGTACCTACACTTACTTCTCCATAAACCCAACTATTAATGAACGGGACACGAATCATTACCAACCGTGCCACTAATTTCTGATAGGCGATCAACAATTCATCAATTTCTAATCAGTTTTTCAATACGTTGTCAACGAACGTCCAAGAATACACGTACAAATTACTAAGAAGGTATTTTACGAACGAAAAGGCGAAAGTGATAAATAAAATATATTTGGGGGGTAATACGTAGTTGGTTTTTCCAACAGAAAAAACACTAAAGAATTAGAAGCACGTTTCTTATCAAAGGTAAACACGGAAAGCGTCAGTTAATTGCTCGTCCTTTAGCATGCAGCCACTTGTTGAGTTATTGGACGTGAGGGTGCATGTCAAGTGTTCACTTGTCAGTGTGTTCTCACACCTTCTTGCTACCATAGCGTGAGAACACCTCAACACAGCAAGTATATTGCACATTTTTTTCATTTTGTCGTAAAAAAACTAAACAACTGTGTACAGTTGTACACTGTGTACAGGTGCCGATTCAATTCAACTCCTTTTTCTATGGGAACCGAGTAAGTTTTCCAACAACGTTGTTGGGATTTGGCGTGAAGCAAGCTTTTCCTCCGAAAGCTGGCGATCTCACATCCACAACATTAGGTATAATACAGTCTGACACTATGTGCTGCCCTCTGTATTACGGGATACCGAAATGTCATTGTTAACATGGCAACCAACTATTGTCCCAGGCGATCGCATTCCACCGGTGCTCTAACTTCATTCCATGTATCACTTGCTGTGCCATAGTAGTAAAGCGGGCATCAACACTATCAAACTGATGTGTTACACTCACATGCCTTTCTCTAGCTGCCCTACAAATAAACTTCTTACAAAAGATTATTCTTCTTTCTGCACAATGCTACTCGAGATAAGCATTAGCAGAATGTTTTTATTACTTAGTTCCTTATAAGTAGAACGCAACTAAAGGAATGTGCTTTGCTAAAGTGATAGTCAATTTTTTTAAAAGCTGTCGTTATGCGATTGTCATTGCAAATCGCTTCTTTGCTTGACTAGGAGTAGAACAAAAGAAAAACGGACACTTCCTGTCTGAGAAAAGAATAAGTACTTTACAATTGAAACTAATAACAAGTAATATCTTGAAAACGGTCAACTCCACGAAAAAAATGTATGTGACATAAATTGTGTATTTTAACGAGATCTACATTTTTTCTGAAGTTAAGTTTTTGTCTGCCTCTTACGGATTACTACTAATGCACAATTCAGCAAAATTCATCCACAATAAACAGGTCTTCAGAAGTTATTCCCAGAAAATTCAAGATATGCACTTTATTTGTGATGAAAATGGCTTATATGTGGTATTTTAATCAAAATCGTTAGAGCCATTTTTAAGAAAAACATTTTCGTAAAATGTTCCATGTAAAAGATAGTTTGAGGTGGGGGGATTTTCTTGAAAATGTTCATGACGCATCCTTGGAAGATACCAAACTTATATACCAAGTCTGGTATTTAACCAACTTTTCGTTTCTGAGCTATACTGTCCACATACACACACACACGCGCGCGCGCGCGCGCGCGCGCGGATTTCTTTAAGACATTGCTTTTTTGGATTCAGGGGGTCCTAAAACATGTATTTCCGGTTGAATTTTTGGGTGGAATACAATACCTTCTCTATTCACTATGCACATTGTACATACGGGGCTAGAGAAAGTAAGACAAAACGAACTATTGTAAATGCGAGAAAGAAAACTGCAGACAAGATCTATCTACTGCATGTAATAGGACAATGTCAGATTACTCAATGATTAAATTGAATATATTAACATTTGCTAATAGCAAAAAAAAAAAAAAAAAAAAAAAACAAAAAAAAAACAAAAAAAAAACAACAACAACAAACAAACCAACCAACCATATAGTGAATGTTTTTCTCTCGCTTGCATAATGAACTACTCAGCAATATTGGTAATACACAATGTACGATAGTCACATCGATAAACTACAATTCAATATGTTTTAAAAGAAATATAACCAACAGACGCAGAAATTTAAGACTTAGGTTTTTAGATACGTGGTAAAATATTGTCATTATATGTTAAACGTATAGGTTATGATTTGTGAACAAGCTGGAGGTTTCAACAAATATAAAACATCTTTTAATGATGAACTTAAAGTACTTATAACCTCTCGCAGCAGCTTTTCACTTTCTCTACACGTACTATGTGCATAGTGTATAGAGAAGGTATTGCATTGCACCCAAAAATTCGATACCGAGAGTCTACCGGAAATACATGTCTTGGGTCCCCCTGAATCAAAAATCTGATGTGTTCCATTCACATGACTTTCTCTATATATCTGCAACAAAATATTGTTAAAAAGGTTATGCTTCTATTTACTTCAGGCTAATCGAGAAACAATTAGCAGAAATAGTCTTATTACTTGCTTCTTTTTAAGTAGAAGGGAAATAAGGGAGTACCATAGGTTAAAGTGATAGTCAAAAGCTGGTTGCTATGTGACTGAGTTCCTTTGTTTGTGTGGACAGGAATTGACAAATTCCTGCATGAGAAAAGTATGTTTTTCAAAGCTGAAATTAAAAACAAGAAATATCTTAAAAACGATCAATTGCACGAAATAAATGTATATAACATAAATTGTGTGTTTTAATGTGTTATACATATTCTGTGTGGTAAGTTTTTGTACATCTCTTACGGTTTAGCAGTTATGCAAAAATCCCTAAAATCCATCAAGAATAAAGTAGTCTTCAGAGGCTATTCCCAGAAAATTCAAGATATACATTTTATTTGTCAAGTAAATATCTTAAATATAAGATGTTTTATTCAAAATCGTTAGATCTATTTTTAAGAAAATCAAAATTTTCGAAATTTTTTCCATGTAACGGGTAGTTTGTGATGAGTTTTTTTCTTTCTTGAAAATCTTCGTGTCGCATCCTTGGAAGATACCAAAATTAAATACCAAATTTGGTTTTTAGTGGTCTTTTCGTTTTTGAGTTATGCTGCCCACACACACACACACACACACACACACATGGACATTTTTCCTAAAAATGCTTTTTTTGGTTTCAGGGGTTTCAAAACATACATTTACGGTGAAATCTCGGTATCGAATTTTTGGGTGCAATACAATACCTTCTCTATACACTATGTACATAGAACGTATAGAGAAAACAAAAAATATTTTTGGAAATAGGTCTGTCTGTGTGTGTGTGTGTGTGTGTGTGTGTCTCTCTCTCTCTCTCTCTCTCTCTCTCTCTCTGTGTCTGTGGACAGCATAACTCAAAAACGAAAAGACCGTTGAATACCAAAATTGGTATTTACTTTTGGTATCTTCCAAGGATGCGACACGAAGATTTTCAAGGAAACCCCCCACCCCAACTACCCTTATACATGTAACTTTTTTCCAAAATTCTCATTTTCTTAAAAATGACTCCAACGATTTTGATTAAAATATCGTATATTAAAGATATTTACCTGACAAATAAAATGTATTTCTTGAATTTTCTGGGAATAGCCCCTGAAGACTACTTTATTCTGGATGAATTTTATGGAATATTGCATAACTGCTAAACCGTAAGAGATGGACAAAAACGTACTACACAAAAAATGTACAGCACGTTAAAAAACACAATTTATGTGAAATAACTTTTTTCATGGAGTTGATCGTTTTTGGTTTCAGCTTTGAAGAACTTATAGTGTACTCATTCAGAAATTTGTCAACTCCTGTCCATACAAACAAAGGAACTTCATTTGACCATCACTTTAACCTATAGTACTCCTTATTTCGCTTCTACTTACAAGGAAGCAAGTAATGATACTATTTCTGCTAATTTTTCTCGATTATCATGAAGTAAATAGAAGCATAAGCTGTTTAACAATAATTTGTTGTAGAGAATTAGAGAAAGTTAGGTGAATGGAACACATCTGATTATTATATTATTGTAAAGCAGGATATTTTGAGATTTTAATAAAAATAATGGATTTTTGCAATTTTATATCGTTTACCCTTCTGAACCGCAAATAAAAGAGTTACAATTTACTGCCTAGGCGATTTTCAAAGGCATGAAAATAATAGATTAGCAGATACAGAATAGTGCAAATTACAAAATAATTTGTCTTAGCTACATAAGCATATGAAGAATTGGCAACTTTTTACTGTTTAGGACTACTAATGGCGCAGAGCCAACAAAGAATCAGATAAGCAATGAAGCAACATTTTCAACAGAAAACGGTTCGCGAGTCTGGAAGTATTTATAAGATAATTGTACATCAGGTTATTTGACGTGGTTAAAAGCGACAGCTTCATTTACTGGCACGTAAAAACTCCTACGGCATGAAATTCCAATTGACAGTGTGGCTTTTGTATACACATAGTACGTGCTTATAAAAGTAGGTTTGTTAATGGTCTATGTAGCGTGTGTCGATGATGTATTGCATACTTCATGTGATTGTCACTACCTGCAACCATAAATGAAACACGAGTATTTTTATTGTAGTGCAGCAATGAGAATTAGTGAAGTGGTCATTAACATCACTTGTAATGCACAATGAGACGGCCTCTCACAGAAGCATTTTACTTTCTCTACACGTACTATGCACATGGTATATAGAGAAGCTATTGTAATACGCCCAAAAATTCTATACCGAGATCTCACCGCAAATACATGTTTTGAGACCCCATGAATAAAAAAAAATATTCTTAGAATAATGTCCGTGTGTGTGACTGTCTGTGGGCAGCATAGCTCAAAAACGAAATGAGCGTTAAAAACCAAACTTGGAATTTAAGTTAAGTATCTTTCAAGGATGTGACACGAAGATTTTCGAGAAAATGCCACCAACCCCAACTACCCTTTACATGGAAAAATTTTCGAAAATGTTGATTTTTACAAAAATGATTAAAATATCGTACATTTAAGATATTACCTGACAAATAAAATGTATATCCTGAATTTTGTTGGAATAGCCTCTGAAGACTACTTTATTGTGGATGAATTTTACGGAATTTTGTATAACTGGCCAACCGTAAGAGATAGACAAAAACTTACTTAAAAGAAAATGCAGAGCACGTTAAAACACACAATTTATGCTATATAAATTTTTCGTGCAGTTGTCGTTTTTGAGATATTTCTTGTATTGCTTTCAGCTTTGAAAAACATACTTTTCTTATACAGGAATTTGTCAACTCCGGTCCAGACAAACAAAGGAACTTCAGTTACATAGCAACCAGCTTTTGACTATCACTTTAACCTATGGTACTCCCTTATTTCGCTTCTACTTACAAGGAAGCAAGTAATAAGACTATTTCTGGTAATTTTTTCCCACTTAGCATGAAATAAATAGAAGCATTAGCGTTTTAGCATTAATTGTTGCAGATATATAGAGAAAGTAATGTGAATGGAACACATCAGATTTTAAAGTAGCTCGCGGATTCGAAAGAAGGACGAAGATTTTGTTAAAAGTAAAGCCAGAACGTGCCTGAACCTTAAAAGACAGCCTGGAGTCAAATAGGATGTTTTTGTCTATGCTTGTTATTAATTCCACCTTTTGTACGCTCGCGCTATCGTCAAATTGCTATTTAATATGATATCAATATTCAGTTCTATAATTTTCAACTTTTATGCAGATTTTTTTTCTTAATCAGACTACATCAATTTTAGATCCTTTCAAATTTCTGTGCGAGAAAACGGGGTTTTCAGTAAAAGTGGGATATTTGCTGCTCCTATAGTTAACACGCATTAACTAAAACTAGAATGCTATACTCCCGCACACTTTAGTATGAACAGTTCCACACACGGGTTCTCTTTTTACTGAGAACAAATCATTCGATTTCAGGAGAGAGAAAAATATATATCCATATTTACTTAACATTATTGCTTGTAATAGACTGCAGTATTAGAGTGCGCTGTTTGAAAATAAAGCGGTTACATTGGCGGCGGGAGAAAGTCGAACAAAATGGCGGCAAGTTTGCGACTGTCTCCATTCAGTATGCTAAAAATGAGTGATCACGGATATAAAAAGCACCCTAAGGGTAAACTGTTAAAGAGTGCCGAGAAGCAGATTGTTTTGAGTGTGTTTCATAACTTTAGAGCATAATCCGGATACGTTAGTGAATGTAAGGGCAGGGCACACCGTTGTGTCAGACGCGAGTGTTGTTCACGCTCGCAAAGAAACTGGTAGAGGAAGAGAGTTGAATTTGTAAGTGTGCAACTTATTCTAAAGTGATATATCCGGTAGAAGGGAAGTCATTACATTAAAGCAGTGATAAATCTCGATATTTGCAACACATTTTGTATCTTATGTTTTTGTTTCTGACCATTTCCTACGGAAATAATTTAGTTTTTTCCAAAACAAGAGACAGACAAGCTCGCAACGTTGCAGTTGTGCACTAGGCTAAACACGTCCCACTGCTGCTACCACACCAGCGTAGGCCAATCAGAATGCCAGTTGCATTCATCTCCCAAAACATTACACCACCCTGCGTCGTGTTTACATCCAGAAGCCGCTTCAGAAACCTGACCAACCTCAACACAACCTTGTCGAGTTACTTCACGTCTGAAAAGGTTGCTCGGAATATTGCTTTAATGCTTTTAAATTATTAATTATTTTGAAATAGTGCCATAATTCCTACCGAAACTAATGTCAGAAATACGTTACTCTTACAAGTAACATACTGTTACCTTCGTACATTCTTGTGGAATTACGCATCGCATTTGGAACAAAAACCATTTATTTTTACGAAATCGGTTGATCAAAGAACAAAATGCCAATATACTTTTTTCTTAGTAATGCTTCTATGAAGCAGATATTAGAGAGAGAATGTAATATGTTACTTTCTACCCGGTACAATGAGCCACGTACAACAAACAAAGTGTTAAGTACCGTCAACGGTGACTATGTTTACAAGATTTTAAACGTACGAGCTTCCGCAATTTACTTTTAAAAATGGGGGTTTCGTTCGTGAAACGAAACAATGCCAACATAGTTGTAGATAGGGCTGACAACTTTCAAACTGAAAGAGGTGCGTCAGGTGACGGTGGAATGCGGCAACTGGACTATCTCCTAATAGTATCGAGTCATGAACATAGTTGCAGATAGGGCTGACCACTTTCAAACTGAAAGAGGTGCGCCAGGTGACGGTGGAATGCGGCAACTGGACTATCTCCTGATAGTATCGAGTCATGAACATAGTTGCAGATAGGGCTGACCACTTTCAAACTGAAAGAGGTGCGCCAGGTGACGGTGGAATGCGGCAACTGGACTATCTCCTGATAGTATCGAGTCATGAACATAGTTGCAGATAGGGCTGACCACTTTCAAACTGAAAGAGGTGCGTCAGGTGACGGTGGAATGCGGCAACTGGACTATCTCCTGATAGTATCGAGTCATGAACATAGTTGCAGATAGGGCTGACCACTTTCAAACTGAAAGAGGTGCGCCAGGTGACGGTGGAATGCGGCAACTGGACTATCTCCTGATAGTATCGAGTCATGAACATAGTTGCAGATAGGGCTGACCACTTTCAAACTGAAAGAGGTGCGCCAGGTGACGGTGGAATGCGGCAACTGGACTATCTCCTGATAGTATCGAATGATGACAGTTGAGGATCATCCTGCTGGCGATGACTACTTTCAATATAAGAACAAAACAGGTGTTCGTTTGAATGTATTCACTCTGATATTATGTTATTCATATATTTCTCAGCACCATTTAATAGGACAAGAAAAATCTACTCGTAATCAATTCTTGTTCATACAACTTGTTTTGAATGTAATTGGGCATAAATCATGGACGAAGGTGAACTGTCGCCTGGCACATACCTACGCTTGTGCATGTGAGCGCGGAGCAATACAATAAGTGCGCTTCTAAGAATAGGATAGACAATAGTTTGAATTCTCCAACTTCGATAAGATGAGCTTATAATTTTTTTGAATGAAAGATTTACAGGAAATGCTATACCTATACAGTAGAAAAGTCAAGTATTGGGTTTACAACGCAGACCAAGCGAGAGAAAATGGATTAGAAAAAGATTTTAAAACAGGCCGATGTCTCTAAGTAGCAATAAATAGTTATCTTGCCAGGCAGCAAGCTGGTAACATGTTTGTTAGCAAGTGTTCATGTACGTTATTTATTTTGGATTTTATAGTTATGGAAGGAGGAGCTTGAAGAGACAAAATGTTTGTAAAATATGAAGTAACGCGAAATAATAATAAATGTGTTACGTAAAATGAGTATCAGTAAAGCTAAGCTACCAGGGGCTTAGAAACAGTAACGCATAGGACAATAGAGAAAGTGTCTGATGCCAATAATCAGAAAGCAAAAAGAGTGAGGGAAACAAAACAGGCTAGTTGGAATTTTGTCAAGATAAACAATGGTGATGTCTAAATCTTTATAATTTTTATCTCAATATTTGATATTTTTATACCAACACAAATGTATTTCCAAGCACCAAACCTAGGAATAAAGAAAAGAAAACACGATAAAAGCCTCGTTTTAGACAGTTGGTTTGCAGTGTAGCACCTTGTAACACAATTTCACCTAAGTAAACGAGTGGTGGTTAAATGGGTTGAAGGGTAGTTCTCCATTTCCCAGCCACGGGATGGGAGGGAGCGACAGAGAAGTAAACTTTTAGGCGCCTAACCTATGAGATTATAGCGCCCTAGAAAATGAGAGAAAAAAAGTATAAAATATCACTTCGGGCTGAAGGTCATAGTAAAAAATACACACACTAAAACGAGTATTAAAAGTACGAGACATCTCTCCGAAAATACATAAAATTTTAATAATAAAAAATAAATACAATTATATAGTGCCAAAGCTGTGCAACGCAATTAAAACTAAATACGACCAATCGTGGGGCACTGATAAAACACCTTCTACAGCACCCAGGTGGTTCACAGGCAAGGTCGCGACAAACCGGAGCTGGTTCTCAGTGCGTCCGATACGCAGCCGACCTCTTCTCGGCGTGAGGTTTTCCAGGACTGTTTTAATTACCCGCACTTTGTTACCATTAGTTCTGGGCCATTCAACCGCCCAATGAGAAAGAATGGTCCCTCGTAACTCCGCGGGAAATATTGTGCAAAATGAAATGGCTCTCCTCGCTACAGAATCAGCTGCCTTGTTCCCCGCTACTCCCGTGAGAACCTCACCCTTAAGACCTGCTGCTCAAAGGGAGAGAAGACAATCTTAGATCCGCTATACGATAGTGTACAGAGCACTCAGAGAATCCGAACATATCGCATGTCGCCTGGAGAATACCAAACGCTTATCTGTAAAAATCAAACACTGTTGTGAAAGCCGAAAAATAAAATATTCGCTATCAACCACAACCACACATCCAATACTTTGATCTTTCTTTGATCCGGCAGTATAAATAAAAATGTGGCCGCGAGCTAAAAAGTTAAGACAGAAGGATGATATCAGAGGTAGTCGACTTCGAAGTAGAAGGAAACCCTAGTTGGATAGAGGTTCCCAGGCGAAGCCAAGAAGGGAAGCGAGTTTCTAGTTTTGGAAGCAGAGCAGGCATTTGACATAAAGCTTGCGAAAATGTACCCCTGGTGGCAAGAGGACGAGGCAGCAAGAGTCGTACAAAACATTCAAGGAACCGTAAGTATGCATGTGCCGGGTGTTGAGTCAGGCATTGCTGCACAAAAGCAGCTCACTATTAACAGGGCTAATGTGCCAATTGCTAGCCTCTATTATGAAGTGTTTAAGCGACGAAGGATAGAGGGTCACGCGGAAGAATAATATGGAATGGACTAATGTTCGATACAGATATAGAAGGACGTTCCTATCGGCTCCTCGGGAAGTGCCACTTAAAATATCAATAGAACTATACACCATGCCTTCAAATGAGTTATATGGGCGGAACAACATAACTTTATACAAAGATTAATCAGGAATTTCGATTCAATAGCAAACAGTAGTATTTCTGTGCCGAGACGGAGAGGAGCAGGAAACTTCTTTGGGCACCACAAACCGTCTTCTCGGCGGAGAGGTGAAAGTCATTTGCTATACTATAGTCCACCCAACACAAGAAGGCAAGCGGGGCCTGAGGGGAGAGTGAGCGAGCGAGGGGGGGGGGGGGGCTTGAACTGTTATCAGGTCACATACTAGTGGATCTCTTTACATTTACTGCATGTGTATATGAACCAACCTACTGCTGCCAGATCTAATGCTCGTTTCAGTAACTGCAGTGATGTATTGGCTCTCGCTGCTAACACGCGCTACGGCATATAGTACTACAGTTATATACTATTTTGTTACTTTTATTCTTGGTTTAATATTTAAATGCAGAGTGGCAGCGGCAACAGCGAAGATGAAGACTTCTCCGACTCGGATCTTGCACGACAACTGGACTTCTAGCTAAGCGTGAGTTAGTTATGTGACAACACTGTGTATTTTAGATGAACCTAACATCCTTGTCTTATCCAGATGTCGAGCATAAACAGCAAAAGTGTCTACATAAGTGCTTAAGTTACGTATTCCTCTAACTTGCCTTGTGTTGGGTGGACAGTACAGGGGGAAATGGTGTCCAAATATCGCTGAAGACGACAGTAGTGAGGTACACAGCAAAATCGTTAACAAACAGTGCCAATGAAATCCCTGGTGGAAGGGAGTGCTGATAACTATAAGGAACAGTGTGACACTAAGTGCCGACCCCTGAGGTATTCGTTCTCATGGATAAAATAATCAGGTACAACAGAACTCCTCGCACACGAAATACCAGGTCCTTCACGAACTCTCGAATGAGTATGAGAAGGCGACAACGGAAACCTCACTGATGAACTAAACGAAGAATGCCAGTCCTCCAACACGTGTCGTAAGCATACTCTAAGTCAAAAAACACTACAGTCTGGCTTTTTCTCGGGAACCCGTTCATAGCGTGAGTCGAAAGGGACACCAGATGATCGATAATGGAACGGTACTCATGAAACCCACACTGAACATTAGAAGGAGGCCCCGAAATTCGAGCCACCACGTAAACAGCCCATTTAGCGTTTCAGAACCTTCCAAACGCAACTGCTTAGGGAAATTGGACGGTAGTTGGCGATCCTGCAAGGTTACAAAATTGGAACAATGTGACATCCTTCATGCCAGATACGATTATAGAGCTGGAGGAGAAACAGCTTACCATCCGTATGCAAATGCTGAAGTAGCGACACATGTATGGCGTCGGGGCCAGGAGCTGAATGCCTAAGGGAATGTTCCACCTCGCGCAAGCAAACGGGCGATTATAGTCCTCATGGCTGTCTGAAAGGAATGATAACTCCTGGGCTTCCAACGCGACACTGAAGGGAACAAATGCGGAACTGTAAACTACCTAAAGGTCCTCCCTAAGGTGTCGGCAACAAGGGCCGGCTCCACTAGAGTACCACCTCCTAAGAAGGTGTATAGCACACGCCTTCCCGGATACGCGCCCTAGTTTTTTTTTTTTTTTTGGTAGTGTTTAACGCCCGCTTTAACTACTAATAGCACCGCAGGCGGTGACACTGATGATAAATGAATGATGATGGAGCACCGGGGAATGCAATGGCGGGGTAAACCGGAGCACCCGGAGAAAACTCGCCCCAGCACCGCTTTGTCCACCACAAATCTCACATGCGGTCGCTTGGGATCGAACCCCGGGCGTCTAGGTGAGAGGCTAGTGGTCTATCCACTCGGCCACGGCGCGGCCCTGCGCCTTAGTCTGCCTCATACAATGGAAGTGGGCGTTGAGTTATTAAAGCTCTCCACATAACGCTTCCAAGAGGCCCTCTTTTCACGGATAATGCGGCGCGCTCTAGCCCTAGACTATTGCCATCTTCCATTGGGTGACATTTGAAAACCCGAAGAGCACTTCTCCGGGTGGCTTTGTCGCATTCCTCACTCCACCAAGGAACCGGGGTACGCCTGGGATGGAAATGGAGTGCTCCACACCGGTCATAATAACAGAAGTCGGGTACTCACTCCCATGTTATCAACGGTTAGATATTCGGCAGTGGAGAAATGGGCTAGACGAGAATAAAGTGACCAATCCGCCTTGCTAGACTGGAATTTCGGGATGCCTGTGGTTGGGGAAGTACAATGAAAAAGGGTAATAACATTACACTCCAAACTATGTGCAATCTGTGCTGAACAGAGGGGTGAGAAAAGATGCCAGTGAAGTCTGAAAGAAAGGAGGCTCACCAGTATTCAAAAGGGAGAGATTCAGCTGGTCCAGAAGAACACTAATTAAGGATTCCCTAGTACACGTCTTGGGAGATCCCCAAAGAGGATGATGGCCATTAAGTCCCCCCACCAGAAGATATAGAGGGCATAATTGCGAAACTAAACCCACAATTTTGGCAGTAGCAAGGGGAGACGAAGGAGGAACATAGAGGCTAGAGACAGAAAGGAAAACCAGGAATAGAAAGGTGTACAGCTATGTCGTCCCGTACCAGGACCATAGAACCAACGTGTGCAGGAGAGTCCTCTTACGGTTCCAGATCAAAGCAAACCGGCATGTACCATTGGAAAGCAAAGATAGCTCGAGGGCAAAGCTCTGTCTCCTGCAAACAAACAATGAAGGGTGTATAAGACTGCATTAAAATATTTAGTTTAGGCCGATGTGTGCCTTGACCACGTATGTTCCACTGGAAGAGGGTCATAAAAAGGACGGCAAGAAGGCTGATGTTCATTATGCGCGCGTCGGTATGGGGTCGAATTAATGGATGGCGTGCTGGTCCAGTTTTATATTTTTCTTTTTCGTTGGACTTCGGCTCAGTTGAGTGCGGCTGCCAACCGGTAACAAATTCGGATTACCATCGCTGGTATCGGTGTCCGAACAAGTCGTGCGGGTGCAGTTAGGAGAGCGAGAACGACTTGTAGTTCGACATATGGACGATTTACAAATCAGGTGGTCAGTAACAATGGCAGAAGATAAATATGGCACAAAGGAAGCTTGAGATAATTGAGTTACCTTTGGAGGCGAAACGCAGTCGGAGGAGGATTCTGTCTGGATACCTATAGACACGGGTGTACGAGGACCAGCAATCGTCTGAACTATAGCATCCTTTTTCCGCAACAGCTGGCGGACATACCGAAGTATTTGAAGGGGGTGGTCGGGTGAAGTTTGAGATAATGTTTCCGTACCGTTTGAAAAGTTAAATTGTTCTTGACCCTTATCTCCTGTATCGCCTTTTCCTTGAGGAAACGGGAACATTGCTTAGAGTTGGATGTATTCGCCTCTCCTCAGTTGACATAGGTAGGGCCTTAAGCACTTCCAGATCCATCGTGTGGTTTTTGACCACATTGAGCGCCTACAGGCGAATTGATACAACGTTGTTGCGAATGTTCCAACTTCTGACAACGGTAACAGGGCATTGGGTTTATATATATATATATATATATATATATATATATATATATATATATATATATATATATATATATAAACGCACAGGAGGCTATCTTATAGTCGCACATGATGTAAGCCGGTATTTCAGTCCGCTCAAATGTCAGGAAGACCTTATGAAATCGAACTGCTTGTCATCCCGTTTGCCAATTAATCTGTAGGCAGTAACTACAGCTTGGTCTGAAAGACTACACTATTTTCTCGATAGTCCATCCAAACCAGAGGTCTCCACTATACTTCGGCTGCTATTAAAGTGTTGTGCTTCTCCACTCTAATGGCATAAGAACCCAAAAGAGAAGTACTCATCAGCTTGGCCAGTTGTTCTGAAGTGGCTATCTCAATTAACAGTGTCATCTCTACATCGCGTGGTATCTGTGACTTTCCCGCAAATTCTATCCAGTTCCTTTTGTTCCCGCAGGGGGGAGGTTCTGACCTCTACAGCTTCTCCGGTGTGAGCGCTGCGGACCCCGAGTACCCGTGGTACTTCTGATGTTGCTAGTTGTCGGGCCGAACATCAGGCCCCTCCCGTAGGGGGGGTAAGTTCCGACCTCTACAGCTGCTCCGGTGTGAGCGCTACGGACCCCGAGTGCCCGTGGTACTTCTGATGTTGTCAGTTGTCGGGCCGAATATCAGGCTCCTCCCGTAGAGGGGAGGTTCCGACCTCTACAGCTGCTCCAGTGTGAGCGTTACGGACCCCGAGTGCCCGTGGTACTTCTGATGTTGCTAGTTGTCGAGCCGAACATCAGGCTCCTCCCGTAGGGGTGTGGTTCTGACCTCTACAGCTGCTGCGGTGTGAGCGCTACGGACCCCGAGTGCCCGGTACTTCTGATGTTGCTAGTTGTCGAGCCGAACATTAGGCCCCTCCTGTAGGGGTGTGGTTCTGACCTCTACAGCTGCTCCGGTGTGAGCGCTACGGACCCCGAGTACCCGTGGTACTTCTGATGTTGCTACAAGTTGTCGGGCCGAACATCAGGCCCCTCCCGTAGGGGGGAGATTCCGACCTCTACAGCTGCTCCGGTGTGAGCGCTACGGACCCCGAGTGCCCGTGGTACTTTTGATGTTGCTACAAGCTGTCGGGCCGAACATCAGGCCCCTCCCGTAGGAGTGAAGCTCCGACCTCTACAGCTGCTCCGGTGTGAGCGCTACGGACCCCGAGTGCCCGTGGTACTTCTGATGTTGCCAGTTGTCGGGCCGATCAGGCCCCTCCCTAGGGGGGAAGTTCCGATCTCTACAGCTGCTCCGGTGTGAGCGCTGCGGACCCTGAGTCCCCATGGTACTTTTAACCATACTAGAAGTAATCGGGCCGTACACCTGAGCATCTCCCGGCTTGGGTTGGACTCGACGTGGCAGTGGCCCATACCTACCGTGGGGGATTGGGTACGCTCAGCTGATTATGCCTGGGCGGGATTATGAGGCGCCTCAATGTTCTCGGCAGTAGCCTAGATAGTAGAGGTAAGCTGGTAACGGTCGCCCCCACCGAGGTCTTCGGTAGTCTTCCCCTCGGGGTTGAGGCGCGTCCTTGTATGCAAGTTGCACGCACGGTTTATAAAACAGGTACCAGGCCTAATGGGAAGCCCCATGGACTTGTACTTGAGTTGTCGGGTCCCTGCTTAGTTTCTTTTGTATGGTGGGCTGATACCTCACACATCAGTCGCTTAACAAAGAACCGTGGTTTTTAAGGGATGATGCAAAGGAGCCTTGATGCTATAATCTCCTTCCAGCCTGTCATTTGGGGATACAGAAAAAGACACCTAAATGTTTCGGTCTGTGCCGGCCAAGAGCACCCGCTACAGGCCTGATCTTCAGGAGTGCCCCTCCGAATATCTCTACTGGCCAGTATACGACATTTTCACCGAAGGCAGGTCCGACTTTATGACCCTAACCGCCAGCATGGATTCAGGGGATTACACCGGGCCCCTGACAGCGGTTCCCAACCACTGAGGGTCGGCGAGCAGTTTGCGGGGAGCTACGTGAGTGTACAGGACATATGCACGGTTCTGCACGAAACGGATGGTGAGGAAGGTCCACTCAAGCTTCACATTTGAGACCTCCGGAGAGTACACATGCCGAAACTGTGGGGTAGGAAAGATTCCTGTTGGTGAGGCAGGAGTTCATAACCTAAAGACCCTAAACATAGAATTTAATAAACCTAGAAAAGGCTGATGCTATCTCAAAATGGAATGTAACGAGATTAGTATAAAGGGAGGTGACACGTGACTATGATTTATGAGGATCAACGGATGACGATGAGGGCGACTAACTCGGGCACCCCGGGTACGCCAAATCCGTACACACATAACGTGAGCCCCTGGGGAAGGGTGCAAGAAGATTTAAAGCCACACACGTGGGTACATTAGGATCATCATGCATTTTTCGGTTCATGTATATAACCACCGGTAAGGTGCATTCAGCATCATTGAGGTATTGTAGGTAGCGGTCTGTGGGTCACAAATGCCATTGTTCTGGCTTGGGGAAGCACGATCACCACCCCTTGAGACTTGTAGGCCAAGACCCACAAATGCTCTAGTGGCACATATTACCGTTAACTATGTAGGAAAGATCGGCTGAATGCATTTTAATCTAAACAATTCCATAGTTTATAATGCTCTTAAGATTGTCTCCATTATGGTGTAAGTGAATTAGGGAATTGGTGGGACTGTTCAACCACTTTTTACTTGTGGTATAAGTACAGCAAATACTGTATTCAACCCAAACTTTCCGTACCTAGGTATCACGTAAAATACAGCTTTGAGAATCCCAGATATATATATATATATATATATATATATATATATATATATATATATATATATATAAAAGCAGAATCACAAACACGTTTGTAGTTTGCACAGACACACACACACACACACACACACACACACACACACTGTGCGTGCGTTTAATATTGCATGTTTATCTGCAAATACGTCGAGCGCATGTAAAAACCTGGGGAAAAAGATCTAAAGATATCTTTATATGAGAAGCACAGCCATCCACATGATAGCCATCTATTTCTCAAAAAAGAAACACAAGATTAACATCTCGTGTTATATTCACAATAGGCATTTATTTCTCATGCAAAGAACAAGATTAAAAATAGGATGTGTTTCATTCACATGACTTTCTGTACATCTCTGTAAAAAAGTAATGTTAAAAAGCTTATGCTTCTATTTACTTCATGCTAATCGAGAAAAAATTAGAAAATAGTCTTATTACTTGCTTCCTTCTAAGCTTCCTTTTAAGTTTTTGTCCACCTCTTTCGGTTTAGCAGTTATGCAAAATTTCGTAAAACTCGTCCAGAAAGAAGTAGTCATTCCAAGAAAATTCAAGATATACATTCAGAGGATATTCCAAGAAAATTCAAGATATACATTTTATTTGTCAGGTAAATGTCTTTAATATAAGATATTTTAATCAAAATCATTAGAGCCAATATCAGAAAATCAAAATTTTCCAAAATTATGCCATGTAGTTTGCGGTGGGGGGATTTTTCTCAAAATCTTCGTGTCGTATCCATACTAAACTTAAATACCAAGCTTGGTATTTTACCGACTTTTCGTTTTTGTGTTATTGTGTTCTCGGACACACACACAAAACACACACACACGCACACACAGGGACCTTTTTTCTGAAAAATGTTTTTTTGGATACAAGGAACCCTAAAACTTATATTTCTGGTGAGATCTCGGTATCGAATTTTTGGGTGCAGTGCAATACCTTCTCTATATACATAGCAGCTGTAGAGAAAGTAAAAGTCTGATGATAAAATGCAAAAAGTTTACAATCTATTTCAAGCTAACTGAGAAATGCAGTAATAGTTTATATACATATTAGCTTGTAGGTACTGTGGAATTAAGGAATTATAGTAGGATTGATGAGAGTCAAATCTTTTATGCAGCTCGCTATGTGATGGACTTGAAATTCGATTCTATTTGAATATATCGGAGCAAAAACGAGAAGCGAGAAAAGCCTAAGTATTTAAAACGTGAGTACGAGTAGATATGTGCATAATATGTATCATGTACTTAGTTCCTTTAAATGGGCAAAAGATTGTCGAGTGGTGGTGTTCGCCTTGCACTTGGCTCTCGACCAGTTAAGAAACAAGGGTCTGCTGCAATCTCACCCAAACTATGTGCAAGTCGCACACCGCTCACAACAAAAAAACTTTCTTTTATATTTCACTTATCCTCGCTCCAACTTAAATCAAAATCGTTAGGTTCGGGGTAGAGAAATATGCACATTCTTAAAATTCTTCATATTGCATTTTGGATGATGCCGGACGTAAATTACCAGTTGACCTCTTTTTTAAGTTAATGCTCTTCATACACACAGTAACACACACTGATATACAAACATAGTAACACACAGTAACACACTCATAGTAACACACACAGATATACACACATAGTAACACACACAGTAACACACAGTAACACACACATAGTATCACACAGTAACACACACAGATACACACACAGTAACACACACAGATACACACTAGTAACACAGTAACACACACAGATACACACACATAATACCTCAGTAACACACACATAGTATCACACAGTAACACACACATAGTATCACACAGCAACACACACATAGTATCACACAGTAGCACACACAGATACACACACATAGTAACACAGTAACACACACAGCAACACACACATAGTAACACAGTAACACACACATAGTATCACACAGTAATACATACAAATACACACACATAGTATCACACAGTAACACACACAGATACACACACATAGTAACACAGTAACACACACATAGTATCACACACATAGTTTCACACAGTAACACACACAGATACACACAAATAGTAACACAGTAACACACACAGCTACACACACATAGTAACACAGTAACACACACATAGTATCACACAGTAATACACACAGATACACACACATATAGTAACACGGTAACACACATATAGTATCACACAGTAACACACACAGCTTCACACACATAGTAACACAGTAACACACACATAGTATCACATCGATACACACACATAGTATCACACATAGATACACACATAGTAACACAGTAACACACACATAGTAACACAGTAACACATACATAGTATCACACATTAACACACACAGTAACAGAGTAACACAGCAACACACACATAGTAACACACAGATACACACAGTAACACACACAGATACACACATAGTAACACACAGATACACACATAGTAACACACAGTAATACATAGTAACACACAGATACACACAGAAACACACACAGTAACACATAGTAACACACACAGATACACACACATAGTAATACACAGTATTACACAGAGATACACACACACACACACACAGTAACACACAGTAACATACACACAATAACACACACAGATACACACAGTAACACACACATAGACATTCAGATACACACACAGTAACACACACATAGTAACACACAGATACATACACACAATAACACACACAGATACACACAGTAACACACCCATAGACATTCAGATACACACACAGTAACACACATAGACATACAGATACACACAAACACATAGTAACACACACAAAGATACACAGATACATAGACACACACGGTAACACACACAGACATACAGATACATTCAAACACTCAGGATACATACATAAACACACAGATACACACACAGTAACACACACATAGATATACAGATACATACAGACACACAGTAACACACAGACACACAGTAACACATATACAGACACACAAGTAAACCATAGTAACACACAGATATACACACATCGTAACACACACAGATACACACATAGTAACACACAGTAATAGACAGAAACACACACAGATACACACACACAGTAATACACAGTAACACACAGTAACATACACAGATACATACACACACAGTAACACACACACAGTAATACACAGTAACACACACACAGTAATACAGAGTAACACACACAGTAATACAGAGTAACACACACAGTAACACACACACAGTAATACACAGTAACACACACAGATACACATACACAGTAATACACAGTAACACACACAGATACACACACACACAGTAATACACAGTAACACACAGTAACATACACAGATACACACGCACAGTAATACACAGTAACATACACAGATACATACACACAGATACACACACAGTAACATACACACAATAACACACACAGTAATACACAGTAACACACACAGATACATACACACAATAACACACGCACAGTAATACACAGTAACACACACATATATACACACAGTAACACACAGTAACATACACAGATGCACACAGTAACACACAGTAACATACACAGATACATACACACAATAACACGCACAGATACACACGCACAGTGATACACAGTAACACACAGTAACACACACAGTAATACACAATAATACACACAGTAACACACAGTAACATACACAGATACACACACACACAGTAATACACAATAACGCACACAGATACATACACACAGTAACACACAGTAACATACACAGATACATACACACAATAACACACACAGATACACACACACACAGTAACATACACAGATACATACACACAATAACACACACAGTAATACACAGTAACATACACAGTAACATATACAGATAGATACACACAATAATACACAGTAATACACAGATACATACAGACAATAATACACAGTAACACACAGCAACATACACAGATACATACACACAATAACATACACAGATTCATACACACAATAACACACACAGATACATACGCACAGTAATACACAGATACATACACACAATAACACACACAGATACACACACATAGACATTCAGATACACACAGTAACATACAGTAACATACACAGATACATACACACAATAATACACAGATACATACCCAAATAATACACTGTAACACACAGTAACATACACAGATACACACACAGATACATACACACAGATACATACACACAGTAACACACAGATACATACACACAATAACACACACATACACATTCAGATACACACACAGTAACACACATAGACATACAGATACACATAAACACACAGTAACACAGATACATAGACACACAGATATACACACAGTAACACCCACATAGATATACAGATACACACAGTAACACACACATAGATGTACGGATACATACACACAGTAACACACATACAGACACACACATAGAATTACAGACACATAGACACACACAGTAACATTCTAAATTGAATGTTATTTATGGACGCTCTTTAACTATTACGGTTCTAAGCGTCCCTTCTATTTTGGACTTGAAAGACCCCTAATATTGCTCAGATGCCCCTTTTTCAGGTTTGAGGGTTTTTTACATACCATAGTCTACGATACGATAACAGCGACTTAAGTAGATTGCGATCGGGATATTAATGTCTTAAGCATATTCTTTATAAGCAATTGTATACTCTACAAACCATCGCCTATCTTTCGTAAGTGTTTAGGATTTACCCTCTTAAGGCGAGTTTTAACACTGGCGTTTCTTTGAACGCTAATAACTGATTAATCGGATTATTATTCTACAGTTAATTTCACCAAATCATTCTCCAGCACATTCGGATTATGTTTCATTAACAATGAAATGAAATACTTCAAAGCACTGTTTCGCCACTTACCAGTTTACTCTTAAGGTGGATATTGTAACTCAGCTCTCATTCTCAAAGCACTAGCCAATAATCATCTCTCGCAAGTAAGGTCCATGCTACTGTTTGTTCACGTCCATAATTTCAATAACTTTTGATTATTTTGCCTTTTCCTGTTTTCAAGTAAAGCTTCAAATGTATTAAGAATCTATATCCTAGTAAACTTAGGGTAATTGCACAACACACTGCTTGTACGCCTTGAGCGTTGGCGTGCGACCGTACCTTGTCGTCTGCTTGGCAGGGAGGAGAGACTACCAAATGCCAACATTGTAAATTTTTAACACTTTAAACTTCTTTTTGTATATTGCGTTCGGGAGGTTTATAGCTCAACTCTGTTTTCAAATAAGAAGACATCCAAACGTAAGAAATTTTTGTTATCATTTACTGTCACACGTGAAGAAATCTTAAGCTAAATATTTTTGTCAGGGATTTGACTCAAACTTTAATGTTTCCTTATTATCGGTTCATATTTTCTCTTTGAGCATGCACAGAAAATGACCACAGAGGCTTTCGTGTACTACGAGAACCTTCCCCTCTCGGCCCCTAGAACCCCGCACCCACAAATTACTTGCATCTTAAAGCATTACTTTCTTCTACGCGTGCGCATAGGATGACCACAAAATCCCTACTGTCCGAAAAATGCGGCCGGTTAATGTTTGTGACAGCCAACTTCAATACAACTGTCCAGTATGCATAGTAGCTTTAACTGTATACAAAATGCGATATAGATTATAACATTTTAACTAATAAAATAATGGAGAAATTACTGTCTGAAATTGTTGTAAGGAGGGCACGTGCCCCTAAGCTACTAAAGGCCGGCCGCCACTGACACACAAAGATACACACAGTCAGACACACACTTGTACACACAGATACACACAGCCAGACACACACTTGTACACACAGATACACACACCCTGACACACACATATACACACAGGCACACACAGCCAGACACTCATATACACACTTGTACACCCAGACACACAGATACACACACCCTGCCACACACAGATACACACACCCAGACACTCATATACACAGAGACACACACTTGTACACCTAGACACACACTTATACACACAGATACACACAGCCAGACATACAATTATACACCCTGACACACGCTTATACACCCAGATACACAGCCAGAACCACACTCATACACACAGATACACAGAGCCAGACACACACTTATACACACAGATACACATAGATACACACAACCAGACACACACTTATACACCCAGATACACACAGCCAGACACACACTTATACACCCAGATACACACAGCCAGACACATACTTATACACATAGCCAGACACACACACTTATACACACAGACACACAGCCAGACACACACTTATACACCAGATACACACAACCAGACACACACTTATACACAGATACACACAGCCAGACACACACTTATACACCCAGACACATACATAGACACACACTTATACACACATATACACACATATACACACAGCCAGACACTCACTTATACACACACAGATACAAACAGCCAGACACATACAAAGACACACATATACACACAGCCAGACACATACATAGACACACACAGATACAAACAGCCAGGCATATACATAGACACACAGCCAGACACACACAGTTACACACAGCCAGACACATACATAGACACAGACAGATGCACACAGCCAGACACATACACATACACACAGTTACACACAGCCAGACACATACATAGACACACACAGATACACACAGCCAGACACATACATAGACACAGACAGATACACACAGCCAGACACATACATAGACACACACAGTTACACACAGCCAGACACATACATAGACACAGACAGATACACACAGCCAGGCACATACACCTACACACACAGTTACACACAGCCAGACACATACATAGACACAGACAGATACACACAGCCAGACACATACATAGACACACAAAGTTACACACAGATAGACACGTACATAGACACAGACAGACACACACATATACACACAGCCAGACACTTACTTATACACACATATACACACAGCCAAACACATACATAGACGCACACAAATACACAGAGCCAGACACATACATAGACGCACACAGATACCCATAAACAGACACATACATACCGCACACAGATACACACAGCCAGACACATACATAGACACACACATATACACAGAGCCAGACACATACATAGACGCACACATACACACAGCCAGACACATACATAGACGCACATATACACACAGCCAGACACATACATAGACACACATATACACACAGCCAGACACATACATAGACGCACACATACACACAGCCAGACACATACAAAGACGCACACATACACACAGCCAGACACATACATAGACGCACACATACACACAGCCAGACACATACATAGACGCACACAAATACACAGAGCCAGACACATACATAGACGCACACAGATACCCATAGTCAGACACATACATAGACACACACAGATACAAACAGCCAGACACATACATGACGCACACAGATACACACAGCCAAACACACACATATACACACAGCCAGACACATACATAAACACACACATATACAAACAGCCAGACACATACATAGACACACATATACACACAGCCAGACACATACATAGACACAGA
The DNA here is from genome assembly GCA_030762935.1 of Hymenopus coronatus. Classification (NCBI taxonomy): domain Eukaryota; kingdom Metazoa; phylum Arthropoda; class Insecta; order Mantodea; family Hymenopodidae; genus Hymenopus; species Hymenopus coronatus. The sequence goes on from CM060884.1 coordinate 2,058,653, forward strand.
TACACACAGCCAGACACATACATAAACACACACATATACAAACAGCCAGACACATACATAGACACACACAGATACACACATACATAGACACACGCGGATACACACAGCCAGACACATACATAGACACACACTTACACACAGCCAGACGCCTACATAGACACACATATACACACATACACACAGCCAGACACATACATAGACACACATATACACACATACACACAGCCAGACACATACATAGACACACATATACACACATACACACAGCCAGACACATACATAGACACACATATACACACATACACACAGCCAGACACATACATAGACACACATATACACACATACACACAGCCAGACACATACATAGACACACACTTACACACAGCCAGACGCCTACATAGACACACATATACACACATACACACAGCCAGACACATACATACACACATATACACACATACACACAGCCAGACACATACATAGACACACATATACACACATACACACAGCCAGACACATACATAGACACACACACAGCCAGACACACAGACATCCAGACACATACACACACATACAAACAGCCCGCCTGGGTAGCGTGGTGGTAGCATGTCTGCCTCACGTTCAAAAGGTCGTGAGTTCGAATCTCGAGTACGGTGAGTTACCCGGGTAAGGTTTTTTTTTTTCGGGGATTTCCCTTATCCTGAGAAGACGAATGTCGAGCAACTTTAAGCTCCATTGACCCCGAGATCATTTGAGCATCATATCATCAATTTCATTCATCGTCCGATATGACCAAACCAGGTTAAAGGACGTTAAACTACAAAAAACATACACACATCCAGACACATACATAGACACACACTTATACACACATCCAGACACATACACAGACACATACATACATCCAGACACATACACATACAGATACACACATACAGATACACACATACAGACAGCCAGACACATACACAGCCAGACACATACAGATACACATATCCAGACGCATACATAGACACACACTTATACACACATCCAGACACATACACACATCCAGGCACATACAAATACACACATCCAGACACAGACACACACATCCAGACACATACACATACACACAGACAGGCACATACACATACACATATCCAGACACATACACACATCCAGACACATACACACATCCAGACACAGACACATACACACATCCAGACACAGACACATACACACAACCAGACACATACATACACACATCCAGACACAGACACATACACACAACCATACACATACACAGACACACAGCCAGACACAGACACACAGCCAAACACAGACACATACACACATCCAGACACAGACACATACACATACACACAGCCAGACACAGACACATACACATACACACAGCCAGACACAGACATATACACATACACACAGCCAGACACAGACACATACACATACACACATTCAGACACACACATACACATAGCCAGACACAGACACATATCCAGACACTACACATACACAGACACACAGCCAGACACAGACACATACACACATCCAGACACAGACACATACACACATCCAGATACATACAGACACACAGCCAGACACAGACACACTGCCAGACACAAACACATACACACATCCAGACACAGACACATACACAGACACACATCCAGACACAGACACATACACGCATCCAGACAGACACATACACGCATCCAGACACAGACACATACATACATCCAGACACAGACACATACACAGAGCCAGACACAGACACATACACACATCCAGATACAAACAGACACACAGCCAGACACAGACACACTGCCAGACACAAACACATACACATACACACATCCAGACACAGACACATACACAGAGCCAGACACAGACACATACACACATCCAGACACAGACACATACATACATCCAGACACATACACACAGCCAGACACATACACATACGCAGACACACATTCAGACACAGACACATACACACATCCAGACACATACACACATCCAGACACAGACATACACATACACACATCCAGACAGACACATACACATACACACCTCCAGACACATACACATACACACATCCAGACACAGACACATACACACATCCAGACACATACACAGACACACAGCCAGACACAGACACATACACACAGCCAGACACATACACATATCCAGACACACACAGTTACACACATCCAGACACATACAGATACACATACCACAGACACACATAGATACACACAGCCAGACACATACATAGACACACACATATACACACAGCCAGACACATACATATACACATACAGACACACATATACACACAGCCCACACATACATACATATACACGCAAAGATACACACATATACACACAGCACATACATACAGCCAGACACATACATACACACATATAGACACACATATACACACAGCACACACATACATACACACATATACACACAAAGATACACACATATACACACAGCACATACATACAGCCAGACACATACATACACACAAAGATACACACATATACACACAGCCAGACACACAGCACACACATACATACATACACACATATACACACAGCCAGACGCGCACACACACATATGCTTGGAATTCTTCTTGGATGATGTCGAATGTTAAATATCAGATTGTGTCCTGTTTACAGATACACACGCTGGTATATCCAGTTTTTAAACTAATATCGTAAACATCGCAAGCACTCAGCTTTTACGACTTCTGTAGATAGCAATTGTTCGACTACGTTGTCAATTAGGGATCTATCCTATAATTCCATTAACATATATACTATACACTCTGCTTGTAAATGCGCTTCCATTTTAGTTTATATCAGCGTCTGATCAGAAACTCACAAAGAATACGCAACTTAATATCACGTTCAGAATTCAATGATACCCGAACACTATGTTTAACATATCTTATTTAAATAATTGCTTCTAGCAGGTAGGCAACACATCAATTATATGAATATATTATACTTATTTATATGCAATTATCTCAGCATAAAACTTACGAATTCTTTCTCTACCAAGTATGAGGTGCCTACATTACGAGTAGGTAATCCGAACCGATACAAAGAAATAAATAAAAAGGATTTTAACAAAATCAAGTATGTTTGTGGGGGGGTGTAATTCATATTTTGTACTTAATTTTAGTATTATCCAAAGGTGCGATAAGAACACTTACAGGAAAATCTCCACCCAATCTTCCGTTTATAAGGATCATTATTCAAAAATGGCTGTAACGATTTTAATTAAAATGTCATGTTAAACATATTTACATGGCAAAATTGATATATTTTTTAAATTTATTGAGATAGTCCATAAAATCCTCTTCATTCTGAATGACTTTAAGTAACTGGCAAAGAGATAGACAAAAACTGTACACCTCGTTGTAACACAATTTATGTGTCTATTGCAACAAATTTCTTGCTATTGTTTTTAAAATTTCCAATACTCAATATTTTTCTCAAAAGGGAAGTCGTTATTTACTTTTAAATGTTGGTCATGCAAAGAGAAAGGAATGCCAATTCAATCATATAGCAAGCGATTTTTAAAAGATATGACTATCGCTTTAGTATAGTGTATATCCTAATTTCCCTTTTACTTAGACCAACTACATTACATTAGTAATAAAAGCATTTTTGTAATGTTTATCTCGATTAGCATAGCGTGGAGAGAGGGAGAGGGAGAGAGGGGGAGAGAGAGAGCGAGTGAGAGAGAGAGAGAGCGAGTGAGAGAGAGAGAGAGAGAGAGAAACTTTTCTTACAATAATTTGTTGCAAAGAAGGTTCTGTGAATGGAATACGTCAGATTTTTAGAAAGAGGGGCGTGGGCGTGTGTGTGTGACAGAGAGTGTGAGAGAGAGAGAGAGAGAGAGAGAGAGAGAGAGAGAGAGAGAGAGAGAGAGTTAATATATTTTATGGCAAATGAAATGTACAACTTGGCTTTTTTGCGAATAGCCTCTGAAATGGTCAAGTTCAAATGACTTTAGCGTAACTGCTAAACCGTAAGAGAGACAAAATTGTAGAGCTCATTAGAGCATGCAATTATGAGGAGTTATAACCATTTCCGAGATACTCCTGGTTATTGTTCTACATTTTTTAATGCTGGACTTTTCTGAAACGGGAAGTCGCCATGCTTTTTGTTTTATTGCTGGTCATGCAACGAGAATCGAATTTCAATATCACAAAAGATTTTAAAAGATTGGATATAGTTTTAGTCTGGTGTACCTATTCCCTTATTTCGCTCCTACTTAAAAGGAAGCAAGTAATATGACAATTTCTGCTAATATTTATGCCGAAGTAGATACAAGAATAGATAGATAAAGTGCAGCGAATGGAACACATCAAATTCAGAAGACTATAGCAGAAATGTGGCGTTTATTACTAACTGGAATTCCCGAAAGTGCTGCTTTTGCATTGTTTACTGCACAACAATGTCGCGTAACAAGCAGCTAGTGATGTAATATTTAATTGACCAATTAACTGCCGATTCACAACCACTTAGAGCTGAGATAAAATACCTCAAGTTTAATAATACATTGAAACTGCGGATAAACCAAATGCTGGGAATTTTGAGATCATAAAATTGACTTTATGCCTTAATGTATCTAACGCCTTGTCATACAACATTATAATAAAGTAGTCTGTAATCTGCTCTTCTTTTCTCACATGCATCAACTAATTAGCATATGTTAGCCAAGTCCTTTATGGCACCATTTAGTTTCTATCGCACATCTTGGATAACATAAACATAATTGTTACATTCCTCATCATCATCAATAAATTTCTTCACGGCGCTCAAACTTGCTTCACTTCAAATCAATATCCGTTCCTACTTCACAGATGAAATGGCGTTTTTTATTTATGGACACACTTTAATTACTGTGGTTCTCAGCGTTCCATTCTAAATTGGGCGTGAAAAACCGCTTAATTTTGCTTAGAGGCTTGAGGTTCTTTTACGTGCCGTAAAAGTACGGCTTTACAAGGAAGTCATGCTAAGGCAAGGAACTATGCACTGTATCAGAACATTTTATACATGAACAACAGATTGACTACTTGACTCAATACTCAACTCTTTGATCATTTTCAGTGTGCTGCTGTAAGTATGCACAGCGCTCATGGAACTTCTGAGCAGACATCAACTCCACATAAAATAGTAGTAGCCGTTTCTTGGTTCAATGCCCATCTTCGTTATTCAGCAACGTGAGATCGGTAGTTCGACTCTTGCTAGTGTTCGGCTCTCAATTGCAGATTTCGAGAGGAACTCTGCGCTAAAACTTTTGGATTCCATTTCAAACTGACCAGGCTGTGCCGAGGCGAGAGAGTGCTGAGTAATTAAAGTAAAATTGGTCGAGTATTCGAATGCTATGAAACATGTTGGCCGTGTGTGTATTCCATGAAGCAGAGAAGCTGTTACCGTATCAAGACAGTATTAGCTCGAAGCTGTATTGTAACACATTCCCCATTGCTCTGCCCACTTTCTCATAATAAATTACATTATTGCAGTGTCTTCATGTGAAGCTACATTGAACATTATCTACATGTAAAACATGCTGCAAAATTGTGTTTTAATAAATGGAATTCAACCTTAATTTTTACCACTTTCCCAAGTAGTTGACTTATGTATCTAACACTGAGGAAGCATGTTCGATCATATTATCTGTATAAGCTCATTTTTCAAATTGTAATTTTGAACATCACCAAGCCTTACCTATGCTCCTTCTTCAAAAATATTTTAAATTGTTGATTCATTATGCTTTTTAAACTGGGATATTTTATTGTATTTTCATTCAACTCTTTGTAGTGTTTTTATTTTTAGCAGTGCAGAAAAAAGGTCTGATGATCCGATAGTACTAATAAACGAATAAATACATTTCACTGTTGAGGGGTTGCTCATATTAAAATTCGGGGAGTAGAGTAGACAGAATGAGTTTATAAGGTACCGTCATTACCATGTTCAACACTCACATGATCTGTGCTTTATATGTTGTGTATGAGTATTTGAGAGCGACATTTCGCAACTGATTCAAATCGCGGCTATGGATTGACCTTTCCAGCTCACGGCTTCTGTACAGTACGCTGCTGATTATAACGCTATCCCGTTCATTTGTCAAGTCCTGGACTGCCTGCCCTTCAACGTTTCAGCGCCTTGCAGCAACAAACATGCATACACATATTGTATATCATTTGCAATGCTTTCAAGTATGATAACAACATAGTTTGTACTCATCGGTCGAGTTGTCGACTGTTTCTCGTACTATTCTTACAAAAGTATGCTAATCAAGATAAACATACGTAGAAATGGTTTTATTAATTAGTTCCTTATGAGCATAAGCGAAATAAGGTAATACACTCGCTAGGCTACAGCGATAGTCAAATCCTTTAAAACCTATTGCTATGTAAATCCGGTTCTTTCCAAAGGTCAATAGTAAAATAAAAGCGCTGAAACGAAAGTGACATCCCGTTTTAAAGGTTTAAGTAGATTAAAATTGAAACAAATAACAAAGAATATATCGGAAACGATTAACTAAATAAAAAATGTATTATATGACATAAATTGTGTGTTTTACCGAGATCTACATTTTTTTGTGTTGCAAGTTTTCGTCTACCTCTTACGGTTTACCAGTTATGCAATAATCGTCGAGAATGAAGAGCAAATGTGACGTGTGTGTGAGATCAGCATAGTCGGATAAACACCAAATGTATCCAAAGATATGACAAGAACATTTTCAACAAAAACTTGCACTCACAACTGCCCTGAGCATGAAGCATTTCTGTAAAACTTTATAAGTACTCAAAACTAACGATATTGATTAAAGTGCTTTCTTTTAAAGATATTTACGTTGCAAATAAAATGTGTCATTTGACTTTTCTGGGAATAACCTTGAAGTCCTCTTCATTCAAAAGGAATTTTGTATACTTAATATAGTCGAAATGAAGTAGAACGTTTTAATTCGAAATTGTGAATAATTCGAGCTTTAAGCATGGTCCATTGACAGTCCTATACAAATCAATGTTAAAAAGTCTTCTTAAATCGATATTTTTTGGATAATTCGATATAATATTCAACGAGACTGGGTGAAAAAAATTATATTTGCTGATAAATTCCAGGAATTGTGCCGTACCCTTGCTAAATCCACTGAAATGCATTATATTGTAGTTCCTGCTGGTAAGGAATGGCTTCTTTGTGCAATTCCAGGAACTTGTCGTTGTGAACATTCTGTCTGCCACCATCACAAGTTGGCCTACGTTTGCAGTTTTAAACAGTTACATCAAAACCATCAGTGTATGTTTAAGTAGTGAACCGAGCCGACAATGGTTCTCTCTAAATCTAAACGCATAAATTACGAGGGCCGATTTTTTTTAACCCCCGATAGGCTATAAATAAAAGACAAGTTCATAGATAACAATTATTTTATTACTAAAAGATTTGTTCGCTTATGGTTACTTTTCAATATAATCACCGAAAAGATTGAGACATTTATCGTTCCTGAGCACAAGCTTTGCAATACCCGCTTCAAAAAATGTTGCCGCCAATGATTCCAAATGAGCATTGATGTTGTTTTGAAGATTTTGGTTGGTTTGAAAGTGCTGCCCTCCTAGCCACGTCTTCAGTTCAGGGAAAAGGTGAAAGTCGCTGGGTGCCAGGACAGGACTGTACAACGACTGATCGAGAATGTCCCATTGAAATTGTTCAAGGAGCCGATGGGTTGTGCCAGCAGTGTGTGGACGAGTGTTGTCTTGGATCAACAATGGACGCATCCAAATTCACCAAACAAACCAAATAAAATGCAAACAAACATTCAACAGAAAATGGCTACCGTGTTTAGGGACCAAAAAGGTGTGTTGCTGTTTATTGCGACGTTTGTGGAGGAGCCATTCAAAACAAACGAAGAGGAATTGTGTTGATCCTTTGGTCCCTTAGCAAAGTTCGACTGTATTACAAGTTAAGCGAGACTACATACAAACTGTAAATGTCTTTAAAACACGTAATTTATAGCTTTTAGTTACATAGGGCAGTTTGAAATGTCCGTTATTAAGTGTCCTGTCGATTATCAATTAATTTGATTCTTAAGATTGATACATTTTGAAGCCCTAGTTCATAAAGATGTGACTACCATTGATCCCTTTTATGTGTAACGAGATATACACATAATTAAGTTAATTCTGCAAAGATTTATTTACATTAAGATGAAACTTTCGTAAGGTTAGTTTGTATACCCAGTAATAAACTGTAAAAGGTAGAGTCATTCTGTTCTTCTAAATCAAATCAACACACTCGCACACCATATGATAGGCGTCTGAAGATTTATATATTTATTTGTTTTCTTTTAGATTATATGGCACGATGGATGGTGAAATATCACATGGACATGCCCATAAGGCAATCACCCTTTGCATCTTTTACGGTTTATACAAAAGTATATCTGAATGAAGGCGACTTCCCAGGTTATTCGCAGACATTTCAAAATGCACATTTTTTAATATACGGCATTTTAATCAAAATGATTAAGAGACATTTTGAGAGAGAAAATATGTCCATAATAGAGACAGCTTTGATTGCAAATCTTCGTGACGCATCCTTGCAAGTTTCTCAACTTAATTAGCAAGGCTCATATTTATCCGTCTACACTATTGAATCGCGCACGCTTTCTAAAGCGGTTTCTTTATTCAGGGATTTTCGGTGAAATCTCGGAATAAAGTTTTGTGGCTGCAATGATACTACTTATATTTAACGTGGATGCTTCAATAAGTACCTCTGTTAAGGACTTCTCAACATACCCCTTTTACGGATATACACTTCCCCCAACGTTCCTGTCATTTTTAACTTGTCCAAAAATTAGGAATTGTCAAGTTCTGCCTCTCTCTTGACCATGACCTTATGTGGAACAAACTCGCAAGCAGCGAATATAGGAAATGCAACAGCATTTCGTGCAGTTTGGTTGTGTGTGCTGGTGCGTTGTCGTGATCATTTGGGGCCGTGTTCCCTTGTCGGATCCGGTCAATAACTCTTGTAATTATCCAATAATAGTTTTTCCTTTTTCTAAAAAGTCAACGAGTCTTCGCATTCCAAAAAGTCGTCGCTATCAATTTTCCGGCCAACGAGAGACAGAATATTTGGCTTTTTAGAGCAGATTCATAGGAAGCAACCTATTATTTTGATTCTTGCTTGGTTTTTGCAGTAAAATGATGAATCCAAGTCTCATCTTCGTATTTCGCTTAAATGGCTCGTTATCGACTGCGAGGAATCGCGGTACCCTTAGCGCTGACGTTTCCTGATCTCCAGTTTATCATGTATTGGATCGGTTTGTAAACATAGACAAAGTCCTATACTACCATCAATTAAATTTATCCCAAAAAGAGTCTTGGAAAACATTAATTCATATTTCCGTACATTTAAGCATTTTGTACAAGCTGATATTGCCGTTCCCGTCGTCACACTGCTGCCACTACACGACAATCAGCGAGAAGCATGTCGTGGACTTCCTCGGTAACCACTGGGTGCTCATCAAACAACGATGTTCCATCATATCTGTTGTCATAGGTGGCGAAAGCTTCATCTCCTTGCAAGTTCTCCCATCCAAAAGTAAAATTACTGAACAATACTACAAGTGTTCAATTTTAGCCTAACAAATCCAAACTAACCTATGAATCTGTAACAAATTGTTTTGGCAACGTGACAGAACAGGACGGCAACATCAATTTGCCTTACCAAAACTTTCTATATTGAAAAACCACCTCGTAAGAAGTAAAGAATGCAAAATTGTTCTCTTTCTCTGTTGTTTTGCTTTTGTTGCTTTACAAATACGCATTACATTTTTAATGCTTCCTTTCACTTTAACTATTTTGTGAGGTGGCACTTGGAAAGTAATTTAAAGTACAAAAACAGCAAAGTGAAATCAACAAGGACAGTGTCTAAGGCTGAGATATCCATCCCTATATATGTAAGCAGTTCATATATTACGAGCCTCTCTCTTTCTATTCTGCTTTTTTTTTTTCCATTATTATTTTTCAAATCTATTCCATTCAGGTAAGTAGTTTCAATAAACGTCAGGTACTTCGGAGAGGATTTGAACCAACTTTTCGTACACAACAATACGAGTGGGACATAATCTTCCCAAATGGAAACAACTTTTAATCTTGTGCTTTGTTTCAATAGAAAAAAGAAATGGCGTAGCTTGAAGCTATCACATGTGTGATCAGTTGTTTCTGACCTAGGACTACAACTATCTCCTGATTAACAATGGGGGCTGGTTTTCTGTCTGTATGTTCAGAATGAGATCTCAGATCAAGGTATCTATGTTACCAAAGTAAATTAATATAATGACAAATCTCTCCATGTATTTCATTTTCTCTACTTTGTAGGTACAAAAGGTATTGCATTTCCACACAAACATTCCATAGTAAATTACAACTTTTAGGATCCCTTGAAAATCATTTTTAAAAAATGTAGCTGTGTGTGCGAACTTGACTCAAAAACGAAAAGTCGTTAAAATATCAAACTTTATATTTAAATTCAGCATCTTCTATGCGACACAAACATTTTCAGGAAAATTCTTCAAATCCTAAACTACCGTTACATAGAACATTTTTCGAGATTTTCAATTTTCTCAAAAATACTATTAAGGATTTTGTACCGCACATTAAATATACCAAAATAAATAAAATATATACATATAGATGTACATACAAATAAAAATGTATATCCAGAATTTCCTGGGCGTAGCCTCTGAACTTCTCTTTATTTCACTTTGGATAACTGTAACTGGTAAACCACAAGAGATAGACAAAAATGTAAATGGCATATACTCTTTTTTAAGAGTTACGAGTTCAATTTTAATACTTATTCTTTTCTCAAACGGGAAGCTGCCATTCATTTCATCTCTCTTTTGTTTTACTCCCGCCAAACAATTGCATCTCATAGCTTTTAGCCTTTAGCCTTCCACCTACAAGGAAGCAAGTAGTAATAAGACCATTTCTATAAATGTTTTTCTCGATTAGCATGAAGAAAGTCATGTTAATGGAACATATTATTACTTCACAGCCATGCAGTTTACTGGCATAATATGGAGCGAACAGGCTAAGAAAGCAGCACTGTATTTTTTGTTGCAGCTTGGGCTAAGGGTTCAGTCCCCTCTGGTTAGCGAATCTAACACCTTTCTGAGGAACGAAGGCGATAATTGCAAGCAAGGAAATTAAAATTCGGAAGCACATGGATTTGGCGCGGACCGAGAAACCATTATTTTGTTGTTAAACAAAATACAATCATATAACCTAATGGTTAGGTAGAGTCACACTGAAAAAATTCAATGCCATAGCCGGGATTTGAACCGGTCTTTAGCCGGTTGCTCTACCACTGAACTACCATCGCAACATACTAACATAGCATAAATTTCTCAACTGACTCGCATGTTTCTCGGTAAACCACAAGGTGATCTTAAATTACTTTCTTTCTTTCTTTCTCTCTGTCATTTTTTTTTTTTTAAGAGGACAGCTCCAATGGTAACTTACAATGTCGTAAGTACTTTAGGTCCCAGGATTCATTGTATAGCCAACTATTATGGTCAATTGGTATTGGTTTAATTGTTTTCTCATACAAGCCGTGTGTAGGACAGGAGTTGGCTAGGTAGATTTAAGTCGCCATTGGGGTTGTCAAATCACCTTGTGGTTTAGCGGGAAACATGCGAGTCAGCAGACAAATCCATGCTGCCATGGTAGCTCAGTGGAAGAGTAACCGGCTAGATCCGTGGTTCAAATCCTGGCTATGACATTGCATTTTTTCAGTCTGACTCTACCTATCCAACTCCTGTCCTACACATGGCTTGTGTGGAAAAAACAATTAAATCAATACCATATAACCTCATTCTTTGTTGCTGGATCTCCTCGGTTTTAATCTAGCGTGTACCCGCACAATTCAGTCGCTTCTGGAAACGTGGCCCAGCTACCAAGCCTACTTATCGGGGTTTACTTTACTTAAAGTCACAGCGAGCAAACTTTGAACAGTCTGCATCGAAAGTGTTCATTTTATTTTTTTAACAATAACTCCTACGTTTTCAAATTTAAGTGGTAAGGTATTACTTAGAGCAGAGAAATAATTGCAAATGTCCTTGACTTCATGAAACAAGAGCCAGAGATGCAGGAAGAAAATGTATGTTCCCCACGTTCTTCAAAAGCCTGATGAAAGTGATTGAAAGAGTAGCCAAGGCAACTAATATTTCGCTGAGTTCCGTTTTCAGGGTTCTCAAAGATAAGAAAGAAAGAAAAAATAAAACTTAATAGATCACTTTTGAATTAAAAAATGTGAAACAGTTGTGTCGCCAGCAAATTGCAGAAATTGGCAGGCCAAGTGGGAAAATGTATGTCAATATGTTGAGAACATTGAAAATCATTTGAAATAATTGTAGAAAATCAAATAGAAAGAATTCTAATCCAGGATAATGGTGCAGAAAGTAACGATAGCGTTGATAACAATGACATGAGCGAAGTCGAAGGACTGTCAGGTGTGGAAGAATTGGAGACAGACGATTGACATTGTTTATATAGTAAGTCATTTGTATAGATGTTTTTATAGATATGAATATACATATGAAAACACGTGTTTATCAGGGCATAAGAGGTGACAGATATTTGACATTGACTGTGACAGACATGAATCGACTGGTGAACTGCTTATCTGAAAGTACAACTCGCTTCCTAGTTCTCATTAAGATTTTCAAACGTCCAGATCTGTTGCGCCAGGCAAATCATCTAAGTTTAGACAACAAAAACAGATTACGGTTGATTGGCTAGGAAGCAGTTTTTCATTTCGTGACAGAAATTCTTAGGAATGTGGGTCATGATAAAGGCAGTGAAACAGTTATATAAAACGTGAATAACCTAATGCATAAAGCTGAGGACTTCTGTTTTCAATAAATGCTGCAGGGCTTTCCGGAAGAAAATCTTTAACTCTGACAAATATTTCACCAGGCTCAAAAGAATGCAATAGGAATGCTCGAATAAATTTGGGGATGGTAACTATAATTTCTAGTGATTAAAAAGAAAAGCTTGCATCCTAAAGTAGCTCTATTCTAAACGAAGGTATCACTGTCATTATGAGCACAGTGAAATTTAGTGTGCTGTCAAAAATGTTTCATTACTTTCCCTAATCGTGAATCTGAAAATCTGGTTCGCTAAATTCACACGAGTCTCTCTAGCCACTCACGTGTATGTTTATCTCTCTTCCGGAAATTCCTCTTACAACAGCTTCTTGTTATATTTCATGTTAGTCAACATTAATGGTTCACTACAATTTCTTTGTAAGCACACACGGGTGCAGGCTGAGTGATAGTCAAATCTAAAAACTGGATCGCTTTAAATTGGTTTGAAATTCAATAACCTGACTATGACATTGCGAGATAAAAATGAATTGTGGCCTTGCAGCTGAGACAGTTTAAATCTCTATAAGGGAGAAACAAATGGCCAGGAGAAACACGTCTAAAAGTGAGAAGAGCTTGGCAACCGAGAGAAGTACCGTTAAGTGCAGGACAATAATCAACCGAAGCGGTTCGACGTTCCATTGCCGACAGACTACTATGGCAGACTCTACCAGCTAAGACGTGTTACTTCACTTGCTATGGAAGACTCGACCAGCTATTACGTGTTACTTCACTTGCTATGGAAGACTCTACCAGCTAAGACGTGTCACTTCACTTGCTATGGAAGACTCTACTAGCTATCACGTGTTACTTCACTTGCTATGGAAGACTCTACCAGCTAAGACGTGTCACTTCACTTGCTATGGAAGACTCGACCAGCTATCACGTGTTACTTCACTTGCTATGGAGGACTCGATGAGCTAAGACGTGTCACTTCACTTGCTATGGAAGACTCGACCAGCTATCACGTCTTACTTCACTTGCTATGGAAGACTCGACCAGCTATCACGTGTTACTTCACTTGCTATGGAAGACTCGACCAGGTATCACGTCTTACTTCACTTGCTATGGAAGACTCGACCAGCTAACACGTGTTACTTCACTTGCTATGGAAGACTCGACCAGCTATCACGTCTTACTTCACTTGCTATGGAAGACTAGACCAGCTAACACGTGTTACTTCACTTGCTATGGCGGACTCGACCAGCTAACACGTGTTACTTCACTTGCTATGGAAGACTCGACCAGCTATCACGTGTCACTTCACTTGCTATGGAAGACTCGACCAGCTATCACGTGTTACTTCACTTGCTATGGAAGACTCTACCAGCTAAGACGTATCCCTTCACTTGCTATGGAAGACTCGACCAGCTATCACGTGTTACTTCACTTGCTATGGAAGACTCTACCAGCTATCACGTGTTACTTCACTTGCTATGGAAGACTCTACCAGCTAAGACGTGTCACTTCACTTGCTATGGAAAACTCGACCAGCTATCACGTGTTACTTCACTTGCTATGGAAGACTCGACCAGCTAACACGTGTTACTTCACTTGCTATGGCGGACTCGACCAGCTAACACGAATCTGTTGATGACGATGTGATATATACATTTTGTCAAGCGATAACCGGGAATTGATCATTTAAAAATCCTGTTCCAAAGGGGATTCGAAATTATTGTTGTCGCTAAGTTGGTAAAACTTTCCTCTATATCCATGCGGAGCTTGATCGTCATCTGTCATTTAGTTTGTTTACAGTACGCCATTTTGTTAGTTCATCTCAAAGGTGATTTGCGATTTTACGATGGATACAAATATTGAACAAAGAATCTGTCTCAAATTTTGCATTGCAAATGGAATTTCGTGTGCCGAATCGCTGAAAATGTTACAGAGGGCTTACGGTGAATCGGCTTTATCGAAAATATGTACATGTAAGTGGTCGAGATGTGGTGGAAGATTTGCCTCGCTCTGGTCGGCCATCAACGGTTTCAACTGAACTGAACACAGCTAAAATGAAGAAAATGGTGTCTGAAAATCGTCATTTAGGTCTGAGAGAGATTGCCGTTGAACTTTCTGTGTCTCACGAATCGATTCGTACAATTTTAAACGATTGTTTGGGCATGACACCCGTTGCAGCTCGGTTAGTTCCGAAAGACTTGAATTTTCTACAAAAACTCAATCGAGTAACGATTGCTGAAGACATGTTAGAACGAGCCAGTTTCGACCCCACATTCATGAAAGGCATTGTAACTGGTGATGAGATGTGGGTTTACGAATTTGACACTCAACCCAGTCAACAAACTTCCGAATGGCACCTTCCAACTGAACCGAAACCTAAAACGGCACGTCAAACTCTATCAAAACTGAAGGTCATGTTGACAGTTTTTTTTTTTTTTTTTTTTTTTTTCGATTATCGCGGGGTTGTGGACTCAGAATTCTTGCCAGAAGGTCGGATGGTAAATAAAGACTTTTATCTGAGCGTTATGCGGCGTTTGAGAGAACAAATTCGGCGAAAAAGGCTAGATTTGTGGAACGACAACTCATGGATTCTGCACCACGATAACGCACCAGCTCACAAGGCTATTATTGTGAACGAATTTCTGGCCAAAAACTCAGCAAATTTCATCGAACAACCACCATATTCACCTGATCTGGCTCCTGCTGTTTTCTTTCTCTTTCCAAAACTCATGTTACCACTTCGAGGCACCCGTTTTCAGTTGATAGAAGACAAAGGAAAATTCGCGGCGACAATTGACATCAATTCCTAAAGTGACTACAAAAAATATTTTGATGATTGGATTATTCGTTGGCATAAATGTATACTTTCAGAAGGGGCCTACTTTGAAGGCGATAAAATAAAATTTGATAATTCATTTTTTGTGTTTTATTGGCAAATTCCCGGAACTTTGACACAGTAGTATGTGTGACGAGTGCAGCAATCAATAGATTTATTAATTACCTACTCATAAATTCAGTGATAAGTTTATAATTTGTAACCCCAAAACAATATTTAATACAAAAAAAGACTATAGAAATGAATAAAATAATGCTATAATACATTATTGTTTAATATTTCGCATGCAACTAAATATACGAGGTACGCCCAGAAAGTAAGTTCCGTTTGGTAATAAAATTAAATTGTGTGCAGATACAGAATAATTATTTATTGCACAAAATTCTACACCTCTTAAACTACATTTCCACATAACTGCCGAAAGTTTGCAGGCATTTGTCATAGCGTGGCACAAGTTTTTGTATGCCTTCTTCATAGAAAGTTGCCGCCTGAAAGTTGGAAACATTTTCTTTCAGCTCTTCGTCATTGTTGAAGCGTTGACCGCCAAGGAAAGACTTGAGATGTAAGAACAGATGAAAGTCGCTAGGAGCGAGGTCAGGGCTGTACGGAGGACGGTCAACACGTCCCAGCCAAATCCCTGTAGGAGGTTTTTCGTCACATTTGCAGTGTGTGGTTGTGCGTTGTCGTGAAGAAAAACAACACCTTTTGACAGCAATCCTCGGCACTTATTCTGTATTGCGCGGCGCAATTTCCTAAGTGTCTCGCAATAAACATCTGCTTTGATTGTTTGACCACGCGGTAAGAAATCAATGAGTAAGATGCCTTTGCAGTCCCAGAACACTGTGCACATCATTTTTGAAGATGTCAAGATTTGTTTCGGCTTAACCTTTGCTTGATATGAAGTGTGCCTCCATTCCATTGATTGCCGCTTACTTTCAGGGGTGTCGTAAGAAACCTAAGTCTCATCTCCTGTGACTATCTGTGTCAGAAATTCTTCGCCGTCTTCATCATAACGGGTTAAAAACTGAAGTGTACTACCCATCCATTTTGTTTTGTGTTGCTCAGTAAGAATCTTTGGTACCCAACGTGAGCAAAGTTTACGAAATTTCATTTTTTCGGTAACAATTTCATGAATTAGTGATCGTGAGCTTTGGGGAAATTCCATAGCGAGAGCACTAATAGTAAACTTTCGGTTTTCCTGGATCTTGTCATCAATCGCGTGAACTAGTTCTTCTGTAAACAAAGATGGACGCCCACTTTGTTCTTCATCGTGCACTTCACTACGTCCTTCATTGAACTGTCGGACCCATCTTCTCACCATTGAATCACTCATCGCATTTTGTCCGTAAACTTCGCAAATTTGCCGATAAATTTCAATTGGTTTCACTTTCCTAGCATTCAGAAAACGAATCACAGATCTGATTTCACAAGCGGAGGGATTTTCAATCAACACCGACAGTGTTAACAAGCACAACAAAGCGTATGTGGCTGACAGCGATCTCAAAATGGGGCACGTTTCTTCTCCTTGATACAGAGCGTCTACCGCGCATGTGCAGAACTGCGATCGCAGCGTTACAGCGGAGATAAATTGAAACGGAACTTACTTTCTGGACGTACCTCGTATGCTTATTGCCACCAAATGATGGTTTCACCAATTTAGAGTACCTTGTAACCAAATTGGGTTACCTTGCAGCTTTGAAGAAAGCTGGGTGTTTTTTAAATAATACATTCATAAAATGTAATACTTTTGCTTTAAAATGTTCGTAATATATGTGAAAATATATGTGAAAATATTCTACTATACTTTACATTTAGACCACCTATTATCCAAGAAATACATTTAACAGGGTATTTGATTTATCTCCAAATTAGGTTACTTTACACTATACGAGTTAAGGTAATTGGCAGTAGACAATATGTTCCAAAGGTAAAATCCGTCGACATGACCACTGTACTTAAAGGCGGAGTACAAATGAAATAAAACAAATAACAGTAAATAATGACGTCGCTATCAAAAACAAAACACAAAACTTTGAAGATTAAAAAATAACAACAAATATCTCGGAAACGCCTACCACAATATGTAAGCTAACTGACATGAATAACGTGTTCTAAAGACATATATACCTTAATACCTCTTTGTAACCACTAATGGGTTCAAAATTATACAAAATTTAGTCTAAATGACGAAGACCACAGATTATTCGCATTGAATTTATAATATTTTATTACGCATGCAATATCTCCAACATTATAACAAAACCGTAAAATCCACTTTTGAGAAAATAAAAACTAACGACAAAATGTCAATGCAGAGGGCAGTTCTACCATTGAGGAATTTTCTTGACAATTCAGCTCATCTATTAAAGCGCCAACGCAATGACCGACATTAGACAATTTCAACCAATCGCGGTCATCTGACTGGAGTGATATTGTCGAAAAATCTTATTGCTGCTGATGTTCATTTCTTCACCTGACGTTATTGGCAACACGGTGACAATCCAAGCAGGCAACCTTCACTTTTAATAGCTGTCAGTTCCACAGTTAATTCAGTTACAATGTTTATTTAAGGTTTTATCCAGTCCATAATGTATTTAGTTTAAAAAGGAATTAAAAAGAATCATTATTCGTATTTCTTATGTATGAAATAAGTGCAATAACCTCAAATAAAATAGCGTTTGTTTCCATTTCATGTATTGGTTATTAAAAGCTGAAATAAAACAATTGTTCCCTATTTCTGTCGATATTCGTACATTGGGTGTGGATACGGTCAGCCAAATCATAATTCAGGAGGCAGTGAAGAAAGAAAAAAATCGATAAATAAACATGTTCGAATGCGTCATGTACCATTTGAGAACTAATGTATTACAATGATAAAATCTCCCTTCCTATATATTATAAATTATTAATAGTTTATTGTCTTATCAAATACAGCTCTCTGGACAATTTACTCCCGATGAAAACACTCGTGGTATTGCTTATGATAATTTCACTTGCATTCCAGATGTAAATTATAAATATGGTAGCTTGGCATTTACTCCATTTTTCGTTTGTTGGCACGCACGCGCGCCTACCTTTTATCTAAAAATGTCGTTTTGGATTGATGAGGACTGAAGATATATTTCGCTGAAACCTCGATAAGCATTTACGGTAGATACAATCGGTCGGTCCGTATCTTGGCTGTCCGCAGAAATATAGTACATACGTATGTGGCTATTGAACTTTAATCTCATCAAATTACTAATGAGATTCTTCACGCAAGGAGAACTTTAACAGTGAGGTCGGTTATAGACGATTCTAGTTTTTTTTTGTGTAGCCACCCTTTAATTTCAATGGTCAGATCGGGGGCTTTATCTTGTGAAACAACTGTCATATTACTGTAGGCTAATCATTTTGTATCATTAAACACATGCTCAGTCACTCTTCTAGACTCTGTGGGGGATAAAGAAAAATTCCCCGCCCCAGCCGGGAATGGAACGGGTGAGAAGTAGCTCACTGAGGCACTCTGTGAAACGATGCTCAAATTAGCTTAAGTTACTCAACATTCGTATACTCAGGGTAAGAGAACCTTATTCGACACGAAGTTACTCAGGAAAATCGGCACCTCCCAAATACCCTTTATATGGGACGTTTTTCAAAAATGGCTGTAACGATTTTGATTAAAATACCACATGCTTAATATATTTTTACTTTCTCCATACGCACTATGTACATAGTGTATAGAGAAAGTATTGCACTCCACCAAAAATTCGATAACGAGATTTCACCGGAAATATATGTTTTAGGGTCCCCAATATCCAAAAAAAGCATTTTCACAAAAAGGTCCGTGTGTGTGTGTGTGTGTGTGTGTGTGTGTGTCCGTGTGTCTGTGAACACGATAACTCAAAAACGAAAAGTCGGTAAAATACCAAACTTGGTATTTAAATTTAGTATCTTCCAGGGATACGACACGAAGATTTTGAGAAAAATCCCCCCACCCCCAACTACCCTTTACATAGAAACTTGTTTCGAAAATTTTGATTTTCTCAAAAATGGCTCTAACGATTTTGATTAAAATTTCGGATATTAAACATATTTACCTGACAAATGAACTGTATATTTTGAATTTTCTGGGAATAGCCTCTGAAGAGTAATTTATTCTGGATGAATTTTACTAAATTTTGAATGACTGCTAAACCGTAAGAGATGGACAAAAACTTACTACACAAAAAATGTAGAGCACTTTAAAACACACAATTTATGTTATATACATTTTTTTCGTGGAGTTCGTCGCTTTTGTGACATTCCTTATTTTTGGTTTCCGCTATGAAAAACGTATACTTTTCTCATACAGGAACTTGTCCACTCCTATCCATATAAACAAAGGAACTTCATTGACATAGCAACCAGCTTTTGACTATCACTTTAACCTACGGTTGTCCCTTATTTCGCTTCTACTTACAAGGAAGCGAGTAATAAGACTATTTCTGCTATTTTTTCTGATTAGCATAAAGTAAATAGAAGTATAAGCTTTTTAAGAATTATTTGTTGCAGGGATATGGAGAAAGTCATATGAATGGTACACATCAGATTTTTAGATAACGGGGACCCTAAAACATATATTTCCGGTGAAATCACGGTATCGAATTTTTGGGTGAAGTGCAATACCTTCTCTATACACTATGTACATAAAGCGTATAGAGAAAGTAAAAATATGTGTACCATTCACATGACTTTCTCTACATCTCTGCAACAAAATATTCTTTAAAAGCTTATACTTCTATTTACTTCATGCTAATCAGTAAAAAATTAACAGAAATAGCCATATTGCTTGCTTCCTTGTAAGTAAAAGCGAAATAAGGGAGTACCATAGGTTAAAGTGATAATCAAAAGCTGGTTGCTATGTCACTGAAGTTTGTTTGTATGGACAGCATTTGCAAAGTCCTGTATGAGAGAAGTATGTTTTTCATAGCAGAAACCAAAAATAAGGAATGTCTCAAAAACGACGAACTCCACGAAAAATATGTATAAAACATAAATTGTGTCTTTTAACGTGCTCTACATTTTTTGTGTAGTATTTTTTTGTCCATCTCTTATGTTTAGCAGTTATTCAAAATGCAGTAAAATTCATCCAGAATAAACTACTCTTCAGAGGCTATTCCCAGAAACTTCAAGAGGTACATTTTATTTGCCAGGTAAATATCTTTAATATACGAAATTTTAATCAAAATCGATAGAGCCATTTTTGAGAAAATCAAAATTTTCGAAAAGAGTTCCATGTAGTTGGGGATAGGGGATTTTTCTTAGTCTTCGTGTCGCAACCCTGGAAGATACTAAACTTAAATACCAAGTTTGGTATTTTACCTACTTTCGTTTTTGAGTTATCGTGTTCACAGACACACGGACACACACGGACCTTTTTCCAAAAATGCTTTTTTTAGATAAAGGGGACCCTAAAACATATATTTCCGGTGAAATCTCGGTATCGAATTTTTGGGTTGAGTGCAATACCTTCTCTATACACTATGTACATAGTGCGTATAGAGAAAGTAAAAAGCATATTCTTCTATCTACTTTATGATAAACGACATAAACATTAGCAGAAATTATCTTAATTACTTGTTTCCTTGTAAGTAGAAGGTAAATAATGGAATACACTAAGGTTAAAGCGACTGGGTGCCATGAGGTTGAAATGAGTTTCTATGTGAGAAAAGTATTTTAAATCTGACACAAGTAACAAGAAATATCTCAGAAATTGTCATTTCCACGAAGAAAAAAAACGAATATCACATAAATTGTGGGTTTTAACGTGATCTACTAATTTTGTGTAGTGAGTGTTTGTCTATCTCTCACGCTTTACCAGTTATGCAAAATTCATTCAGAATAAAGAGGTCTTTGGAGGCTATTCCCAGGAACTTCAAAATACATTTTATTCACCACACAAATACCCTTAATATACGATATTTTAACCAAAAGCGTTAGAGCTATTTTTGAGAAAATCAAAATTTTCGAAAGTTTTTCCATAGGGTAGTTTGGGGTGGGGGGATTTTTCTCAAAATCTTCGTGTCGCGTCCTTGGAAGATACTACACTTAAATACCAAGTTAGGTATTTTACCGACCTTTCGTGTACACATACACACGGACCTTTTTCCAGAAATGAATTTTTTGGATACATGGGGGCCTAAAACATATTTCTGGTGAAATCTCGGAATCAAATTTTTGGGTGCATTACAATAACTTCTCTATACACTAAGTACATAGTTCGTGTAGAGAAAGTAAAAGAGTAGGTTGATTTCAAAAAGTTAACCAATTTTAAAAGGAATTGTTGAGCAATAAAATTAGTCTGTCTTTCTGTATGAAGATGTGATGCCATATCCACGAGCATGTTTCTAGGATCTAGTTGTTTTACACATTGCCGAGAACAGCAATATCGTACTGTCATGGCTTAAAACCTATGTTCATTACAACTACACTTCGGCGATCACATTTACACTTACCGAATCTACTGATGGTATTAACATTAAACAATTGGTTAATTTTCCACTTTTTGTACGTTTCATGTTGCTTTGGTCTTCAGTGTTCGCTCGTGGTTACACGCAGCTGTTAGAGAAAAAGATGGCCGGCATCACATGAAATTCCTGACTTGTAGGCCATGCGTGGTCTATTGCTAAGCAATGCAGTTTAACAATGCTTCTATAACAGTTGCAATCGTGTTAAAAGACAAATGAAGCATTGGAAATGATTACTAAAACTTTATTTTTAAATATTGCGGGAGATGAAATATTGAAATTCTCGAACATATTGCGTACAAGCGGAAGTTTTTCTCACACATCGTACAAAATGCTGAGTTTAGAGTTCTCGTACGTGTGCATGGCAAGCCTGCAGTCTTTCCTTTGTAAGCGAATTTAAATACTTCCAAACCATTACTGCTCATATTTTAATTTATATTCACCAAGTTTTATACTTTATTTTTAGTCATCTAATGAAAAAATATTCCTGAAATTCACATATTTTAGTAGTGTGTTTCGCTGTTTGTATCCCTACAATTAACTGCCCTGGGGGGAAATTCTTGGTATGAAATCGTTGGTTTAGGGAATTTCTCTCACTGGCGCTAGTAACCTACAAGTTGAACGCCCTAAAATCCCATTCATCTAATCTAATCATATAACATTTTAAAAATCTGATGTGTTACACAGACTTTGTCTATCCACCAACTATTCTTAAAATGCTTATTCTTCTATCTACTTTGCATTAATCGATATAAACATTTGTAAAAATGCTTTTATTGCATATCTCCTTGTAGATATAACGGGAACGGGGATATAAACTAAGCTGAAGCGAAAGTCAAACATTTTAAAAGCTGGTCGCTATGTGATGGCTTGAAATTCGGTTCACTTTGACTGACCACGTGAAAGAAAAGCTAATAACGACTTCTAATTTAAGAAAAGAAGTGTTGAAAATTGAAACCAATATCACGGAATTGATTAACTGCACCACAATGTTTTATCTTAAATTGTGTGTTTTAACGAGATCTACATTTTTACTTCCTCTAGCACGTATGCACAATTAACATAGCAGGTAGAGAAGGTATTGTACCGTATTCCTCCAAAAATTTCATACTGAGATTTCATCGAAAATATATGTTTTGAGACCTACTGAATAAAAAAAGCAATTTTAGAAAGAGATGAGTGTGGTTTTACTTTCTCTACATGTACTATGTACACAGTGTATAGAGAAGGTATTGCACTTCACTCAAAAATTCGAAACCGATATTTCATCGGAAATATGTTTTATGGTCCCTTGTATCCAAATAAGCATTTTCAGAAAAAGATCCGTGTGTCTGTGAACACGATAACTCAAAACCGAAAAGTCGGTAAAATACCAAACTTGATATTTAAGTTTAGTGTCTTCCAGGGATGCGACACGAAGTTTTTGAGAAAAGTCCCCCCACTCCAAACTACCCTTTACATAGAACATTTTTTTCGAAAATTTCGAAAATGGCTCTAATGATTTTGATTAAAATAGCGTATATTAAAGATACTTACCTGATAAATAAAATGTACATCTTGAATTTTCTGGGAATAGCCTCTGAAGACTACTTCATTCTGGATAAATTTTACGAAAATTTACATAATTGCTAAACCGTAAGAGACGGAGAAAAACTTACCACACAAAAAATGTAGAGCACTTTAAAACATACAATTTGTGTTATGCGCATTTTTGCTTAGAGTTGATCGTTTTAGAAATTCCTTGTTTTTGTTTTCAGCTTTAAAAAACTTATGCTTTTGTCACACAGAACTTTGTCAACTCTTGTCCATACAAACAAAGGAACTTCAGTCACTTAGTAACCAGCTTTTACTATCATTTTAACCTATGGTACTCCCTTATTTCGCTTCTACTTACAAGGAAGCAAGTAATAAGACTATTTCTGCTAATTTTTCTCAATTAGCATAAAGTAAATAGAAGCATAAGCTATCTAACGATAATTTTTTGCAGAGATGTAGAGAAAGTCATGTGCATGGAACCATCAGATTTTTCTCATTTTTATTTTGTTTGTCAACGACGCTGTATTAGCGCCACAGGATCCCGCATGAGTTATTAACATACCAGTAAATCCACTGACAAAGGGCTGTCACTTTTAAGCACATCACTTAAACCATCGGTCTGGGCCGGGTTTGAACCCGCGACCTGGGGTCCCGAAGGACAGCAAGTACCCAGACCGACAAGTGAGTGAGTATATGTAGCGTAACCAAATATTTCAGTATTTCATTTCAGTATCTCCCAAGGATGTTGCTGCTTGCCATGCGGGAGACCTAGGTTCGATTCCCAGCATCGGCGTGGGAACCTGGGTGCACTCAGCCTCGTCCGTGTTGGCTTTACTCTTGGGAACGCAAAAAGCGAATTTCAATGACAATCGCATGGCGATAGCTTTTAAAAAATTAAACGTCGCTTTAGCATAGAAGGTATATTCCCTTAGTTCCGTTCTACTTATAAGCAACTAAGGGATAAAACCATTTTGCTAATGCATATTTCGATTAGCATGGGGGAAAAATTGTTTGTATAACATGTAGAGAAAATCACGTGAACGGAACACATCAGATTTTTTTATCTATCCCTTACTGTTTTTACAAGTTAGACAAGTCATCCAAAATGTAAATTGCTTCAGGACTATTCCAGAATATATATATATATATATATATATATATATATATATATATATATGTATGTATTTTTCATTTGTTATTAAAATATATTAGATATTTAAAGATCTATTTTAATGAAAATCATTAGAACATTTTTGAGAAAATCAAATTTCTTGAAAAATGTAAAGGGTAGTTTAGGGTTGGGGCATTTTCTTGAAAATCTTCGTGTCGCATTCTTGGAAGCAGAAATTAAATATCAACTTTTTGTTTTTGGTTTCAGTTGTGCTACACACACAGACAGAGTTGATTACATTATATGTAAATCATGGTCTCACTTGTGGTAAAGACTGTAGCTTGTAAATACAATCTTGGGGGGAGATGAGCATTGAGCAAGTCAAATCTATCTCCAGGAGATTAAAATGAGTGTTGAAAAGAGAAACCTCAGGAGCATATCAAATACGAATGGGGTCGGTCATGCACTGTAGGCTAACTTGTTCAAATGTTATCATTAATACATCCTTGTTACGTTATTCACCTGTTCTTCATAACAAAATGAGTTTCTCATTCAACCAAGAAAAGAGTTTTTCTGAAAACCTTCTGAATCCTTTTTCACAGTTTCTTGAGGCACAATGTTATTACCGGCTTATGGTGAAGGAAACACATTATTTCACGAGTATGTTTAATAGAACCTGATAATCCTTATCCCAGCCTCGCAGTTGTCAAGTCTTCCACTTACTGGTGCAAATCTCGACCTGCAATTGTCTTAACAAGGAAACAGAGAAACCTTAATTTGACAATTCATCCCTCCGATTTTGAGTAACTATCCTATTTCTGCACCAAAGCTGAACATAACATTCCAGCAACAAAAATAAGTCCCTGTGGCGAATCTACCGGCTCCATCAATAGAGGAATACTTCTCCTTCCCTTTTTTCCAATAATTCAAAATTATGCATTTAATGATAATGGCAACATAGTTTTGAAAGAGCGTATTGGTTGAAGTTCAAAAATATTCAAACATAAATCACACTGTAGAAGTATCAAACACAGGAACCTTTAATCTCCGTTGTCTTGATACGTAATCATTGGAATACAATGTTTTCTGTACGATTTTTCAATATATGGCATTTGAAAGTGGCAGGTTATACTTTTGTGAAGAGCATTAGGCTCATGTCTTAGAAACATAAATTGGAGTTCCGAATACAGACGATCCGGAAAATCTGAAATGCCTACTACTAGATTTAACATAGATGAACTTTATCGTGAAGTTCTAGTTTCATTAATGATGGCAACACCATACGCGACGACACGTGCGTCTGAAACAATGCTAGGGAGGCAACTGTCAAACCCTAATTTAGGACAAACGATTGCTATCTAAGAAAAGAAACATTATGACGATTGTGATTTTGAACACAGGTATAAATATCTCACATTTAGGAAACAAAACTAAATAATATGTTATTCATTCACGTAAAAATTCAGAACATTTCGTCAGGCACTTTTGTCCCCCACAAGCTCTTTCCTTGGATACGAAAATTTGGGAATGAGACGTTCTTTCGTAAGGAGTACCTCTCAGCATTTGCCAGTTAACAGACTGAGAAAATTCAGGAAGAACGGTCTTGGCGGTATTCTCCCGTCTACAGGTGCAAGCTTTAACGACCTCGGCTACCCGTATCGAAGAAGACGAACATCATCTTGGCAAATAGGTGTTCTATAACATGTGGAGAACTTTCCAATTTCTCTCTCTCTCTCTCTCTCTCTCTCTCTCTCTCTCTCTCTCTCTCTCTCTCTCTCTCTCTCTCACACACACAAACAAACAGGTATCGACATTGGGTGGAATGTATTACTTACAATACAGAAAGGAAAATACATGGACCCAGTTCTCAAAGCCAGTATTAATAACATCTTATAAATCACGCGTTCATAATAATTCCTACTTCATGCCAAACCTTTCTAAAAATCTGATGTGTACCATTCACATGACTTTTTCTACATCTCTTCAATAAATTATTCTTAAAAAGCTTATTCTTCTATTTACTTAATGCTAATCGAGAAAAAATTGGCAGAAATGGTCTTCTTACTTACTTCCTTGTAAGTAGAAGGCAAATAAGGGAATGCACTAGGATAAAGTGATAGTCAAAAGCTGGTTGCTGTGTCACTGAAGTCCCTTTGTTTGTATGACAAATTCCCATATCAGAAAAGTATAAGTATTTATAGCTAAAACTAACAACTAGGAATATGTCAATAATGGTCAACTCCACGAAAAAATGTGTATAGCATAAATTGTGTGTTTTAACGAGCTCTACATTTTTTGTCTGGTAAGTTTTTGTCTATGTCTTACGGTTTACCAGTTATGCAAAATTCTGTAAAATTCATCCAGAATAAACACGTGTTCACAGGTTATTCAGTAAATTGAAGATATACATTTTAATTTTCAGATAATTATGTCAAACATAAAAGATTGTAACCAAAATCGTTAACAGCCATTTTTGAGAAAATCAAAATTTTCGAAATTTTTTCCATGTAAATAATAGTTTAGGGTGGGGGATTTTTCCCAAAATCTTCCTGTAAGATAGTAAAGTTACATACCAAGTTTGGTATTTTATTGAATTTTCGTTTTTGAGTTATCGTGTTCACAGACTCGGATCTTTTTCAGAAAATACTTTTTTTTTATACAGGAGACTCTAAAACGTCTATTTTGGGTGAAATCTCGGTATGGAATTTTTGGGTGAAATGCATTACCTTTTCTATACACTATGTGCTTAATACGTGTAGAGAAAGTCAAAGATTTGATCTGTATTCGTTAATAAGATGCATTTAAGTTTTCTGACTAAGAATGTAAGTGATGCTCACACAAATTATGCAGATTGTTATGTTGGTGCTGCGTCATCAGATTTCTTGACGACCCTGGAGGTGCAACAGACTATTAAAGTGACGTGTGCAACATTAGTTGTGCGCACCAGTGTCCCAAATTACCACTAATAAAAACAAGAAAACTAACCATATAGAAAAACTTATTAAATATGAATACGTAATGCAAGACATTTATTTTGCGACCGCAAGTGAGCTGCTGCCTTTGAGAGCCCTGATGAAAGAAAAGCAATTTAATCATCGACTTACTGCTGAGCAAGCATGAAGCATTATCATATTTACTTTTTCTATCACGTAAGGCAAATATTGTACTCCACGCATAGATTCCATGTGCATGTTTCACCGGAAATATGTTTTGGAGGTCTATAAATTGAAAAAAGTGCATGTTAATGCGCGCGCGTGTGTAAACAGCATAACATAAACGAAAAGTCTGTTAAATACCAAACGTGTTATTCCAGTTTAGCAACTTCCTTGGGAAATGTCCCTGTTCTTTTATGCAACATTATTCGAAACGTTTCATTCTGTCAAAACTGGCTCAATAGTTTTGACTAGATTATTATCATACATCTCAAGATGTTTTCATAACAAATGCAGTTATATCTTGAATGTTCTCTTCATACTATATAATTTTGCTTAATTGGTAAACATTAAAGATTTTAGATACATAAACATGTAAATCTCGTCAAAGCACACATTTATGGTGGAGTCGTGAAGCAAGAAATCAGGAGGAGACCAGTTCTAAAAGATTTGACTACAGGTTTACATTACTATATTCCCTTATTCTCCCTCGTACCCACAAGGAAATGTGTAATAAAACA
This sequence comes from Hymenopus coronatus, assembly GCA_030762935.1. Taxonomy (NCBI): domain Eukaryota; kingdom Metazoa; phylum Arthropoda; class Insecta; order Mantodea; family Hymenopodidae; genus Hymenopus; species Hymenopus coronatus. The sequence continues at coordinate 2,087,212 of CM060884.1, forward strand.
ATTTCTACTAAAGTTTATCTCGTTTAGTATCAAGTACATAGGAAGAATAAACTTTTGTAAGAATAGATGATGCAGAATAGCTAGAGATAGTCATGTGAATGTAGCATACCAGAGTTTTAGAAAAAGGTCCGCGCCTTTGTAATCAGACTACCTAAAAACAATGTGCTGGATAAGTAGCAAACGTGGTATTGAAGTTCAGTATCTTCCAAAGGTGAGACCAAGATTTCCAAGAAAATGTCTCCAAACAAGTTATTTAAAAAAAAAACTTTTTGTGGCATCAGCCATTTCCGAGATGCACGTTATAAAGTCATTGTTAAGTGGTGTCGTTTTGCGATGTGATTGCATTTTAAAAGCAGAAAATAACTTACGGTTCTAAAACTATTCACTATAATAATACCTTTGCATCTTTAACGAAATGTGTAATGAAGCATTTCCGGAAAACTAGAAGTACTAGAATGAAGTAAAGAGGAAAATGAGTTTTTGTAACAATTTTTTTTTTGCAATATAATTTATTTTGGGTCGCTTTAACACCATGGTCATATCGCGACCTTACCAATTGTACAAGAAGCGAATCTTGTGGTAAAAATAGTGCGATGTCGCAAAAAGCTTGTAAACCATTTTTGTCATTGTAAAAGCACGATCATGGGACGCGGCTCAACAACTTTCCATGAGAACACACACAAGCTGCTTACTTCACGAAGCGCAATTGTCTTCAACTTCTGCTTCAACAGATATTACCTACTTCCTGAAGCCTTTTCAAAAACAGATTATTCGTTAATGCAGGAGTTTTCAAACTTTGCTCCTTTGTCAACACTGAAATATGTTAACGTCATCATGAAAAATAAATACTCTTTACTCAATTTATTTGCCTACTCCTCATGTAAATGTATATGCAGCAATATGAATATAAGATGCATGATGCACATATATCGACTGCCTCCATGGTCGGGCGGCTTTCACCCGTAGGTCCGTGGGACCGTGAAGTTTTCTTTAAGCACAATTGGAGAGTGTTATGCCTGAGTGAACTAAGTGACATTGAGGATATTTTTCAGAACAAGACACTGAAGTTTGCGAAGACACAGTAGCGTTGTTATGCCGCATAGCTGTATGAAACTCGAGAGGAGTATTCATTTACATTTGACAAATAATTGTAGTATCATCTGTCCGATCCTATTTGCTTTATTATATATTAAATTCTGTTTTATCTTCTACAATGCAAGCACATAGTACAGTCTGGCAGAACGGTTTTAAGAATATTGGGTATATAGTTCATTCTTGCTGAATACATTACGATTGTTTAATGTTTATAACAGTAACACGATGTTAAAATGATCACTGTATTAATATAATTTAGTTATGTTATATTTGCTTCCCATGTGTTCAGTTTATTACCTTGTAATACATATTTCAGCAATTACAGTTAATTTTCCCTAGCAGTTGAACATCTGAAGATAAATGCACTATAGTGTCTTTAAACTTTTGAACCGTAGTTATTGAACTTTTATTTCTGGTGGATACAACATGACAATACTTAAAACTTTTTTTTTCCTAAGCAATTGCAATATGTTGGTTTACATTGTCGGAATCACTGTACTCGAAAGGTGTTATGCCATCAGTTTCTTCATTTTCATCAGTTGAAGAAAGGTTTTGGAAGAAATTGTGATGAACAGGTGGTACACATTTCAATAAATGGAGTATATCACTCTTCTTGTCTTTAGAAATTGTGTGTCCTAAAGAGTATAGGAACTGCAAATGACCTTCATTGAACCTAGGTGGTGATCCAGTAAGTTTTTTTCTTTAAATTTAACTGATAATAAGGAACATCTTCTTGAAAAGAATACTTATATTTCATGATATCAGGGTTTGATTTTTCAATCCTGATTTCTCTTATTTTTAACCAATGCACTTTGTGTTTGTCTACATCCAGCTTTCAATTAGTGATTCTCACTTCAAGTTCTTTTGTGGAGAAAAAGTCATTTGTTGACATTTCAGTAACTTTAAACTGTGCCTTGTTCTGACGACAAGATCTCACAATTTGTATAAACTCATCAATGGAATAAATGTTTTCCTTCCTCCGAATTTTGTTTTCGATTTGACTGAAGTCTCTGTCATTAGGAAGATAGCTGTGACCGCTGACGCAAAACTTGTGAATAATAACATCAACTGGACAGTCTTCTTTAGCTACCAGATGCATCCACATCAACTCAATTTTTATGTTTCTGTTCTGGCCACCACATGCATCAGACCAAGCAACCATTTGGGACGAATACATTTCCTTGCACATATTTCTGGACACAGCTCCCTATCTCTTGAGGTCCTCTGGAGGCTATTCCCTCATGCCAAATATACATGTAAGCTTGTTGAGTAGCTAAATTGTGCACACCAAGATTAAAAACAGAAAGCTGGCGTTTGTAGTAAGCTTCATTAGTTGACAATTTTGGGAGCGGAAAATCTTTTTCAAGGTCAAAAGAAATCACATGGATTTTCTCTTCTATTCCGCCTATGATATCATTTTCACGAGCTTTCTTAGCACTTTCTACCTGTCGATGGTGCAATTCCTGCATATTCTTCAGTCTTCTGCACTCTTTTTTATTTTGCTCCGAATCTATCTGCACTTTCAACTCGTCACATGTCTTGCATGTGTCCTTTTTGGGAGATTTGAACTTAAGGTTAAAATCTCGATAGAATATGCGTTTATATGTAGTTTCACTTGCACAGTTTCTGTTCCAATCAGCACCATTGTCATTTTCTTGCCTCATCATTTCCTTGTAGAGACAATAAATTTTTCGCAGATTAAGCTCGCATGGTAAGTACTTCAAGTTTGGAACCTTGTTGCGTTCATAATGGCTTGTGTAGCAAGGGAAAGACTGAATATGATTGTGAATTCTGGTAAGCATTTCATTAGAAGTAACATTTGCAGGTACATGTTTACCTCGTTTGTCCTCGAAAGTACCTGAATTGGCTTTCTTCAAGGCGCGGTGAACTCTTGCACTGTCAACTTGCAAAGTATTCATAAACATGGCTTTACACACGCGAACAGTTTCATTGCTTGCATTCAAGTAATATTCTCTCGACTGTCCTTTTCGGGTGTCTTCTCCTTTTCTATGACGCTTAACAGGAGCTATTTTCACTGCATTTGCTAGCATAGCTGTTTGTGTTTCCGAAGAACCATTGCTGTAAAACATATCAAAGTTAATTTTCCGCTGTTCAGAAGTTATTCTCTCTTTACATTTCCAGCGACAGTTACAGTCATAACTCTCACAGAATTTCTTTGCAGGCACTTTCAATCCATTAATATTTTTGTATGGTTTTCCACAATTTCGATTTCTTTTTCTAATGTTCTTTTTCCATATTTCAGGGTTTGCTTTCCTGCGTCTTTTTGGTGGAGGACAGCTAGAGTAGCTATCTGATGACAAATCTGAAAATAATACGCAGATTTATAATATAAATAATTATATTTCATAATAATGGTAATAATAATAACTTATTTAATGTTATTAATTTACAAAAGAAGTTAAACAAGTCTCGTTTCTTAAGCTTTTGCGAAAATAATTTTCGTTAATCCTCCGTAAAACGCACTAATAATACCACGCTGTCTTGGTGGCATATTCAGCCATAGTGAACTATATATTGTGGCGGGTACAAGCTGTCCGGACACAGAAACATTCAATCAAGATAGTACATAGTTGAAATCGTACCCAAGAGGTGTCACTATCACATGAAGAAATAAACAAAACTCGTGTCGCATAGTTCACTTCGCCTGACCACGTATTTACGAATTTTCATAACCTAATAGCCTAAACATTTTGAAATATTACTCATAGTATTTACAAAATAACAGTTTTACTTACTTAAGTCAGATTCAGGTGAATAATCTTCATCGGAAAACGCCGAAAAATTCGAAGGTGTGCTGCTATTTTGATCCATGTCCATAATTACTTGTGACAATGCACTCACTAAATGATCTTCCCGCCTACTTAGTTCACTTTACCTGACTACCAGTGTTACCAAAATCTAGTCAGCAATAATGAAATTTACCTTCAGCAGTTTAATGGGCTGAATGCAGTCTTAACCTTCCCCTCAGTGACAAACCACCTGAAATGCCTATTAATTGGCGCGTAAATTCTACATTTTTAAAAAAATGTCGCTTGGTTCACTCTCCAATTATTCCCAGAGTCTGGAAGTATGTATGTGTCTGTGTTTCAAGAAAATAAAACGCTTTAAACCCAATTTAAAGAGCTTACAATTTGTTTACGAGTTGTTTCTAGTGCAAAGCCCCCAATATGACCTTAAATGTTAAAGGAGCCTATATAAATGAAATATATATATATATATACATATACATATACACACACACACACACACACACACGAGGGCCTTTTTTTCCAACCTCCGATAGGCTATAAATAAATGACAAGCTCATAGAAAACAATTACTTTATTACTAAAATGTTCTACACTTATGGTTACCTTTTCAACAAAATCACCAAAAAGATTGAGACACTGCCTTGTTGTGTGTCAGCCTCGAAGCGGTGGTGCTGGAATTAGCCCAGCATACAGGTATTCCTGCTTAACCCTATGGCAGATTGCTGCACTTAGCTCAGGTAGAGAAGTGTCATATTTCACCGCATCATTGCAACTGACGAAGCATCGGCAAGAGCAGATGAACCCGACAATCCAATGAATGGCATCATCCTGGAGACATAAGGCTGATGTGTCAGTTCCTCAGGACCGAACTGTAAATGCACAGTATTACCTGAGATTTCTACGGTATCATCTTCGTCGTGCAGTACGAGAGAGACGGCCGCAACTATTGGACAACGCTAAACCTCACACAGCAGAGATGGTAACACGTTTATGGCGTTGGGGATGGGAAGTGTTGCCGCATCCTCCGTACTCGCCCGATCTTAGTCCTTGTGACTGATTTCATACCTAAACTGAAAAAGCCAATGCATGGGAACCGCTTTGCCAACACACACGACATTGAAATTGCGCATATTAACGAGACTCGTACGGCCGATGGTATTGTCCGTCTTCCCCATCGCTGGCAACGAACTGTGGACAACGGAGGAGACTACTTTTTCTATCTCTTACGGTTTAGCAGTTAAGCAAAATTCGGCAAAATTCATCCAGAATAAAGAGGTCTTCAGAGGCTATTCCCAGAAAATTCGAGATATACACTTTATTTCGGACTTAAATAGCTTTAATATACGGGATTTTAATCAAAATCCTTAGAGCCATTTTTGAGAAAATCAAAATTTTCGAAAAATTTTTTATGTAAAGGGTAGTTTGTGGTGGGGGATTTTTTTTGAAAATCTTCGTGTCGCATCCTTGGAAGATACTAAACTAAATACCAAGTGTGGTATTTAAAGGTCTTTACGTTTTGGGGCTATGCTGTCCACAGACATACACACACACACACGGACTTTTTTTAAAAAATGCTTTGTTTGGACTCAGGGAATCCGAAACATATTTCCGGTGAAATCTCGGTATCGAATTTTTGGGTGCATTACAATACCTTCTCTATCCCTATGTACATTGTACATATGGGGCTAGAGAAAGTAAAAAGTAGATTAGGTTAAAACTCACAATTTATGTCATATATGGAGTTAACCATTTTCGAGATATTCCTCGTATTTGGTTGAGGTTTTAAAATACTTTATCGTTTCTCATACGGGAACTTGTCAACTCCTGCCCACGCAAAGAAACGGATTTCAATAATAGAGCAACAAGCTTTTAAAACATATAACTGTCGTTTTATCCTTATTTCCCACATACTTAAAAGGAAGCAAGTAATAAGACCACTTCTGCTAATATTGATCTCGATTAGATTGAAGAATAAGCGTTTTAACAATAACAAAGTCTGATGTGTTCCATTCACATGACGTTCTCCATCTCTGCAACAAATTATTGTTAAAATGCTTATGCTTCTTTTTACGTCATGCCAATCGAGAAAAAATTAGCAGAAACAGTCTTATTACTTGCTTCCATGCAAGTAGAAGAGAAATAAGGGAGTACTATAGGTTAAAGTGATAATCAAAAGCTGGTTCCTATGTCATTGAGTTCCTTTGTTTGTATGGACACGAGTCGATAAATCCCTGTATGAGAAAAGTATAAGTTTTTTAAAGCTGAAACCAAACACAAGGAATATCTCAAAAAGATCAAATCCACGAAAAAATGTATAGGACATAAATTGTGTGTTTAATCGAGATCCACATTGTTTATACAGTACGCTTTTGTCTATGTCGTACGCTTTACTAGTTATGCAAAGTTCAATAAAAACCATCCAGAGTAAAGAGGTCTTTAGAGGCTATTCCCAGAAAATTAAAGATATACATAGTATTTGGTATGTAGATATCTTAAACATATGCGATTTTAATCAAAATCGTTAGTCATCATTGAGAAAATCAAAATTTTCGAATTTTTTTGGGTGGGGGGATTTTATTTGAAAACCTTCGTGTCGCATCCTTGGGAGCTACCAAACTTAAATACCAAGTTTGGTATATAACGGTCTTTTCGTTTTTGAGTTATGCTGTTCACACACACACACGGACATTTTTACAAAACTGTTTGGTTTGGTTTTATTTTTAGTTATTTTATTTATTTATTTATTTTGATTCAGATTCAGAGGGACCAAAAACATGTATTTCCAGTGAAATCTTGGTATGGAATTTTTGGGTGCATTACAATACCTTCTCTCTACACTTTGTACATGGTACGTATAGAGAAAGTAAAAACTTATGTGAAGAACGTTGAAGCAAAGCTGGTTCGAATGGCGTCTCATGCGAGCTGTGCAATTGTTTGAAATGGCTCACATGTGAGGCGGGCAACAAACAAAACACAGCACTGTGTTGTATTCTAATGAGCAAGACTCGTTACATAACACAAAGGTCAAGTGTCGTGTCGTAATCAGTATCAATGTCACTCCACCAATTGGCTACTAATTGCTTCACTCTCTTGGAAAGCGCCGAAGTAGTTAGTTACTAACGACCGACAATCGATACTTATCGACAAACAGGGCACATTGTACAAGCGACATGCATGCAGTCACTACTCATCACTATCGACTATTCTTACATCTATGCACAATATATTTTCTTTACCAAAACAGATTATATAAATCATTTTATTTTCAATCATACAAACATTAGCGGAGCAATAAGTAAAAGTTTAAAACTAAAAATTCGAGTTTATGAACATGGCCAGAAATTAAAGAATAGATATACAAAATTCCATTTCAATACGTAATTGCGTCTTTTAGGAATAACTTATATACGGTTTATTATTATCGACTACAGCCAAGTTTTCTTTCATCATTTTAACATTCCTTAATATCTATTCAGTAACAAAATGTCTAACGGAAATTTGGATTTACCAAGACAAATGCGTTATTTACTTCCTCTGTCATTTGCCGACTACGCAAAGATAAATATTGCATTCCATTAATAAAATAGATATCGTAACTTACACTGAATCTCAACAAAGAAGTAGGTTGTGTGTGTATGCGAGAAATTTGGCAGCCAAATGGTTGGAGGGACGGATAGATACGCCCTAACCAAAAACCTAATGGTAACTGTTTACTTTCGGTATCTTCAGCAAACGACACACAGGAGGAAACTTTGCATCAGAAGCGAAAGAAATAAAAGAAAATGAACACATAGCCCATATAATTTAAATATGCTCATGTTTAATTTGGATCATTAATTAATGTTACCGCTGATTTTCTACTTTACAGCAAATATATAACAATACAGCATTAACGTTGAAAGAGCTTCTAAATATCGTGTGACCCAAATACATCCGAACCAACCGCTGCGCACAAGAAAACATATACTCACCGCTGCTGTACACAAGGTCATGATGCGCACTTGTTTTTCTCTGCTCTGAAAGTGCAGTATTGAGCTGACGGTAATATCGTGTGCTCGAGTTATTACCAGTTCTGCTTTATTATTTTGTCCTGTGCTTAATAAAAAGTGGATTATGGCTCAGCATTTGTTTTCTTCTGCACAGCGAGTACTTATTTATGACTCGCTTGTGTTCATGGGTTATTGCGTTATTTTGTGAATGGACTCTCAATAGTGAAATTGGCCCACAGTTAATATTTTTCACGGACGAGGCTTGTTTCCACCTTCATGGATATATGTGCACAAAAAATAATCGTTATTGAAGCTCTGAGAAACCTAATATTGTTCATGAAGTACCTCTTCAGTACCTTTTCTCGAGTCAACAGTTGGCGCCTATACATATGTAAATACAATTTTATCCTCCCCCCCTTTTTTATAATTAACAGACAGGGACTGTGATTTTGCCTTTTTTCAACAAGACTGCAATCTTTCTTACAGTCACCCTCCATGACAACTTCATATACCCAAGGTTGCGGGTTCAAACCCGGCGGAGGATGATGGATTTTTTCGGGCGTAAAAATCTTTAGCATGGCTTCCTTCAAAAGTGAAGTAAAGTCGTTGGTCCCGTGTCGTAGATTTACGGCACGTAAAAGTACCAGAAGCCTGAGCAGAATTAAGCTGTATTTCAGTCCAGTATAGAATGAGAACCACAACAGTTAAAAAGTGCCCATAAATAAAACGCCATTTTTAACGGCTGAAACAGCCAAGGTTTTGACGAGAACAATAATTGAAATTGTGTTTCAGGACAGAATTATTAGTGCCTCCTCGCCCCCCCTAAGGTGTACAAGACAAAGAGGAACAATTAAACAGGGAATTGGCAGTATTTCTCAACGTGATAGTTTCCTAAAGATGTGGCCAGTTGCTGTAAAGCCTTTTAATGGTTTCAGCCGCGCCTTTCTATGATAGAGACACACGGTCACGCGGAAAACAAAACACCGCACGTTTTTGGATCACCTTTTTTTTTTTTTTTGTTTTTTTTTTTTTTTTTGTTTAACATCTAAGGTCATATCGGGGACTTTCCACTTGAAACAGCTCGTTGTCTGTAGGTTCTTTTACGTTGGTTTAAATCATTTTGTTTTACTCAAACACGCACACACTCACATACAAACTTCCAGACTCTGTGGGGGATAGGGAATAATTCTGGCCAGAGAAAAATTCCCCGCCCCAGCCGGGAATCGAACCCGGGACCCCCGGGGTGAGAAGTCAGCTCGCTGGCCACTCCACCACCCGGTTTGTTGGACTCTGTTATGTAAATATTGTTTGGTCAGAATCTTTTCCGACCGGGCACGAGCAATTTTGCCCTTTTGACTGACTTAAAGACTGATCAAAGAACTACGCAATTTTTACTCGGAGATTCTGTCTGCCCTGACGTAAGCTTATAACGCATATGTTCTGACGCATGAAGGACAGATGCTGACATCTATGGCGCAATGATGTATTTATCAGCCTGCCCCAACTTATTTTGCAAAATGTTTATCTGTTAACTTTGGTTTCTGAACAACAAAAAATCAAATAATGCTTTGTGTTGTACAAAGTTATCAGAACAAGATTTTAGTCGGCTCATGTGTATTTATATAAAAGATTCTTTAATTCAAGTTCTAAAGGGCGCTTTTTGGTTCTGAGAAAACCCTAAGACTTCAGATTCTGATTTACAATTATGTCTATGGCTGAAAGACGGTGTTGTCTTTATACGCTAGTCTAAGTGCATTATGTTTTGTAATCTTCATTTGTCCATTCGTTTTCTTTTTTTTTTTTTTTTTTTTTTTTTTTCATTTATATAGCCCCCTTTAACATCTAATGTCATATCGGTCTCGTTATCTGTAGGTTTTTACGTTGGGTTTAAACTATTTTATTTCCTCAAACACGCACACATTCACTCTCACATATAAACTTCCAGACTCTGTGGGGGATAAGGAATAATTCTGGTTAAAGAAAACTTCCCCGCCCCAGCCGGGAATCAAACCCGGGACATCCGGGTGAGAAGTCAGCTCGCCGACCACTCGACCACGGAGGCCATTCGTTTTTGAATCAGTCTTTTATTACTTTCTCTACACGTACTACGTACATAGTGTATAGAGAAGGTATGTATTGCACCCAAAAATTCGATACCGAGATTTCATCAGATATACGTGTTTTGGATCCCCCTGAATCCAAAAAAGAATTTTTGGAAAAAGATCCGTGTGTGTGCGTGTTTCTGTGGACAGCATAGCTCAAAAACGAAAAGACCGTTGAATACCAAACTTGGTATTTAACTTTGGTATATTCCAAGGATACGACACGAAGATTTTCAATAAAATCCCCCCACCCCCAACTACCCTTTACATGGAGCTTTTTTCGAAAAAAATTGATTTTCTTAAAAATGGCTCTAATGATTTTGATTAAAATATGGTATATTAAAGACCTGACAAATAAAATGTATATCTTGAATTTTCTGGGAATAGCCTCTGTAGACTACTTTATTCTAGATCATTTTTACGGAATTTTGCATAACTGCTAAACAGTAAGAGATAGACAAAAACTCACAACACAAAAAATGAGGAGCACATTAAAACACACAATTTATGCTCCCTCCCTCCCCCTCTGTGTGTGTGTGTGTGTGTGTGTATATATATATCGTGAAGTTCATCGATATTTAGATATTCCTTGTTTTTGGTTTCAGCTTTGAAAAACTTGTATTTTTCTCATACAGGAATTTGTCAATTTCTGTCCATACAAACAAAGGAACTTCAGTCACATAGCAACCAGCTTTTGACCATCACTTTAACCTATGGTACTCCCTTATTTCACTTCTACTTACAAGGAAGCAAGTAATACGACTATTTCTGCTAATCTTTTCTCGATTATCATGAAATAAATAGAAGCATAAGCTTTTAACAATAATTTGTTACAGAGATGAAGAGAAAGTCATGTGAATGTAACACATCAGATTTTTTTTGTTACCAATATGTACTTCGAGTGGTTCTATAGGCGCTGCAGGACTTTAATAATTAATCTGCGTAGTTTGTTTCCTCATGTATCCATGCACCATAAGAGAGAAATTTCTGAGCTTCATTTGCCTTCACAGCAGAAAAAAATCTGATGTCTTCCATTCACATGACTTTTTCTACATCTCTGCAACAAATTAATGTTAAAAAGTTTATGCTTCTATTTACTTCATGCGAATCAAGAAAACATTAGCAGAAATAGTCTTATTACTTGCTTCCTTGTAAGTAGAAGTGAAATAAGGGAGTACCATAGGTTAAAGTGATGGTCAAAAGCTGGTTGCTATGTGACTGAAGTTCCTTTGTTTGTATGGACAGAAATTGACAAATTCCTGTATGAGAAAAATACAAGTTTTTCAAAGCTGAAACCAAAAACAAGAAATATCTAAATATCGAAAAAAAGCTTATACTTCTGTTTACTTCATGCGAATCAAGAAAACATTAGCAGAAATAGTCTTATTACTTGCTTCCTTGGCTGAAACCAAAACAAGGAATATCTCAAAAACGTTCAACTTCACGAAAAAAATGTATATGACATAAATTGTATGTTTTAATGTGCTCTACATTTTTTGTGTGTTAAGTTTTTGTCCATCGCTTACGGTTTAGCAGTTATGCAAAATTCCGTAAAATTAATCCAGAATAAAGTAGTCTTCAGAGGCTATTTCCAGAAAATTCAAGATATACTTTTTATTTGTCAGGTAAATATCTTTAATATACGATATTTTAGTCAAAATCGTTAAGAGTCATTTTTGAGAAAATCAAATTTTTCGTAAAATGTTCCATGTACAGGGTAGTTGGGGGTGGGGGTATTTTGTTGAAAATCTTCGTGTCGCATCCTTGGAAGATACTAAACTAAAATACCAAGTTTGGTATTCAACGGTCTTTTCGTTTTTGAGCTATGCTGTCCACAGGCACACACACAGACCTTTTTCCGAAAAGGCTTTTTTTGGATTCAGGGGGACCCAAAACATGTATTTCCAATGAAATCTCGGTATCGAATTTTTGGGTGCAATGCAATACTTTCTGTATACACTATGTACATAGTACGTGGACGAGGAATATATTACGGCTCATATAAATTTTATTCTAGATGAATAGTGGGAGTAATTTTATTTTTGGTAGAGAAAGTAAAAAGAAATGAATAAATTATACCAGTGCGTCCATACCAACGTGGAAGAAACGCCTCATTATTAGTTATTTACTAAATACATTGTAAAACCTTAAAAAGAGGTTTTATTTGGCGAAACATGAGGTACACAAAGAAAACGAAACAGCAACAGGACCGCCATTTTCTTTTCATGACCTCTAGAAAAAAAGAATCTCTACCCACCATCCTTCATTTTACTTTCTCTACACGTACTGTGTACATAGAGTATAGAGAAGGTATTTTATTGCACCCAAAAATTCCATGCCGAGATTCCACAGGAAATATACGCTTTGGTCCCTCTGAATCCAAAAATAGCAGTTTTACAAAAAGGTCCGTGTGTGTGTGTGTGTGTGTGTGTGTGTGTCTGTGCTCAAAAATGAAAAGAAAATCTCCCCACCTCCAACTACCCTTTACATGAAATTTTTTTCGAAAATGTGCATTTTCTCAAAAATGGCACTAACGATTTTGATTAAAATATCGTATATTAAATATAATTACCTGAGAAATAAAATCTATATCTTCAATTTTCTCAAGACTCTTTTATTCTGGATATATTTTACGGAATTTTGCATAAATGCTAAACCGTAAAAGATGTACAAAAACGTACCGCATAAAAAATGTGGAGCACGTTAAAACACACAATTTATGTTATGTACATTCTTTTTCGTGGAATTGGTCGTGTTCAGATATTCCTTGTTTTTAGTTTCAGCTTTGAAAAACTTATACTTTTCTCATATAGGAATTTTTCAACTCCGTCCATACAAACAAAGTAACTTCAGTCACATAGCAACCAGCTTTTATTTTAACCTATGGTACTCCCTTATTTCGCTTCTACTTACAAGGAAGCAAGTAATAAGACTATCTCTGCTAATTTTTGATTCGCATGAAGTAAATAGAAGCATAAGCTTTTTAATAATAATTTGTTGGAGAAATGTAGAGATAGTTATGTGAATGGAACACATCAGATTATTACATTCTCTACACGCACTATGTGCATAGTGTATAGAGAAAGTATTGCACTCCACCCAAAAATCCGACACCGAGATTTCACCGGAAATATATGTTTTAGGGTCCCCTGTTTCCCAAAAAAGTATTTTCAGAAAAAGGTCCGCGCGCGCGCGTATGTGTGTCCGTGTGTAAGGGTGTCCGTGTGTCTGTGAACACGATAACTCAAAAACAAAAAGTCGGTAAAATACCAAACTTGGTATTTAAGTTTAGTATCTTCCAGGGATGCGACACGAAGATTTTGTGAAAAATCCTCCCACCCCAAACTAGCCTTTACATGGTACTTTTTTAGAAAATTTTGATTTTCTAAAAAAATGGCTCTAACGATTTTGATTAAATTATCGTATATTTCAGATATTTACCTGCCAAATAAAATGCATATTTTGAATTTTCTGGGAATAGCCTCTGAAGACTATTTTATTCTGAGTGAATTTTACGGAATTTTGCATAACCGCTAAACCGTAAGAGACAGACAAAAGCTTACAACACAACAAATGTAGAACATATTAAAACACACAATTTATGTTGTATACCTTTTTTTTCGTGGAGTTGATCGTTTTTGAGATATTCCATGTTTTTGCCCTCAGGTTCGAAAAACTTAAACTTTTCTCATACAGGAATTTGTCAACTCCTGTCCGTACAGACAAAGGAGCTTAAGTCACATAGCAACCAGCTATCGCTTTAACCTATGCTACTCCCTTATTTCCCTTCTACTTACAAGGAAGCAAGTAATAAGACTATTTCTGCTAATTTTTGTCGATTAGCATGAAGTAAACATAAGTATAAGCTTTTTAAAACTCATTTGTTGCAGAGATGTAGAGAAAGTCATGTGAATGGAACATCAGATTTTTATTTAGTATTCCTTTTCTAGTTTTCGGATCATAAAACTTCGATTTTTTTTGTTGTTATTACTATTATTATTATTATTATTATTATTATAGTGTTAATCTGTTGTCTTGGAATGCAATTTACTTTTATCTTTGAAATTCTATGGTAACATTATTTTGGTACTAAGTGCCATCTAGTTGATGCTAGCGAGCCATGGCTGAGGTTAAGAACGTTTACCACTATTAATTACTGCATTTTATCACTCATGTTACATGAAAGGATAACTTATCACAAAGCAGTGCCTTATTGAAGTCTTTTATGATCTATAAACATATGATGGGTTCTCTAAATTACATTCGCTTTTCTTTGTATAAGCTGTTCAACGGCTAAAGCAAGTCAGAACATCTTCCTTTTCTGAATCCATTTCTCTGTTCTGCTAATATATATACATTTACATGCTCAGAGATTGAAAGTAACTGCCTAATGATGGATTTTGGACACTATTTTCTATACTCAATAAGTTAATTTCTCTGAAATTATTACAAGTTTCCTGTCACCCTTTTTACAAAGCTGGCTATAACCTTCTTATACCTACATTTAAATATGTGAGCCTTTATCTCTATTTACAAGAAATAGATATCCCTCCTCGGTAGTATAGAAGCAGTATATCTTCCTCACATTCAAATGGTCGCGAGTTCTAATCTCACTCACCGGGATTAGGCCCCCCCCCCCCGAGATTTTCCCTTATCCTGAGAAGATTAAGTTCCATGGACCCCGAGAGAGAAATAAATAAATAAAATAAATCGATATCACGTTTAACGGGAAATGTTTTTGAGGTTTCCTGCAGAAAAAAAAGTATTTTCACTTTCTCTACCATGTACATGGTACGTAGGATTGCATTTTATCCAAACAAATCGATACCGAGATTTCATCATAAATACGTGTTTTGAGAACCCAGGACTCCAAAAGTATTTAGCAAAAAATAAAAACATTATAAAAAAAACGTGCATGTGTGAACAGTATAACTCAAAAATGAAAAGTCGGATAAATACCAATACTTCTGCACTACCTTCAAAGACGTGACACAAAGATTTTCAAGTAAATCCTTCCTCCCCAAAATATCTTTTGCATGGAAAACTTTTCGAAAGTCTTAATTTTCTCAAAAATGGCTAACGGTTTTAAATAACTTCCATGCTTGGGTCATTTTTATGGCAAACAAAAATGTATATCTTGAATTTTCTGGGAATACCTTCTGAATTCCACTTTATGATGGAAGACTTTTTGAAAAACTGGTAAACCAGATAGAAAAACTCTGATACGTTCCATTCACATGACTTTCTCTACATCTCAACAACAAATTGTTGTTAAAAAGCTTATCTTCTATTTACTTCATATTATTCGAGAAACAATTAGCAGAAATAGTCGTATTACTTGCTTCCTTGTAAGTAGAAGCGAAATAAGGGAATATTAAAGGTTAAAATGATAGTCAAAAGCTGGCTTCTATGTGAATAAGTTCCTTTGTTTGTATGGACAGGAGTTGACAAATTCCTGTATGAGAAAATTTAAGTTTTTCAAAGCTGAAACCTAACACAAGGAATATCTCAAAAACGATCAGCTCCACGAAAAAAATCTGATTTGTAACATTCACATGACTCTGTCCACATCTCTGCAACAAGTTATTCTTAAAAAGCTTATACTTCTATTTACTTCATGCTAATCAGTAAAAAATTAGCAGAAATAGCCATATTACTTGCTCTCTTGTAAGTAAAAGCGAAATAAGGGAGTACCATAGGTTAAAGTGATAATCAAAAGCTGGTTGCTATATCACTGAAGTTTGTTTGTATGGACAGCAGTTGACAAATTCCTGTATGAGAAAAGTATAAGTTTTTCATAGCAGAAACCAAAAATAAGGAATGTCTCAAAAACGAAGAACTCCACAAAAAAAAAAAATGTATATAACATAAATTGTGTGTATTAACGTGCTCTACCTATTTTGTGTAGCAAGTTTTTGTTTATCTCTTACGGTTTAGCAATTATTCAAAATGCAGTAAAATTCATCCAGAATAAACTACTCTTCAGAGGCTATTCCCAGAAAATTCAAGATATACATTTTATTTGTCAGGTAAATATCTTTAATATACGAAATTTTAATCAAAATCGTTAGAGCCATTTTTGAGAAAATCAACATTTTCGAAAAAGGATCCACGTAAAGGGTGGTTGGGGGTGGGGGATTTTTCTCAGAACCTTCGTGTCGCATCCCTGGAAGATACTAAACTTAAATACCAAGTTTGGTATTTTACCTACTTTTCGTTTTTGAGTTATCGTGTTCACAGACACACGGACCTTTTTCCAAAAATGCTTTTTTTAGATATAGGGGACCCTAAAACATATATTTCCGGTGAAATCTCGGTACCAAATTTTTGGGTGGAGTGCAATACCTTCTCTATACACTATGTACATAGTACGTATAGAGAAAGTAAAAATGTGTACAGCATAAGTTGTGTGTTTTAATGTGCTCTACATTTTTTGTGTGATAGTTTTTGTCCATTTTTTATGGTATAGCAGTTATGCAAAATTCCGTAAAATTCACTCAGAACAAAGCAGTCTTCAGAAGCTATTCCCAGAAAACTCAAAACATGAATTTTATTATCTTTAATATACGATATTTTATTCAAAATCGTTGGCCATCTTTTAGAAAATCGAAATGCTCGAAAAAAGTTCCATATAAAGAGTAGTTTGGGGTGGGGTGATTTTTCTCAAAATCTTCGTGTCGCATCCCTGGAAGATACTAAACTTAAATACCAAGTTTGGTATTTTACCAACATTTCGTTTTTGAGTTATCGTGTTCACAAACACACGGACCTTTTTCTGAAAATACTTTTTTTTTTTGGATACAGGGGACAGTAAAACATATATTTCCGGTGAAATCTCTGTATCGATTTTTTTTGGCGGAGTGCAATACCTTCTTCTCTGTACACTATGTACATAGTACGTGTAGAGAAAGTAAAACTATACATCTTACTATAAAAATGTAGATCTCGTTAAAGCACACAACTCTAGTAAAATATATTTGTTGTAGAATTACATTTTGAGAGATATTCCTTGTTATAAGCCTAAATTTTCCAGCCATGCAAAGAGAACCAAGTTTCAAGTTACCACATTGTGGCCAGCTTTTAAAAGATTTGACTATCACTTCTGCCTATTGTATTCCCTTATTCTCCTTGTACATCCAAAGACCCCCCCCCAAAAAGTGAGCCATGCCTGGAACGCCAAATTCGTGTATACACCATGCGCGATAAGTTGTGTAGCGGCAGCAACAAGTTCCAAATCTTAATATTACTACCGCACATTAATCAGATACATAACTTGAGCTTCTTCAACAACAAACTATCAATATTAACGACACAAAAATGTTACAGTATGTATTGTTGTATCTTCCGGAAGTTCATGTAGCGCTATCCTCTGGTGAGGGTCGCAGGTTCGCTTCTCTTAATCAACACATAGCGGCTGTTTATTTCATACACGACATTCGGTATAACTAATAAAATTAGAGTTTTATGGTGCTTCTTAAAAGGTTTATTCTACCAAGTAGAAATATACTCGACACGAATATATGTGGAGCGCAGAATAATGCGCAAACAGATCAGGCACGAACACTCCACTCTCAATGAAAAAAGAAAAAAAAAAAAAAAAAAAAAAAAAAGAAAGAAAATGGAATCTGTATAATATGAAAAAAAAAAAAAATACTAAAAGTATTGTTAAGAAAACCAATATTTTGAATTATTTTTAGAAATCCAATGTTGGTCAAATTTGATTTTTTTGGGAGATAGGATTTTTTTTTTTTTCTCAACACTTCCTTCACAAACTGATTCAACTGGAATAACGTGGACTTTCGCAAAAGAGGTGACATTTTCTTCCACATGTAAGGGAAAGATGATTGCCTAACTTCCAAAGGGTCCTGATACTATGAGAACTACATGGCTTTACATTACCATATATCGTGTTGGGGCTGGCCACACATCTCGAAGCAATTCAAATAGGTTTTCAGAGGCAGTATATCAGAGTGGTAGACTGGCCTTCCTGATCACCAGATTTGAAACCTATTGATAATGTGTGGGCTGAGATAAAAGGGGAGGAGCGCTCCAGTTTACCTGTAGATGGGCGAAGGACAAAATGTGGCTTCCAGGCACAAATTCAAGAAGCCTGGGATCTTGCAGCTTCTCGTCCAATTTACTGCAGGTATCTAATTTTGTCTATGCCCCAAAGATTGAGGGTAGTTATATGGGCTGAAGGTTCATAGTCCAACATTAATTATTTTTTGTTTTAGTTTTAGAAGGTAATATTTTATTTACACTTTCTTTTAATTATTTAACATGAATGTTATTACAATTATGTTTTTGTGTGTATAGGTATGCCCATAACTTCAAATGCCAAAGTTATATTAATACAATATTTATTATGTTCTACATATCCAGTCAAAATATTAACAAACATAAAAGATGACCAACAACGTGAGACTTGAACCTACGAACTAATGAGTGGAAGCATTGTGGCTTTAACCTCTTGGCCACTGAAACCTTCTGCATTCTGTTTTAGTACTTATAAGTTAACAATTGCATTGTCGGTCACAGATCATTGTACATGTGCATTTACAGCTTTTACAAAGATACAAGGAATCCACAGCTATACCTAAATTTATACAACTAATAAAACCACTTCTGTTAACATTTATCTCTATTACATTAAGTAGATATAAGATTAAATTTTTCCAAGATTAGTTTGTTGCAGAATAGGTATAGAGAGTCATGTGAATGTAACAGATGTTAAGAAAGAGGTCTGTGCATGTCAGTAGCATAGCCAGAAAAATATTCAATAGGAGAGCGGTACTTATAGGAATCCATTTTTTTAAAACAACTTGTATATAACCAAATGATAAGTATGAATTATATCAAAAGAAATAAGATATCTAAACCCCCAACTACACTCTCATGTGTGTCTCTGAACAGCATCACTATAAAACAAAAAGATCTGTTAATACCAAACTTTATATTCAAGTTAAGCATCTTCCAGGCTGCAGCACTTCAGATTTTAAAGGACCCCCCCCCCCTCTTTATATGACATTTTTTCCTTGAAAATACTGATTTTCTCAAGAACGGATGAAATGATTTTGATTAAAATACCTATCGTATTATGTTTAAGATGTTTCTGACAAATAAAATGTATATGTGGGTTTTCTGAAAATATCCTGTAAAGTCCTCTTCATTCTAGAAGACTTTTGCATAAATGGTAAACCATAAGAGACACAAAATGTTACTGCCACACAAAAAAATATACAGCTCATTAAAGCACATAATTTCTGTCCAATACATTTAACCATTTCCAAGATATTTCCTGTTATTGATTTAAATGTTGCAATAGTTATACTTTTTTTTAAAATGGGAAGTTGTCATTCATTTTCCTTCTTCTCCTTATTTTACAGGGCCCATGCAAAAAAATGGAATCATAATTATAATGACTTGCTCTTAAAATATGTGACTATTGCTAAAGACTTAAGTTATTGCTTTAGCCTATTTTATTCCCTTTACAGCTTGTAGTTACAAGGAATAAGAACCATTTCTGATAATATTTTTCCTGTTTAGCATGAAGTTTTATAAGCATAGTTGGTTGCAAGGTAGGTAGAGAAAGTCATGTGAAATGGAACACATCAGATTTTAAATGGATCAATTGGTTAGCCTGTCTTTTAACACCGTGTTTCATTTAGATCAAAGAACTATGCCAAATAAGCGTGTGTGTGTCCATATGACAATAAATCACATTCCTAGAGTTGCTTCCAACAAACCTTTATACAAATATTTGAGCAACAACATTTGTAATTTAATTTAAAAAATATTCTCTGGATATTTTAGACATTGTTTGTGTGCCACTCAAATAATTATAACAGTTTATAGAATGCATTTTTATACCTTTAATTTTTCTGATATTAGAACATTATAACAATATGCTTCATTTGTTGGCCTAGTTCAAGGATAGCATTTGTTTCTGATAGACAACATAATTTATAAATAAAAATCTGATGTGTTACACTCACATGACTTTCTCTATATCCCTGCAACAAATTATTCTTAAAAAGCTTATACTTCTCTTTACTTCATGCTAATCAGTAAAACATTAACAGAAATAGCCACATTACTTGCTTCCTTGTAAGTAGAGGTGAAATAAGCGAGTACCATAAGTTAAAGTGATAATCAAAAGCTGGTTGCTATGTCACTGAAGTTCCTTTGTTTATATGGACAGCAGTAGACAAATTCCTGTATGAAAAATATATGTTTTTCATAGCAGAAACCAAAAATAAGGAATGTCACAAAAACGACGTACTGTACGAAAAAAATATATATATAACATAAATTGTGTGTTTTAAAATGCTCTACATTTTTTGTGTAATAAGTTTTTCTCCATTTCTTACGGTTTAGCAGTCATTAAAAATTCGGTAAAAATCATCGAGAATAAACCACTCTTCAGAGGCTATTCCCAGAAAATTCTTTATTTGTCAGGTAAATATCTTTAATATATGATATTTAAATCAAAATCGTTAGAGCCATTTTTGAGAAACTCAACATTTTCGAAAAAAGTTCCATGTAAAAGGTAGTTTGGGGTGGGGGGATTTTTTTCAAAACCTTCATGTCGCATCCCTGGAAGATACTAAACTTAAATACCAAGTTTGGTATTTTAGCTTCTTTTCGTTTTTGAGTTATCGTGTTCACAGACACACGGACACATGGACTTTTTTCTGAAAATGCTTTTTATGGATACAGGGGGTCCTAAAACATGTATTTCCGGTGAATTCTCGGTATCAAATTTTTTGGCGGAGTGCAATACATTCTCTATACACTATGTACATAGTGCCTATAGAGAAAGTAAAAATCTGATGTGTTCCATTCACATGACTGTCTCTACATCTCAGTAACAATTTATTGTTAAAAATCTTATGCTTCTTTTTACTTCACGCTAATTGAGAAAAAATTAGCAGAAATAGTCTTATTACATGCTTCCTTGTAAGTAGAAGTGAAATATGGGAGTATCATAGGTTAAAGTGAAGTTAAAAGTTGGTTACTAGGTGCCTGAAGTTCCTTTGTTTGTATGGACACGAGTTGACAAATTCCTGTATGAGAAAAGTACAAGTTTTTCAAAGCTGAAACCAAAAACAAGGAATATCTAACAAAAATGAGCAACTCCTAGAACAAAATTTATATAACATAAATTGTGTGTTTTAATGTGCTCTACATTTTTTGTGTGGTAAGTTTTTGTCCATTTCTTACAATTTAGCAGTTATGCAAAATTTTGTAAAATCCATCCAGAATAAAGTAGTTTTCAGAGGCTATTCCCAGAAAATTCAAAATATACATTTTATTTGTCAGGTAAATATCTTCAATATACAATATTTTAATCAAAATCGTTAGAGCCATTTTTGAGAAGATGAAAGTTTTTGAAAAAAGTTCCATAAAAAAGGTAGTTGGGGGGGGGGGGGGGGATTTTCTTGAAAATCTTTGTGTCGCACCCTTGGAAGACACTAAACTTAAATACCAAGTTTGGTATTCATTGGTCTTTTCGTTTTTGACTTATGCAGTCCACAGACACTCACAAACACACACACACACACACACACATGGACATTTTTCCAGGAATGTTTTTTTTTGGATTCAGGGGGAATGAAAACATATATTGCCGCTGAAATCTTGGTATCGAATTTTTGGGTGCATTACAATACCTTCTCTATACACTATGTACATATTACGTATAGAGAAAGTAAAAATATTAACTTTGTCAAAATCTTTTATAGGCAAAAATGTTAGGTATATGCCAAGCATATTATGCTTGTATGCATTTTACATTGCAAGACTGAAGCAGCAAATACAATCCATTTTTAACACACAAAAAATTAAGTTTGGAATTGGTTTCCAATGCAGATTCAGATTCTCAATGCATGTGATATAATGAATCATTAGATATTATCCTGAATAAAGACAAACTAAATACAATATCTTAGAAATGCCAAAACCTATGAAATAGCTATGTAGACATAATACTTTGTGCAATGTCAAGCTTAACATATGCACATTAGGAATGCAACCTTATTCCCAATGCTCTGTCATGCATTGTCACAAAAATTAAAAAAAAACATTGGTCACCGAATGGTAATTATTAATTAAAATTCTGCAATATCAAAATATTTCCTATCCAGTAACAAAATTAAACTGGCATACATTTTTATCCAAGACAGCCTTCATAAAACAAAATTTGATAGTAACACAATATTGTAACTGGTTTGAACTGTTTTGTCACACGGGCTGTATTTGAAGCACAGATCTGCTGCTCTATCCACTGAGCCAGCATGGCAATATGCTATATGCTACTTCTATTACTCACAGCAAGCCTTGCATGCAGGTAATTTGCACAGACCAGAAATAACTTAAAACTGTCCCAAATTATATTTTTGTGGTAAAAATCTTCCATACCAATCTTAAATCAACATAAAATCTTCAAGAAACATTTAAAAACATTCTTATTCCCTCACTCCCCATAAACTATGGAGATAGCCACAGGTAAATATTCAATAAGTGCGTGTGATGGTGATTTACATTTATTTCTTGTTCCTCACCAGTACTTTTTTTTTTTCGTAGCTTAATGTCTTTTAACCTGGTTGGCCATATCGGACATGAATGAAATTGGTGAAATGATGCTCAAATGATCTCGGGGTCCATGGAGCTTAAAGTTACGTGACATTCGTCTTCTCAGGATAAGTGAAAACCCCAGAAAAAAACTTAGCCGGGCAACTCACTCTAATCAAGATTCAAACTCACGACCTTTTGAATGTGAAGCAGACACACTACCACCACACTACCCAGGTGGGCTCTCACCAATACTTGTTCTCAAGTTTACTATTAAAATGGAGTGGTTTTCAAATTGTCATCTTCTGTAATGCATGATGGAAAGGAAAATGTGTAAACTGCTGCTTTAAAGGTGATAGGTGTTAATTACGCTGCATATTCATAATTATATGATATGTTTAATGCTCCTGGGACCAAATAAACACATAAGCAAGCAGATATCATTTTGTGAAAAAGCATCCCAAATTAGAAGAATAACATGCAAAGCAATATGCAGCTTGTAAATGCTGGCATAACTGAGCTGATGACATTTTTTAGGATTACTTTGGTCTTGGAATTAATGCACATAATTTATTGCTAGATGAATGCACCATCATCTATTGTATGTTCAGCATTTTATGTAGTTTTAATTGCTATCTCTTTTACGTGAGAATTTATGTACTGATCATATAGCTTTATCATCACATCATAAATTATTATTTCAATAAACTGTAGTAATTGAAACAATTGCAAGAAATCAAATAAATAGCCACATAGATGACAACACACCATGTTTCACGTAAATGTCATATGCATGTTTCTTAAATGCAATTAAAAGTACAATTTTGGAAAAGGCAGACAGCCGAGCTTGAATCAAGTATGTCTTACAAATGTAGACAAAACTTCTCTTTTACTCTTCAGGAGAAGCAAACCACCTCATAAATATGCTTCTTCCCTTTTAACACATTCTTCCAGTCCACTTGCACAGTTACAAACAATAACAGCTATTAAGATAACTTGTGTCCTTGGCAACATTAACTTTTGGATTTTTACTTTCTCTACACATACCAATTACATAGTGTATAGAGAAGGTATTGTATTGCACCCAAACATTTGATAATGATATTTTACCGGAAATACATGTTTTGGGTCCCCCTGAATAAAAAAAAAAAAAAAACCAAAACATTTTTGGAAAAAGGTTCGTGTGTGTGTATCTGCGGACAGCATAGCTCAAAAACGAAAAAACCTTTGAATACCAAACTTGGTATTTAAGTTTGGTATCTTCCAAGGATGTAACACAAAGATTTTCAAGAAAATCCCCCCACCCCCAACTACCCTTTGTATGGAACTTTTTTCCAAAATTTTTATCTTCTCAAAAATGGCTGTAACGATTTTGATTAAAATATTATATATTAAAGATATTTACCTGACAAATAATATGTATATCTTGAATTTTCTGGGAATAGCCTCTGAAGACTACTTTATTCTGGATGAATTTTGCATAACTGCTAAACCATAAGAAAGGGACAAAAACTTATCAAAAAAGTAGAGCACATTAAAACACACAATTTATGTTATATAAATTTTTTTCGAGGAGTTGATCATTTTTTAGATATTCCTTGTTTTTGGTTTCAGCTTTGAAAAACTTGTACTTTTCTCATACACGTATTTGTCAACTCGTGTCCATACAAACAAAGGAACTTCAGTCACATAGCAACCAGCTTTTGACTTCACTTTAACCCATGGTATTCCCATATTTCGCTTCTACTTACAAGGAAGTAAGCAATAAGACTATTTGTCCAAATTTTTTCTTGATTAACATGAACTAAATAGAAGAATAAGCTTATTAACAATAATTTGTTACACAGAAGTAGAGAAAGTCATGTGAATGGAATACATAAGATTTTTTTCTTTGAGAAATTATCTTCTAGATTACAATTCAGATCTATATCTAATAACCATAGGAGATTTTAGTTTCAGTGCTATGTCGTTCTTAGTTATTTAGGCCAAATGTGTCATGCCAGTTGAACCTGCATATAAATTTAAAGTTTATAAAGACCCCATCAAAAAAACAACAAATACTTACTACAAGACATTGTCAACAATCTGTTGTTACTTTTGCTTCCATCTTTTATGCAAAATATCATCATGTAAAATGGAGCTGAAAATAAAAAGCACAATATAATGGAAATTCCAGGAAGTAATTTAAATCCCAGAGTTTCAAGCTACCATGCATATCAGCATCCTTCTACAATTCTATTATTCATGTTCACAAATTATAGCCTTCAGCCCGCCTGGGTAGTGTGGTGGTAGCATGTCTGCCTCATATTCAACAGGTCATGAGTTCAAAACTCGCTTGGAGTGAGTCACACGCATAAGGTTTTTTTTTTGGCGGTTTCCCTTATCCTGAGAAGACGAATGTCAAGCAACTTTGAGCTCCAAGAACCCCAAGATCATTTGAGCATCATTTCACCAATTTCATTTGTCGTCCGATATGACCAATCTGGTTAAAGGACGTTATGCTACCAAAAAAAAAAGTATAGAATTTATTTCATGAGAAAAATTATATGCATATATTCTGCAACTAAATCAATATTACACTTAGGTAAGAGTTCAGTGAATTGTTATTAAGGGGCAAGAACACCTTATACAGTTTTATAGATGCAGAAATTATTTAAATTATTGTAAAGTTAATTTTAAATCCTCACTGCTGACATGCACATAGTTCCAAATGGGCATTTAAAGGGGGTTTATGGTCCAAAGTCCTTCCGAAATTTTTGAGATGTTTTATTTGTTTAAATTCATGGAAAAGTGTCTACTGCTAGTAGCACATAGCAACTGTCTAATGTACTCTTGTTTGGATCTACTTATGGAAAACTCTACCCAAACATAGTTTTCTGGATATGGGCATGATGACTTCAAACGTTATCCAAATGAAAGCCATTTGTACAGAATAAGTCGTCTGGATCTACCCTAACATGCAGATGTTTAAAAGTACAGGTTATGTATAGGCAAAACTCCTATCTAATTCTCCACAGCAAGAAGTAGGTACTAATTTTTTTCTTTGTTTGTTTAGAGGTACAGCACCTGAGTTAGTGTTAATCTCTAGATATTTGAAGAAAGGTTTAAAACCTTATCTAGTATGGTCAAACTAGTGAACATTAATATGCAGTTAGAAATCTTGCTAGAGGTAGCGTAATGCATCCTTTATTTTGTTGGAAAAACATTCTTAGCATACAGTATCAACAACTAGCAAAATTATTATATCCATCTTAGTGCAGATTCTATGAATTATATTCAGGAACAGATGTCCAATAAGAACAAAAGATGAGTTAATTCTGCTTGCTTACACAGTTTTCATTATAATGGGAGTACCCATGGGGAAAAAATTTAGTGACACTAAAATTGATTTGTCACGCTATAAAACAAAATAACTCACCTAAATGCAAGTGACAGTTTGCTCTCCAGATATCTTATCATCGAGTTGATGAAGGTAGCAGGCACAGCAACACCCAGCCACTTGAGCAGCATTATAGCAAAGTTACGCACATCTTTCCTGACTATGTATTTAACAATCTGTCCTTCCATAGAGGCTACATAGATTGAGAGAAATGTCCTGGTAGCCAAAGCTGCAGTATGCATTGTAAGCAGTCCCACTTCTGGAGTCCATATGCCTGGCAACATGATGCGCCCCACTTTCAGCAGCTGGATTATGAACTCCTTGTTTATCCCTGGGGATTTGTGCCTCACCTTCTTTTTCACTTTGGTTATCTTGGTGGCATCCTGAGAATTCTGTACTCTGCCATTGCTGCTCACTATCTTTGGATGATTGTTGATGTGCTTGTTGCATAGAGACTGAATATATGGATAGCCCAATCTCAGCCCATACAGGAAGATCGCTGCAGCCACAATACTTCTAGTGAAATGTTCTTTCGGTATATTGTACTTTGCTGCAGTATGGTCTATGTATTTGGATATCACAGTAGGCATTTTGAATGGAAATTGTCAACAGAAAATAGTTACTACAATGCTAGGGAGGAATCCTCAAGTTAATTTAGAATCACAGTTGGAAGTATTAGTTACAAAAATGTCTTTGTATCTAACTTATTAAATTTTAGGTAGCAATTGTCGATTAATGTTTAAATGTCACAATGAGGTAAGAGTAGGCCTCTTGGGTCCACTTACGTGAATTTCGTATCAAACCACTTACTATTTCTTGAGGTTATTAAAATTGCACGTATCGGTAATTATATTCTAATATGTCGTGAAGAAGTATCATCAAAAACCTCCTATAGCATCCCCCCATTCATCACGACATTCACACATTTTGCCCGTGCAGCATCATGGCTGCCACCATCAGCTGATGTTGCGACGTTCTTTTACTTATTTTTGTCATGACAACGAACACCATTTAAAAACAATAGGTACCAGCCACTCGCAGAAAATTACTTCCCGTCGCGGTAGTCGCTGCAAGACTGAAGAACTGCTAAACCTAAGAAGGTCGACATGCGCAATCAGTTCCACTAGCCAAGCCATTCTATTCCTCCTACTCCTCTCTTTTATTCCCACTCTTGCTCTCTCTTTTGTTCTTCGACAGAAACTGCTGCTCCACTAGTTTGTTTAACAAAAAAAAAAAAAAAAAAAAAATCTAATGTGTTCCATTCACATGACTTTCTCTGCATCCCTGCAACAGATTATTGTTAAAAAGCTTATGCTAATATTTAGTTCATCCAATCGAGAAAAAATAAAGCAGAAATAGTCTTATTACTTGCTTCCTTGTAAGTAGAAGCGAAATAAGGGAGTACCATAGGTTAACGTGCTAGTCAAAAGCTGGTTGCTATGTGACTGAAGTTCCTTTGTTTGTGGACAGTAGTTGACAAATTCCCGTATGAGAAAAGTATGTTTTTCAAGACTGAAAACAAAAACAAGGAATATCTCAAAAACCATCAATTGCACGAAAAAAATGTGTATAAAATAAATTGTGTGCTTTAATGTGCTTTACATCTTTTGTATGGTAAGTTTTCGTCTATCTCTTAAGGTTTAGCAGCTATGCAAAATTCCTCAAGAATAAGGTAGTCTTCAGAGGCTATTCCCAGAAAATTCAAGATATACATTTTATTTGTCACGTAAATATCTGTTATATACGACATTTTAATGAAAATCGTTACAGCCATTTTTTAGAAAATCAAACTTTTCGAAAAAAGTTCCAAGTAAAGAGTAATTGGGATGGGGGATTTTCTTGAAAATCCACGTGTCGCTTCCTTGGAAGACACCAAACCTAAATACCAAATTTGGTTTTTAACGGACTTTTCGTTTTTGAGCTATGCTGTCCATAGACACACACACACACACACACACACACACACACACACACACGGACCTTTTTGTAAAAATGCTTTTTTTTGGATTTAGGGGAACCCAAAACATGTATTTCCGGTGAAATCTCGGTATCGAATTTTTGGGTGGAATACAATACCTTCTCTATACACTATATAGTACATAGTTCGTATAGAGAAAGCAAAAAAGTTGCAGCGGACATATTAATACATTAATAGAAACTTATCAATTCCTCTGAAATTATATGACCTACTTTCAGTTTAATTCTTTAATTACGTAAAGTTAATGCCTAACAAAGAGATAGTGTTATCTCTGCTAGTAAACAAAGAAAGAATAAAACATTTATATAATCTTCAAATACTTATACGATAAATGTTTCACAGAATTTAAATTTATGATTCATAAATTTCATTTTATGACTTCGGTATTCCATAAATGTTTGTCTGAAATATTTAATGCAAATCAAAAACGCGTTTAATATCCTAATGGGATCTACAAAACAAACTTGAAACTCATTGGAAACCTGGAAATAATAATAATAATAATAATAATAATAATAATAATAATAATAATAATAATAATAATGTTATAGTTATATATATTCTTCAAAGGCGATTGAGGATCCCTCAGACCTCGCGAAGCAAGAAGTCAAAAATAAAGAATAAAAAAATTAAAAAAATTGAAAAAGAATATCTGGATAATAAGGAACGTTGTTATAATGGGAGGTGGATATGCAAAGAAGTAAAAGAGAAAGAATTGGAAACCTTCGGTGAACGTTCAGTACGTGTACAGCAAACACTGAGTATTAAAACACTAAATGAAGTGCTCACAGCCTGTCCTGACGTTTGACTTAACGACGAATAAATTAGCTTATTTGGTTGAAGCAAATTCAGTGTCACTTGGCTTGAATTACACCAGGTCTAGTACCACAGAGTGAAGTAGACAGCCGCTGTTAGGGTTTTTTTAAACAACTGATTGCTAAGAAGTTTGTCCTGTATATTCGAGTATTGCTTGGCGAGAGGGTTATTTTGAGAATCTGATGTGTACGATTCACATGACTTTCTCTATATCCCTGCAACAAATTAATCTTAAAAAGCTTATACTTCTATTTACTTTACGCTAATCAGAAAAAATGAGCAGAAATGGTCTTATTACTTGCTTCCTTCTAAGTAGAAGCGAAATAAGGGACTAGCATAGGATAAAATGATAGTCAAAAGCTGCTTGCTATGTCAATGAAGTTCCTTTGTTTATATGGATAGCAGTTGACAAGTTCATGCATGAGAAAAGTATAAGTTTTTCATAGCAGAAAGCAAAAATAAGGAATGTCTCAAAAACGACGAACTTACAAAAAAAAATGTAATAACATAAATCGTGTGCTTTAACGTGCTCTACATTTTTTGTGTAGTAAGTTTTTGTCCATCTCTTACGGTTTAGCAGTTATTCAAAATTCAGTAAAATTCATCCCGAATAAACTACTCTTCAGAGGAAATTCCCACAAAATTCAAGATATACATTTGATTTTTCAGGTGAATATCTTTAATATACGAAATTTTAATCAAAGTCGTTACAGCCATTTTTGAGAAAATCTAAATTTTCGAAAAAAGTTCCATGTAAAGGGTAGTTGAGTGTGGGGGGATTTTTCTCAAAATCTTCGTGTCGCATCCCTGGAAGATCTAAACTTAAATAATATGTTTTTTTTATCGACTTTTCGTTTTTGAGTTATCGTGTTCACAGACACACGGACACACACACACACACACACACGGACCTTTTTGTGAAAATGCTTTTTTTGGATATTGGGGACCCTAAAACATATATTTCCGGTGAAATCTCGGTATTGAATTTTTGAGTGGAGTGCAATACCTTCTCTATACACTATGTACATAGAGCGTATAGAGAAAGTAAAAAAAGTCTCGATTAATTATTGTAACGTTTAGGTAAATGTGTTAGGAATTAAATGTTTTGTAGCGGTTATTGTTAAGTGTCCATAGTTATTAAGAATTATAGCGGTAAATATAAATGATAGCTGCTCTTAATGGGCGTTGTATTGCGATATAACATGGTGATTTACAGAGGCCGAGTTAAGAATCTTTAAACATTATTTCATATCTTATCCTACAAATGACATGAGTAATGTTATGCTAACTTTATACACCAATGGTCGCGGGTTCAAACACGGCGGAGAACGATGGATTTTTTTAAAGCTGAACTTGGTTTAATAGGCCAAAGGCCTAATTTCGTCGAAATAAATTAACATAGTTTCCGCTATTTTTACTTTCTCTATACGCACTATATACATAGTGTACAGAAAAGGTATTGCACTCCACTCAAAAATTCGATACCGAGATTTCACTGGAAATATATATTTTAGGGTCCCCTTTATCTAAAAGAAAAGCATTTTCGGAAAAAAGGTCCGTGTGTGTGTTTGTCCATGTGTCCCTGTCTGTGAACACGATAGCTCAAAAACGAAAAGTAGGTAAAATACCAAACTTGGTATTTAAGTTTAATATATTCCAGGGATACGACACTAAGATTTTGACAAAAATACCCCCCCACCCAACTACCCTTTACATGGAACTTTTTCGAAAATTTGGATTTTCTCAAAAATGGCTCTAACGACTTTGATTAAAATTTCGTATATTAAAGATATTTACCTGACAAATAAAATGTATATCTTCAAGTAGTTCTAGTTCCGGATTACCCCATTGGATTAACATTAATCCTGCCGCTAGAGGCGCTAATGTCGCTGGTAATTCGCCTTAATCCGATCGATTAAGGATGGACTAAAAGTGAGTGAGGTAAGTTTCAAAAAGCACCGTTAGAGCGGAAGGATCGCAATGAGATAATCTGGAACATTTTTATTTATTTATTTTGCAATACATGGATGAGATTAACATAGGATTTAATGAAAAGAATACATAAAGAAGATTAACACTAAGAGATACAGTACATACATGAGATTAACACAGGATTTAATTAAAATAATAAAAAAAATAGATTACCATTATAATATCCACTACATATGAATTGAGATTAACACTTTAAGGAAATGAGATGAACACTATAAGAAAATCACTTTTTTTGTACAAAATGTTTTACTGCCTTTTTAAGGCGCATTATTTTCGCACGCTAGGATGATTTTAAAGTGTGTGGTGCACTGTGAGTCCTCGCCATCGGTGCAGCTGATATCGTTGATGGATTGTGGTGACGCAGGTGAGAAAAGTTTTGTTGAACTCGGTGAAGGTGGGTATGTATATGGGGATGGCCATGTCGTTGATATGTCTTGTTGAGAAGCACCCAGAGGAAGTGACTTTGTGGTACAGAACAGGGGTTTTGCCGTTGTTGAGGTATACGGAACAGAGTGCGTCTTGTTGAATTTTATGGTGGTATTTGGCAGGGACACATTTGACGTGGATTGCGTTAGCATTTTGTATATCGAGTGAGACTGTGATGATTTTGTTGCCGTTGAAATAGGAGGTGCTGTTGAAGAGGACGGTGATATTAGATTGAGCGTTGAATTGGAGTTGAAGGTTGAGGTTGTTATCAATGTTGATGGGATAGGTAAAGTTGGACATTATTTTGGGATGAATGGAACGAACTTGACGACGTATCTTTTGACTCCGCTGCGAAGTTTTTCTTCTCCTTGCTATATGATGGAGAAAGAAGTGGATTTGAGTTTGTGATGAGTTACGGAGTGGCCTTTCTGAATCTGGTGGGTAGAAATACTTCGGTCTCGTTGTCGAGTTTTGCAACGAATTTTGTTCCGTGGATGATGTCTAGGGTTTTCACACCGATGACATGTTATGGGACATTTTGTTGAAGCGAAGACACGCTGAGTGTGTCGGCACTGTGTGATAAATCTTCAAGTAGGCTAAGCACGTCCTGGGCCATGATCACTCTTGGAGCACAAATGGCAGTGTTTCACAAATGGAGGAGGAGGGCTGTCGAGTGGTTTGGGTGGGGAGGTTATAATGTTGCTTACACCTGCGGAAAGGTGCGCAAACTTGTTGGTGGTCTATGGGAAGTTGATTCCACACATCGTCGACGTCGTACGGTGGGTAACGATTGAGGATGGTGTTACCGTTTTGTAGCAATACTTGGCGTTCCCTGGGTAGTAGCACCTGGATTTGACGTCCGTTTTCTAGAAACTTTAACAGCAAGGCGAAGCACTGGCAAGATATGGCGTTTTTTCTTGCGGTCTACTTGCGAAGGAATTTTTGGATTTGCTTGTTGAGATGTACGAAGTCTTCGTAGAATCCGAGATGACAGCGCGTGCACAGGTAGGTGAGACGGTGAGTGAGATTTTAGCTACACGTATGGTCGAAGCAAAACGAGCAGTGGAAGTCCTTACACGTCGGTTCTGGCATTCCCGCACGACGGCTTAGTCTGACTGAGGCGAAAGACGGTCGTGCAGATATACCAAGCTGGCGACCACAACCGTCGGAACTGTTAATTGGTGTTATCACAGGAAGCAGGATATACGCAGGAAAACAGTTGTGGGAGATAAGGGTTTTAAAACAGGAAGTGCTGTGATTTATCACAGGAAGCAGGATATCCGCAGGAAAACATTTGCGGGAGATAATGGTTTTGTCACAGGACGTGCTGTGAATTATCACAGGAAGCAGGATATCCGCAGGAAAACACTGGTGAGAAACAGGAAGATAATGGTTTACCACATCTGGTTTAGCGAGACAGGAAGCTTGGTATCCGTGGGAAGCTTACCACCAACCGTTATTTTTAAAATAGTTGATGCTTTCGTCTTGCTCTTGGACGAGAACTCGGCTTTGATCGACGTTGAACATCCAATCACCGTGTATGTGATCGATAAGGATATAAAAGACATCAAGGCCCAGATGCGCTGTTAAGCATCTTCCGTAGCACTGACGGTCTTCGTTTAACATTTGCTGCATTTTAGCAGCGGTGATATATTGCTGTTCGTAAAAAACGATCTATAGCCCTCTTGCGGGAACAAATTCGAACCATTGATCCGGTGTGCCGTTTTCTTCTTCTTCACTGTCGAGACCTTCATCCCTGGAACTCCAAGGTTCTGCTTTGAAGTGGATGTCGTTGAAACTTATGTTGGATAGAACAAAATGAATCTTGTTTTCGCAGCTGTACACTTTGACGGGCATGGATTTGCCGTCATAGGTGCTGTCGATAAAGCGAAGTGCGTAAGGAGCATTTTTCTGCGGGTGTCCTTCCACTTCGTAGTTTTTAAACACCTTGGTGCCTTCGCAGTACACCGAATCCCATGTATCCCATGTCGGAGTAAATCGTTGATGGAAGGGCGAAGAATGACTGAGCGAGGTGGGAGAGGAACACCGGTGGAAATGCTTGCGCACTAGGGACTATTTTGTGATATGCGAAATGCGAAATTGGTGTTGGGGAAATGATGTACCTCGAGGAATGTTCTAACTCACCCCCTCCACCAGCTTCCACTCTTCCCTCCTCTACCACAAGGTATTCGTCGTACGTTTCCTCATAATTAGGAAATTCCTCCACGCCTCGAATACACGCATCTTCCAATTTCCCAATCATTTGCTTTAATGCTTCAAACTCGTCGTTCAGTTTAACCATATTAGCTTTTATTCTGTTCACTAATTCCTGCTGCATCGTCACATTCTGCTTTTTCTCTTCCAGTTCTTTTTTCATTTTTCCACCATCTGCCACATTCCTCTTGAACTCTCCTGATGTTCTCGTTTCTCCTTCTTTGCAATGTCCATCTCCCTTTCTATCACCTTCATCTTGCTATCACAGTCCATTTTCATCTTCTGTTTCATCGAATTCATTCCTTTCTTACACCTCTCCGATGCCGCTTTTCTTATACTATTCACCGACACCCTCCCAGCTTCCCCACCATTTCCATTACATTCCGAATTTATTTTCAAATTCCCCTCCGCAGACCACCTACTTGCTCTCTTCACCCTTCCACTTACTTTCATCCCTCCACCCAGACTTAACTGCCACTCGCCATTCCCACATTCACCAAATATGTATACAAAATGTTCAGAAAAATAGGAATTCATCTCATTTACCACGCCATAAGCCATCACCAACTCCGTCTCCTCCGGTGTCAATTTCCATTCCAAGTCCAACCCCTCCGGCAACTCCACCGTATCCATCAACAAACTACAGTCTATAATCTCCACAAGAATCGAACTGTTGTCGTTAGTATACATACTCACAGGCTTTTTATAACATTTACACCTGTCACCCTCCTCACTCTTTCTACCCTTTTCACACCCACAACTTCCCTTTACAACGTACTCCTCCGGACGCTCCATCTGACCAATCTTCACACCTCCATACATCATCCCTGAACACCTTCGCCCCCTCTGACAGCTCGTTATCGGCTTTAAACAATTATACACGTTCTTAAGTGTCCCCAGGTTAGAGCGAGTGTGGCAAGTTTTAAAGGATCCGTAATCAGCGGAGAGGACGTATGTCACAACATGGCCGCGCTGATTAAATGGTTGCAAAATGCACGTGGGTTTGTTAAATCACCGTGCGATTGGAAGTTTCATTAGCACAAAATTCTTTAAATGCGATATTGTTGTCGATGTCTGGAAAAACTGGTTGATATTAGAACCGGATGCTGCGGTGATTAGTCGGTTGGGACCAGAAGTACTCCGGAAATGGTGCGATTACATTTTGGGAAACTGTGGCGAGATAACCCGTTGGGGTTTTTAATGAGGCCTTTAACTGACTGCGCAGGCAGGCGGATACTGCGGGCGCGATAAGCCGTCTATGAAGGCAGTGGGTGATAAGCCTCTGGTCGAAGTGAGAATTTGTCGAAAAAGCTGAATATCGAGCGTTGGTTAGATTTCTTTCATGTTTATGACTTTACGCTGAGTCCTTATCAATGATTATGGGTTTCATGTGAAGGAAATGCGTTGATTTACGCCGTAAAGAATAAGCCATGTAGTTGACTTTAGGTGTTGTTGGATATACATTAAAAGACGCAGGGAAAGAAGAGTAGTTTGAAGGTCGAGAAGTGATTGTGCGCATTGCGTTTATAAGCCTTTGATAGCAGAATGAAGACGGGAGATAAGGTGAGTGAAAACAACCTTGCAGTCCGGGTTCGACATCATAGGTCATAAACAGAGAACCGTGAAGAAGCTTTATTCTGGTTTTACAGAAAGCGAAATTGCCGTGAAACCGGTGCCTAGAGATGCAAACCCCGAGCAATGGGTGTTGTTACTTTTTAAGGATATTCTAATGTTTGCCAAAGAGGAGCTACTGGAGAACAAACCCGGTTATTTAGGTGTATCCATATCGAACGACAAGCAGGCGTCCAAGGCCTTCAATATGAGCGTTAGGCGCATCGAGCAAGTGAACGCCGAAGCGGTTGTTCAATGTATAGAAAAGTGATGAAGAGTAACCAACAGTTCTTGCTAGGAGGGCCGCTTAAAGTCACGTTGGTATGGACCAAAAGAGTCTCGGGTTCGTGCTCTAAGCCGTGCAATGATTGTAAGGATAACAAGGGCATTATAGAAATTCGTAACAAAGATCACCTGTGCCTACCTAGAGCCATTGTCGTGGGCAAAGCGAGGGTGGATGGTGACGTGAATTATAGAATGATGATGCGCTTCGATTATCTACAGAAACAGAAGGCCGTAGCCCTATGCGATAGCATAGGGAAGCGGGACGCCATGTTTACTATAGATGACGTCACACACTTTGATAAGGCGTTAAAGGGCCACGCTGTGACGGTGTTTGGTGATCATATGGGAAAACACGTGTTGTACGCGTCACAAAAACAAAGCGATAAGCATATTGACGGGATGTATCACGAAGGGCACTCTAATGCCATCGTAGACCTTCACAAATGTTTTAAATGTAAGTGGTATTGTCGTCAGTGTCATCGTCCCTCAGCACACAAAAAGGAACATCTTCGGTGCAACCTGAACTGCACAAAATGTCACCAACAG
Organism: Hymenopus coronatus; assembly: GCA_030762935.1. NCBI lineage: Eukaryota > Metazoa > Arthropoda > Insecta > Mantodea > Hymenopodidae > Hymenopus > Hymenopus coronatus. Next base: position 2,122,989 of record CM060884.1, read on the forward strand.
TGCGGTGCGCATGCTTACACGTACATACACTGTAGTGCGTGTGACAGAGATTTTAAGGGTCCGATATGTTTTGCTAACCATATGAAGAAAGGCGCGTTTTACCCGAAGGTCCTCTCGGTGTGCGATGTAGAGAAAGTGTGTTCGTCTTGCAACAAGCTTGTTAATTTGAGGTACAGAAAAACCGTTTCATAAGTGCGGTGAAAAGTCCTGTAACCATTGCAAGACTCACCAGAATGCCGAGCATATGTGTTAGATGCTGTCGTACGCTTCAAAGAACAAAATAAACCATTACGTGTTCGTGTTAATCGACTTTGAGTGTACTCAAAACACTAGGTACAGTGGTAAAGAAAACACGTACGATCATGTCCCTAACTTGTGTGTGTTGTATCAAGCGTGCGTTCTTTGCATTGACGAGCCTCGCAAGATGGCGTATTGTACTGAGTGCGGCGTGAAAGAATGGGGTTGTATGGACGACCCCGTGAGGCGAGGTTCGAAGCCTGGTACGTGTTCGTGGTGACCCACAGCTTGAGAGCGTACGCTGGTCAGTTCTTATTGAAGTACATGGTGGAGCATTTAGGCTGGACGCTGGAGCTGATCATGAATGGGAGCAAGATCTACAGAATGAGGTACGGTGACATTACGTTTCTCGACTCGCTGAACTTCATACACATGACCCTCTCTCGCTTTTCCAAGACCTTCACATTGAGCGAATGCAAAGGTTATTTCCCCTACCTGTTTAACACGAAGGAAAACGAGATCTACATGGCTTCGATTCCCGACAAACAGTATTTCTGCCCTGAGGGTATGTGTGTGCAGGGCCTAACAGTGTTCGAGCTGTGGCACGATGAAAAAGTGGCTTGCGCATACCTCTTCGACATGAAGACAAAAATGGTGAAGTATTGCCAGATGGACGTATTTTTGTTTTCCCAGGGAGTTTCCAAATTCAGAAGGGAATTTCTAGATGAGAACGGCATAGACCCGTTCAGGGAATGCGTTATCATTGCTCAAGCGTGCATGTGCTTGTATAGGAAGCGATTCATGCCGCCGAAAAAGAATCGGCCTCTCATCCACCAAGGGTTACCTCCTGGCGGACAAACAGTCGCGCGTAGCATAAATGTGGTTGTCTTGGTTGGAGTTGAAAGACCACATGATCATTCAGTACGCGATGAGAAGACGAGAAGTTGAAATTCTCGGCCACAGAGTGGACGGGTACAGGCAGGATGGAGATGCGAAGTACGTCTAGTTCTTTCACGGATGTTTCTACCACGGCTGCTGGAGATGTTATGTGAATCACCATGCAGTAGTATACAACCCGGGGAACGAAACCATGGCCTCCAGAACTAAAAGCACCGAAAAAGTCACCAAAAATATCAGAGATGGCGGGTACATCGTGGTGGAGATGCGGGAGTGCAAGTTCGGCACCATGACTAAGGCCAATCAGGACCTCGCACGCCATGTCAAACATTTCCCTATATCCGAGCCCCTAAACCCGAGAGACGCCTTTTACGCTGGTCGCGCCAATTGCACCAAGACCTACTGCGAAGCCAAAACCGCCGCCAAGATGTTCTATTATGACGTGTGTAGCCGGTATGCGTACGTCAACAAGACGAAGCCCTACTCCGTGGGTCACCCCAAGATCCACGTGGATCGCTTTCCGCGCCTAGGAAGACGTGCGGGGCGGCCTATTCAAGTGCAAGTTTCTGCCGCCGCAAAGCCTGTATCACCCGGTACTACCGGCGCGAATCGGCGGCAAGCTCATTTTTCCGCTTTTCCGCGCTTGTGCGGAGGCGGAAAACCAGGAGGATTACCGGCACGGCAAGGAAGAGAGGGCCTTGTCGGGCACTTGGGTCATCGGCGAAATGAAGATGGCCTTGCAAGCGGAGTACGGACTGCTCTATGTGTACGAGATCTGGGAGTACGTCGTGGTGCAGCACGATCCGGTCACCGGAGGCAAGGGGCTGTTCGAGGACTCCATGAACCAGTCCCTGAAGATCAAGACCGAAGCCTCCGGCTGGCCCAAGGATTGCGACACGCCCACAACGAAAGATCGGCACGTGAGGGAGTTCTTGGAGCTAAAAGGCGTCCCCCTGGATCCCGGAAGCCATTGTCCCCAAACCGGGCAGGCTGGAGTGGGCCAAGCTGATGCTGAATACCTTCTGGGGTAAGCTAGGACGGCGCGATTGACTGCCTACATGCGAGCTGGTGGGACGGTATGACCGCCTGCTGGACCTGTTCAACGACCCGGTATTAGAGGTGCAGTGTTACGTGCCCGTGACGAAGGACGCCATGTACGTGGTGTGGAGGAACTGCGAGCACAGTCCCATGGTGAACCCCACAGCTAACGCCGTGCTGGCGGCTTACACCACGGCGCATGCGCGCCTGGGGCTATACTCCTATCTCGAGCGACTGGGAGAACGGGTGTGCTACTTCGTCATGACTCCGTCGTCGCTGTCGCATGTCCGCGTGCGTGTACGCCGTCCGTCGGACGATTCCTCAGAGACATGACGAACGAGCTGGAGAAGTACGGTCGAGGATGCTACATCCCCGGTTCACCTCCACGGGGCCCAAGACCCACGTGCATTTTGCAACCATTTAATCAGTGCGGCCATGTTGTGACATACGTCCTCTCCGCTGATTACGGATCCTTTAAAACTTGCCACTCTCGCTTTAACCTGGGGACACTTAAGAACGACTATAATTGTTTAAAGTCGATAAGGAGATGTCATAGGGGCCGAAAGTGTTCAGGGATGATGCATGGAGGTGTGAAGATTGGTCAGATAGAGTGTCCGGAGGAGTACGTTGTAAAGGGAAGTTGTGGGTGTGAAAAGGGTAGAAAGCGTGAGGAGAGTGACAGGTGTAAATGTTATAAAAAGCCTGTGAGTATGTATACTAACGACAACAGTTCGATTCTTGTGGAGATTATAGACTGTAGTTTGTTGATGGATACGGTGGAGTTGCCGGAGTGGTTGGACTTGGAATGGAAATTGACACCGGAGGAGACGGAGTTGGTGATGGCTTATAGTGTGGTAAATGAGATGAATTCCTATTTTTCTGAACATTTTGTATACATATTTGGCGAATGTGGGAATGGCGAGTGGCAGTTAAGTCTAGGTGGAGGGATGAAAGTAAGTTGAAGGGTGAAGAGAGCAAGTAGGTGGTCTGCGGAGGGGAATTTGAAAATAAATTTGGAATGTAATGGAAGTGGTGGGGAAGCTGGGAGGGTGTCGGTGAATGGTATAAGAAAAGCGGCATCGGAGAGGTGTAAGAAGGGAATGAATTCGATGAAACAGCTGATGAAAAAGGACAGTGATAGCAAGATGAAGGCGATGAAACGGGAGATGGACATTGCAAAGAAGGAGAAACGAGAGCGCGAGGAGAGTTCAAGAGGAATGTGGCAGATGGTGGAAAAAATGAAAAAAGAACTGGAAGAGAAAAAGCAGAATGTGACGAGGCACCAGGAATTAGTGAACAGAATAAAAGCTAATGTGGTTAAACTGAACGACGAGTTTGAAGCATTAAAGCAAATGATTGGGAAATTGGAAAATGCTTGTATCGGGGCGTGGAGGAATTTCCTAATTATGAGGAAACGTACGACGAATACCTTGTGGTAGAGGAGGGAAGAGTGGAAGCTGGTGGAGGGGGTGAGTTAGAACATTCCTCGAGGTACATCATTTCCTAAACACCAATTTCGCATTTCGCATATCACAAAACAGTCCCTAGTGCGCAAGCATTTCCACCCGTGTTTCTCTCCCACATCGCTCAGTCATTCCTCGCCCTTCCATCAACGATTTACTCCGACAGGGGATACATGGGATTCGGTGTACTGCGAAGGCACCAAGGTGTTTAAAAACTACGAAGTGGAAGGACACCCGCAGAAAAATGCTCCTTACGCATTTCGCTTCATCAATAACACCTACGACGGTAAATCCAGGTCCGTCAAAGTGCACAGCTACGAAAACAAGATTCATTTTGTTCATGAATTTCAACGACATCCATTTTAAGCAGAGCCTTGGCGTTCCAGAGATGAAGGTCTCGATAGTGAAGAAGAAGAAAACGACGCACCGGATCAATGGTTCCAATTTGTTCCCGCAAGAGGGCTATACATAATTTTTTTACGAATAGCAATACACCACCGCTGCTAAAATGCAGAAAATGTTAAACGAAGACCGTCACTGCTATGGAAGATGCCTAACAGCGCATCTGGGCCTTGATGTCTTCTACACACTGCCCGATCACATACACGGTGATTGGATGTTCAGCGACGATCAAAACCGAGTCATATACCAAGGAGAAGGAAAACTTCGCAGCGGATTCAAAAGATACGTCGTCAAGTTCGTTCCTTACATCCCAAAATAATGTCCAATTTTACCTATCCCATCGACATTGATAACAACCTCAACCTTCAACTCCAATTCAACGCTCAATCTAGTATCACCGTCCTCTCATCTGCACCTCCTATTTCAACGGCAACAAAATCATCACAGTCTCACTCGATATACAAAAGGCTAACGCAATCCATGTCAAATGTGTCCCTGCCAAAAACCACCATAAAATTCAGCAAGACGCACTCTGCTCCATATACCTCAACAACGGCAAGACTCCTGTTCTGTACCACAAAGTCACTTCCTCTGGGTGCTTCTCAACAAGACATATCAACGACTTGGCCATCCCCATACACACACACACACACACACATATATATATATATATATATATATATATATATATATATATATATATATATATATATATATATAATATACCCACCTTCACCGAGTTCGTCAACGAAAGCTTTTCTCACCTGCGTCACAACACCCATCAACGATACCAGCAGCAGCACCAATGGCGAGGACTCACAGTGCACCACACATTTAAAAATCATCCTAGCGCGGGAAAATAATGCGGCTTAAAAAGACAATCAAAAACTTTTTGCAAAAACAGTGCTTTTTTTATTGTGTTATTCTCATTTCTTTAAAGTGTCAATCTCAATTCATATGTAGTGGATCTTATGATGGTAATCTCATTTATGTATTATTTTAATTAAATATTGTGTTAATCTCATGTATGTACTGTATCTCTAAGTGTTAATCTCCTTTATGTATTCTTTTCATTAAATCCTATGTTAATCTCATCCATGTATTGCAAAATAAATAAATAAAGAAAGTCTCGGATTATCTCATTGCGATTACACTAATCCTTCCGCACTAACGGCGCTTTTTCAAACTTACCTCACTCACTCTTAGTCCATCCTTAATCCATCGGACACTAACGCCTCTAGCGTACGGATTAACGTTAATCCAATGGGATAATGCAGGCCTATAACTACTTCTTGATTTTTCTGGGATTAGCCTCTGAAGAGTAATTTATTCTGGATGAATTTTGCTGAATTTTGAATAACTGCTAAACCGTAAGAGATGGACAAAAGCTTACTGCACAAAAATGTAGAGCACGTTAAAACACACAATTTATGTTATATAGATTCTTTCTTGTAGTTCGTCGTTTTTGAGGCATTCCTTAATTTGGTTTCTGCTATGAAAAACTTATACCTTTGTCATACAGGAATTTGTCAACTGCTGTCCATACAAACAAACAAACTTCAGTGACATAAGCAACCAGCTTTTTATTATCACTTTAACCTATGGTACTGCTTTATTTCGCTTCTACTTACAAGGAAGCAAGTAATATGGCTATTTCTGCTAATGTTTTTCTCATTAGCATGAAGTAAATAGAAACATAAGCTTTTAAGAATAATTTGTTGCAGACATGTAGAGAAAGTCATGTGAATCGAACACATCAGATATTTTTCTGTAAAACTTGTATAAAGTTTCAGATTATCTCTGCAAAAAATATTGTTATAAAGCTTAGGCTTCTATTTACTTCATGCCAATTAAAAAAATATTAGCAGAAACAGTCTTATTACTTGGTTTTGTAAGTAGAAGCGAAGTAAGGGAGTGCCATAGGTTAAAGTTACAGTCGAATGCTGCTTGCTATGTGACTGAAGTTCCTTTGTATGGGCAGGAGTTGACAAATTCCTGTTTGAGAAAAGTATAAGTTCTTCAAAGCTGAAACTAAAAACAAGGAATATCTTAAAAACGATCAACTCCACGAAAAAAAATTGTATATGACATAAATTGTTTGTTTTAATGTGCTCTACATTTTTTGTTTGTTAAATTTTTGTCCATTTCTTACGGTTTAGCAGTTATGCAAAATTCATCAAGAATAAAGTAGTCTTCAGAGGCTAAATTCCGAGAAAATTCAAGATATACATTTTATTTGTCAAGTAAATATCTTAAATGTACGAGATTTTTATCAAAATTATTGGAGCCATTTTTAAGAAAATTAAGATTTTCGGATTTTTTTCCATGTAAAGGGTAGTTTGGGGCGGGGGAGGGTTCTTGAGAATCTTCGTGTCGCATCCCTGGAAGATACGAAACTTAAATACCAAGTTTGATGTTAAATGGTATTTATGTTTTTGAGCTATGCTGTCCACAGGCACACACACGGACATTGTTCTAAAATGCTTTTTTTGGATTCAGGCGGTCTCAAAACATATGTTTCCGGTGAAATTTTGTATCGAGTTTTTGGGTGCAATACAATACTTTCTCTATATACTATGTACATAATACATATAGACAGTAAAAGTGCTTTGTTAAATATTTTATATGGGCAAAGTGTTTGAAAATAATAGTAATAATAATAATAATAATAATAATAATTATTATTATTATTATTATTATTATTATTTTACCTCAAGTTAGTAGAGGGCCTTTTAACTTCACGCTTGTCTGATATTATAGATAAATATAATGGGAAAAACAGGCCACGCGACAGATAGTTTAAAACATTTCGAGTGGTAATATTTAGTCAGGGCAATATATAATTATAAACACATAATTTACATTAACTGTACCTCGTACTGCACTTATACTTGATTAACCCCAGCAATTGCATATGTTAGGTAACGCCACGAGGTCCAAATAGTATACGTTTACCATACAATTAGGTTAGGATAGCCTTTCCAGTTTGAAGTTAACTGAGATACACGATAATTTTTAAACACGAAATACCGAATTTCATAAGTCCATGATAATAATACCTGGTATTGTTAATGCAGATCCGAATACAGCATCTACTACGGAAAGGGAGGGTGTGGCGATGTGTCATGTGCTAGCTTTCAGGAGCGAAACACAAACCATCGCGAGAAAAAAAAAAAGAACGCCCTTGGTCGCACTTTAACCATTCTAAATATGCTGGATCAGCTCAAAGTAATAGAATCTGGTGTATTAGAGCATAATTACACCAAAATTGTTAATTATATTAGAGGTGAATGTATATGAACTTGCATTAGGAATCAGCGTTTTATAGAAAGTATCTCCATGACAACGGATAAATTTGACGTCCATATAGAAAGGAAACTCGACTGTAATCTGTACGCCTGAATTCTGTCATATTGAGACCGAGTAAACAGATGTGTTGTTGAAGTTACACACTTGATAATATACACATTGTTAATATCATTAATTGTGTACTTTAGCTGCTGGGCTTATATTCTACTAATATTTATATTATACACTGTAAGAGACAGAATATTTGTTGACTCTTGAAGCTTTATTGATCTTATAATGAGAAAAGGTGGCCAATGGTGCTCAGCACCTAACGTAAAAGTAATTTCAAATACACATACGGTTTGCATCAAGCTTCAGTTTTGTATTATTTATTTGTTTCGTGTAATGACAAGAATTATTAATGGAAGTATAGCATATGGTGTAGAGACATGGAATGTCTCCTGTAAAGTTAGTAATGTGGTTTATCATGTGTTTGCATCAAGCTTCAGTTTTGCGTTTGTTTGTTGTTTGTTTTTGTGTATGACAGGAGTGATTCACTCTGTATAATCATATTTAGTGCCCATTATGATTAAATATCTTAAGCTTGTGTTATTCTTTTATTCTACTATTTGGTTATTTACTCCTACCTGCATATTTTTCTAACCATCATTGCATGTTGCAGGGATTTGTTTTCTAGATATGAGTAGCATACAAAACAGTCTCAAAATTGATGTTCCATTCACATGCCTTTCTCTAGCTGTTCTACAAACAAAATTTTCTTACAAAAGATTATTCTTTTAGCTACATATTGCTAATCAAGACAAACATTAGCAGAATTATTCGCATTACTTGCTTCTTTGTAAGTAGAATAAAAATACGAATACACAGGCTAAAGAGCTAGTCAAATCTTTTAAAAGCCGATCGATATGTAAACCAATTGAAATTCGGTTCACTTTGCTTGCCTGGAATAACTTCCCGTTTGAGAAAAATTTATCCTAAACTAAAACCAACAACTCGGAATATCTCTAAAACCGTGCAGTAAGCCTTGTATATCTCTTATGGTTTGCCAGTTATACAAAAGTCATGCATAATGAAGAGATCCTCAGAGGCTAATCTCAGAAGATTCAAGATACATTTCATTTGCCATAAAAAAATCTAATGTGTTCCATTGACATGGCATTCTCTACATCTCTGCAACAAACTATTGTTAAAAAGCTTATGCTTCTGTTTACTTCATGCTAATTGAGAAACATTAGCAGTAATAGTCTTTATTGCTTGCTTCCATGCAAGTTGAGGAGAAATAAGGGAGTACCATAGGTTAAAGTAATAGTCAAAAGTTGGTTGCTATGTGACTGAAGTTCCTTTGTTTGTATGGACACGAGTTGTCAAATTCCTGTATGAGAAAAGTATGTTTTTTAAAGCTGAAACCAAAAACAGGGAATATCCCAAAAAGATTAACTCCACGAAAAAAATTTAAAAAACATAAATTGTGTGTTTTAACGAGATCTACATTTCTTGTAATGGTAAGTTTTTTCCCGTCTCTCACGCTTTAGCAGTTATACAAAACTTCGTAAAATTCATCCAGAATAAAGAGAACTTTAGAGGCTATTCCCAGGAAATTCAAGATATACATTTTATTTGTCAGCTAAATATCTTTAATATATGATATTTTAATCAAAATCTTTAGAGCCATTTTTGAGCAAACCAAAATTTTCGAAAAAAGTTCCATGTAAAGGGTATTTTGGGATGAGGGGATTTTTCTCAAAACCTTCTTGTCGCATCTTTGGAAGATACTAAACGTAAATACCAAGTTTGGTATTTTACCGACTTCACACACACGGACCTTGTTCTGATAATTCTTTCTTTTTTTTTATACAGGGGACCCTATACCTTATATTTCCAGTGAAATCTCGGTATCGAATTTTTGGGTGAAGTGCAATATATAGTACATAGTACATACAGAGAAAAAAATTAATATCTTAAACATATGACATTTTAATCAAAAGCGTAAGATTTGTTTTTGTGAAAATCAACATTTTTGAAAAATGTTCCATGTAAAGAGTAATTGGATGCAGAATATTCCATTGAAAGTCGTCGTGTCGCTTCCGTGGAAGATACTGAACTTAAATACCAAGTTGGGTGTTTAATCACCGTTTCATTTTTGAGCTATGCTGTCAACACACACTTTTTTTTTTTTCTGAAAATGCCTTTTTCGGATTTAGAGGACCTCAAAACATATATTTCCAGATAAATCTCGGTATCGAAATGTTGGGTGGAATACAATACCTTCTCTATCCAATATTGAACACTGGACTAGAGAAAGTAAATATCGTTATGATTTTTATTAAAACACTGTATATTTAAAATTTTGCTTGAGAAATGAAATGTATATCTTGAATTTTTTGACCATATGCTTTGAAGTTCTCTTGAGTTTTTTTTTCTTTATTTTTGATAGATTAACGTCCTTTAACCTGGTTGGTCATATTGGACGATGAATGAAATTGGTGAAATGGTGCTTAAATGATCTCGGGGTCCATGGAGTTTAGAGTTACTCGACATTCGTCTTCTCAGGATAAGGGAAAACCCCGAAAAAAAAACCTTATCCAGGGAACTCACCCTAAGCGAGATTCGAACTGACGACCTATTGAATGTGAAGCAGGCACGCTACCATCACACTACCCAGGCGGGCTGATACTGTTTTATAACTGGTAAACCATAAAATATGGATTAACTCTCACTACACAAAAAATTTTGTTCCTGTTAAAGCCAACGATCTGTCATGTACTTACATTTTTTATAGAATTAACCATTTTCGAGAGACCCCCTGATATTTACTTAACTTGTCAAATACCTACACATTTTCTTACGTGGAAATTGCCTTTCAGGCTTTCAGGCTTTCTGCTTTTCTTTTTTAAGTTCATGCAAATAGAATGGGATTTCAAAGCTTCACAGAGCCACATGAATCGAAAAGATTTGATTATCGTTTATACCTATAACGAAATGCGCAATTAAAATGTATCTATAGCTATTAACAAGAAACAGAAGAATAAGCAGTCGTATAAATCGTTTGCAGGTGAGCAAACAGCGAAAGTCATGTAAATACCACAGATGAGATCTTTATTACATAGTTCCTACTTTATTATTATAAACGTTTTAATCTGCTTAACATCGTATGTAATAAATAGCTTTCGCTTTGCGTTTACAAGATCTCAATATGGCGTCTAGCGCAATGCTTGGCTTCATGCAAATCAAAGGTTTTTTTTTTCTGTATACTCTCTATCTGTGCTAATACGGTGGTGGAATTAGTGTAGTTGTTTTAGGAAAGAGCTTTTATCACTATGGTTGCAAACGATTCCTTCATTGCCTCCCATTAGATTTGGCCGCAAGATCTGGAGTCTGAACACCTGCAAATCCCGACGTATGACACACAAATTAGTCTTCCCAATGGAACATTAAAGTTTTCTATTGTGTCCGGTCCGGTCCTTTAATGTTACCCGATCAAGAAATGCTTCACTCATGATGAAATTTGCATCAAGCTGAGCAGTGTCTTTCCTGTCACTACACTCGTCTAATGCTAATGAGTAGTAAACTACCATTCCAGTTGTATCCAACTGTTCCTCCAAATTGAAAGCAATTGGCGACTGTTCAACGAGATATTCTTTAAAGGAATGTACTAAACTAGGGCAAATTTCTTCAGCAGCAGCTATTAAGAATTCCTCTGTAAAGTCTCCTTCAGAGAAACATTGAGAGGATTTGGATTTTAAACTGGCACGAACTGAGTTTGGCCGGTCAACTGTCGTCTGTTGATACTCTCACTTTTGGCTTGTATATTTTCCTGAGGGCTCGTTTCACGTCGAGTCAATGTGACGGTCACTGATAGAGATACACTGGCTTCAATTGGAGCATTCACCCTGGGACACTGGTGATGGTAACTGATAGAGACACACTGGCTTCAATTGGAGCCTTCACTCTGGGACACTGGTGATGGTAACTGATAGAGACACACTGGCTTCAATTGGAGCATTCACCCTGGGACACTAGTGATGGTAACTGATAAAGACACACTGGCTTCAATTGGAACATTCACACGGGTACACTGGTGATGGTCACTGGTAGAGACACTCTGGCTTCAAATGGAGCATTCACACCGGGACCTTGGTGATGGTCACTAATAGAGACACACTGGCTTCAATTGGAACACTCACACGGGAACACTGGTGATGGTCACTGGTAGATACACATGGCTTCAATTGGAGCATTCACACGGGGACACTGGTAATGGTCACTGAAAGAGAGACACTGGCTTCAATTGGAGCATTCACACCGGGACCTTGATGATGGTCGCTGATAGAGATACAGTGGCTTCAATTGGCGCATTCACACCGGGACCTTGGTGATGGTCACTAATAGAGACACACAGACTTCAATTATCGCATTCACAGCGGGACAAAGGTGATGGTCACTGACAGAGACACAGTGGATTCAATTGGAGCATTCACACGGGGACACTGGTGATGGTCACTGATAGAGATACATTGGCTTCAATTGGAGCATTCACACGGGGACACAGCTGATGGTCACTGATACAGACACACTGGCTTCAATTGGAGCATTCACACTGGGACCTTGGTGCTGGTCGCTGATAGAGATACAGTGGCTTCCATTGGCGCATTCACACCGGGACCTTGGTGATAGTCACTAATAGAGACACACTGACTTCAATTGGCGCATTCACATCGGGACACTGGTGATGGTCGCTGATAGAGATACAGTGGATTCAATTGGAGCATTCACATGGGGAGTCTGGTGATGGTCACTGATAGAGACACACTGGCTTCAATTGGAGCATTCACACCGGGACCTTGGTGATGGTCACTAATAGGGACACACTGGCTGCAATTGGCGCCTTCACTCGGGGACAAATTTGATGGTCACTGATAGAGACACAGTGGCTTCTATTGTAGCATTCACACCGGGACACTGGTGATGGTTACCAATGGAGGTAAGTTTGAATTGGAGCATTCTCACCAGGACACTAAACTGTCTCACCGAGGCACTGTGACAGTCACTGATAGAGATGTATTAGTTTGAATTGCAGCATTAATACCAGGGCACCACACTGTTTCACCGAGTCACTGTGACAGTCACTGATAGAGATACATTAGTTTGAATTGGCGCGTTCACACCGAGACACTACACTGTCTCACTGAGTCACTGTGACAGTCACTGATAGAGATACATTAGTTTGAATTAGAGCATTCACACCGGGACACTACACTGTCCCACCGAGTCATTGATAGAGATACATTAGTTTAAATTGGAGCATTCAAACCGGGACACTACACTGTCTCACCGAGTCACTGATAGAGATACATTAGTTTGAATAGGAGCATTCACACCGGGAAAATGCTCTGTCTCACTGAGTCACTGTGATAGTAACAGATAGAGACACATTGGTTTGAATTGGAGCATTCACACCGGCACACAACACTGTCTCACCGAGTCACTGTGACAGACAATGATAGAGACAAATTAGTTTGAATTGGAGCATTCACTCGCGACACTACACTGTCTCACGATGTCACTGTGACGGTTACTGATAGAGATACATTGTTTAAATTGGAGCATTCACATAAGGGCACTACACTGTCTCACTGAGTCACTGTGACAGTGACTGATAGAGATACATTGCTTGAATTGGAGCATTCATACCGGGACACTACACTGTCTCACCGAGTCACTATGACAGTCACTGATAGAGATACATTCGTTTGAATTGGAGGATTCACATAAGGGCACTACATTGTCTCACTGAGTCACTGTGACGGTTACTGTTAGAGATACATTCGTTTGAATTGGAGCATTCACATCAGGGCACTACAATCTCTCACCGAGACACTGTGACGGTTACTGATAGATATGTGTTAGATTGAATTGGAGAAGTCACACCGGGACACTACACTGTCTCATCGAGTCACTGTGACGGTCACTGAAAGAGATGTATTAGTTTGAATTGGAGCATAAACACCGGGACACTACACTGTCTCACCAAGTCACGGTGACCGTCACTGATAGAGATGTATTAGCTTGAATTGGAGCATTCACACCGGGACACTACATGGTCTCACTAAGTCACTGTGACAGTCACTGATAGAGATACATTAGTTTGAATTGGAGCATTAACACCCGGACACTACACTGTCTCACAGAGTCACTGTGATGGTCACTGATAGAGATACATTAGTTCGAATTGGAGCATTATCACCAGGATACTACACTGTCTTACCAAGTCACTGCGACAGTCACTGATAGACATACGTTAGTTCGAATTGGAGCATTAACACCGGGACACTACACTGTCTCACCGAGTCACTGTGAGAGTCACTGCTAGAGATACATTAGTTGGAATTGGAGCATTTATACCGGGACACTTCACTGTCTCACCGAGTCACTGTGACAGTCACCGATAGCGATACATTAGTTTGAATTGGAGCATTCACTTCGGGACACTACATTGACTCACCAAGTCACTGTGACAGTCACATATAGAGATACATTAGTTTGAATTGCAGCATTAACTTAAGGACACCACACTGTCTCTCAGAATCTCTGTGACGGTCACTGATAGAGATATATTAGTTTGAATAGGAGCATTCTAACCAGGACACTACACTGTCTCACCGAGTCGCTGTGACAGTCACTCATAGAGATACACTAGTTTGAATTGGACCACTCACACCAAGACACTACACCGTCTGACCGAGTCACTGTGACAGTCACTAATAGAGGTACATTAGTTTGAATTGCAGCATTCACACTGGGACATTACACTGTCTCACCACGTTACTGTGATGGTCACTGATGACACATTAGTTTGAATTCAAGCATTCACACCCAGATACAGCATTGTTCCATCGAATCACTGTGACGGTCACTGATAGAGATACATTGTTTGAATTGGAGCATTCACACTTGGACACTACACTGCCTCACCGAGTCACTGTGACGGGGACGGATATAGATACATAGTTTCACTAGAGTATTCACCCCGGGACACTACAATGTCTCACCGAGGCACTGTGACAGTCACTGATAGAGATATATTATTTTGAATTGGAGCATTCCCACCGGGACACTACACTGTCTCACCGAATTACTGTGACAGTAACTGATAGAGATGTATTAGTTTGAATTGGAGCATTCACACCGGAACACTACACTGTTTCACCGAGTCACGAACATAGTCACTGATAGAGATATATTAGTTTTAATTGGACCATTCACACCGGGACACTACACTTTCTCACCGAGTCACTGTGACGAATACTGATAGAGATACATTGTTTGAATTGGAGTATTCACAACACTGTCTCACCGAGTCACTGTGACAGTGTCTGATATAGATACATTGTTTGAATTGGAGCATTCACACCGGGACACTACACTATCTCACCGAGTCACTGTGACGGTTACGGATATAGATACATTGTTTGAAATGGAGCATTCACACTCGGTCACTACACTGTCTCACCGAGTCACTATGACAGTCACTGATACAGATACATTAGTTTGAATTGGAGCATTCACACTGGGACACTACACTTTCTCACCGAGTCACTGTGACGAATACTGATAGGGATACATTGTTTGAATTGGAGCATTCACACCGGGACACAACACCTTCTCACCGAGTCACTGTGACGATGTCTGATAGAGAAACATTGTTTGATTTGGAGCATTCACACCGGGACACTACAGTGGATCACCGAGTCGCTTTGACGGATACGGATATAGATACATTGTTTGAAATGGAGCATTCACACTGGGTCACTACACTGTTTCACCGAGTCATTGTGACAGTCACTGATACAGATACATTAGTTTGAATTGGAGCATTAACAGCAGGACACCACACTGTCTCACAGAGTCACTGTGACGGTCACTGATTGAGATACATTAGTTTGTATTGGAGCATTCTAACCAACACTTCACTGTCTCACTAAGTCAATGTGACAGTCACTGATAGAGATACATTAGTTTGAATTGGAGTATTCACACCGGGAGACTACACTGTCTCACCCAGTCGCTGTGACAGTCACTGATAGAGATACACTAATTTGAATTGGACCAACCACACCAGGACACTACACCGTCTGACCGAGTCACTGTGACAGTCACTGATAGAGATACATTAGTTTGAGTTGGAGCATTCACACTGAACCACTACACTGTCTCACCCTCCCACTGTGACGGTCACTGATAGACAAATTAGTTTGAATTGGACCATTCACACCCAGACACAACACTGTCCCATCCGAATCACTGTGATGATCACTGATAGAGATACATTGTTTTAATTGGAGTATTCACATAAGGGCACTACACTGTCTCACCGAGTCACTGTGATGGTTACTGATACAGATACATTGTTTGAAATGGAGCATTCTCCCTGGGATACTACACTGTCCTACCGAGTCACTGTGACAGTTACGGATAGAGATATATTATTTGAATTGGAGCACTCACACCGGGACTCTTAACTGTCTCACAGGTAGCTGTGACAGCCAGTGATAGAAATACATTAGTTTGTATTGGAGCATTCACACTGGGACACTACACTGTCTCATCGAGTCACTGAAAGTCACTGATAGAGATACATTGTTTTAATTGGAGCATTCTCCCTGAGACACTACACTGTCTCACCGAGTCGCTGTGACAGTCACTGATAGAGATACATTGTTTGAATTGGAGCATTCACACTGGGACAGTACACTTTCTCACCGAGTGACTGTGACGAATACTGATAGAGATACATTGTTTGAATTGGAGCATTCACACCGGGACACTGCACTGTCTCACCGAGTCACTGTGACGGTTACTGATAAAGATACAGTGTTTGAATTGGAGCATTCACACCGGGACACTACACTGTCCAAGTCACTGTGACGGTTACGGCTATAGATACATTTTTTGAATTGGAGCATTCACATTGGGACACTACACTGTCTCACCGAGTCGCTGTGACAGTCACTGTTAGAGATACATTCGTTTGAATTGGAGCATTCACACCAGGGCACTACAATCTCTCACCGAGACACTGTGACGGTTACTGATAGATATGTGTTAGATTGAATTGGAGAAGTCACACCGGGACACTACACTGTCTCGTCGAGTCACTGTGACGGTCACTGAAAGAGATGTATTAGTTTGAATTGCAGCATAAACACCGGGACACTACACTGTCTCACCAAGTCACGGTGACCGTCACTGATAGAGATGTATTAGCTTGAATTGGAGCATTCACACCGGGACGTCACATGGTCTCACTAAGTCACTGTGACAGTCACTGATAGAGATACATTAGTTTGAATTGGAGCATTAACATCCGGACACTACACTGTCTCACAGAGTCACTGTGACGGTCACTGATAGAGATACATTAGTTCGAATTGGAGCATTATCACCAGGATACTACACTGTCTTACCAAGTCACTGCGACAGTCACTGATAGACATACGTTAGTTTGAATTGGAGCATTAACACCGGGACACTACACTGTCTCACCGAGTCACTGTGAGAGTCACTGATTGAGATACATTAGTTGGAATTGGAGCATTTATACCGGGACTCTTCACTGTCTCACCGAGTCACTGTGACAGTCACCGATAGCGATACATTAGTTTGAATTGGAGCATTCACTTCGGGACACTACATTGACTCACCAAGTCACTGTGACAGTCACATATAGAGATACATTAGTTTGAATTGGAGCATTAACTTAAGGACACCACACTGTCTCTCAGAATCTCTGTGACGGTCACTGATAGAGATATATTAGTTTGAATAGGAGCATTCTAACCGGGACACTGCACTGTCTCACCGAGTCGCTGTGACAGTCACTCATAGAGATACACTAGTTTGAATTGGACCACTCACACCAAGACACTACACCGTCTGACCGAGTCACTGTGACAGTCACTAATAGAGGTACATTAGTTTGAATTGCAGCATTCACACTGGGACATTACACAGTCTCACCACGTTACTGTGATGGTCACTGATGACACATTAGTTTGAATTCAAGCATTCACACCCAGATACAGCATTGTTCCATCGAATCACTGTGACGGTCACTGATAGAGATACATTGTTTGAATTGGAGCATTCACACTTGGACACTACACTGTCTCACCGAGTCACTGTGGCGGGGACGGATATAGATACATAGTTTCACTAGAGTATTCACCCCGGGACACTACAATGTCTCACCGAGACACTGTGACAGTCACTGATAGAGATATATTAGTTTGAATTGGAGCATTCCCACCGGGACACTACACTGTCTCACCGAATTACTGTGACAGTAACTGATAGAGATGTATTAGTTTGAATTGGAGCATTCACACCGGAACACTACACCTTTTCACCGAGTCACGAACATAGTCACTGATAGAGATATATTAGTTTTAATTGGACCATTCACACCGGGACACTACACTTTCTCACCGAGTCACTGCAACGAATACCGATAGAGATACATTGTTGGAATTGGAGTATTCACACCGGGACACAACACTGTCTCACCGAGTCACTGTGACAGTGTCTGATATAGATACATTGTTTGAATTGGAGCATTCACACCGGGACACTACACTATCTCACCGAGTCACTGTGACGGTTACGGATATAGATACATTGTTTGAAATGGAGCATTCACACTCGGTCACTACACTGTCTCACCGAGTCACTATGACAGTCACTGATACAGATACATTAGTTTGAATTGGAGCATTCACACTGGGACACTACACTTTCTCACCGAGTCACTGTGACGAATACTGATAGGGATACATTGTTTGAATTGGAGCATTCACACCGGGACACAACACCTTCTCACCGAGTCACTGTGACGATGTCTGATAGAGAAACATTGTTTGATTTGGAGCATTCACACCGGGACACTACAGTGGATCACCGAGTTGCTGTGACGGATATGGATATAGATACATTGTTTGAAATGGAGCATTCACACTGGGTCTCTATACTGTCTCACCGAGTCATTGTGACAGTCACTGATACAGATACATTAGTTTGAATTGGAGCATTAACAGCAGGACACCACACTGTCTCACAGAGTCACTGTGACGGTCACTGATTGAGATACATTAGTTCGAATTGGAGCATTCTAACCAACACAATTAACTGTCTCACTAAGTCAATGTGACAGTCACTGATAGAGATACATTAGTTTGAATTGGAGCATTCACACCGGGAGACTACACTGTCTCACCCAGTAGCTGTGACAGTCACTGATAGAGATACACTAATTTGAATTGGACCAACCACACCAGGACACTACACCGTCTGACCGAGTCACTGTGACAGTCACTGATAGAGATACATTAGTTTGAGTTGGAGCATTCACACTGAACCACTACACTGTTTCACCCTCCCACTGTGACGGTCACTGATAGACAAATTAGTTTGAATTGGACCATTCACACCCAGACACAACACTGTCCCATCCGAATCACTGTGATGATCACTGATAGAGATACATTGTTTTAATTGGAGTATTCACATAAGGGCACTACACTGTCTCACCGAGTCACTGTGATGGTTACTGATACAAATACATTGTATGAATTGGAGCATTCTCCCTGGGATACTACACTGTCCTACCGAGTCACTGTGACAGTTACGGATAGAGATATATTGTTTGAATTGGAGCACTCACACCGGGACTCTTAACTGTCTCACGGGTAGCTGTGACAGCCAGTGATAGAAATACATTAGTTTAAATTGGAGCATTCACACTGGGACACTACACTGTCTCATCGGGTCACTTAAAGTCACTGATAGAGATACATTGTTTTAATTGGAGCATTCTCCCTGAGACACTACACTGTCTCACCAAGTCGCTGTGACAGTCACTGATAGAGATACATTGTTTGAATTGGAGCATTCACACTGGGACAGTACACATTCTCACCGAGTGACTGTGACGAATACTGATAGAGATACATTGTTTGAATTGGAGCATTCATACCGGGACACTGCACTGTCTCACCGAGTCACTGTGACGGTTACTGATAAAGATACAGTGTTTGAATTGGAGCATTCTCACCGGGACGCTACACTGTCCAAGTCACTGTGACGGTTACGGCTATAGATACATTTTCTGAATTGGAGCATTCACATTGGGACACTACACTGTCTCACCGAGTCGCTGTGACAGTCACTGATTGAGATACATTAGTTTAAATTGGAGCATTCACACCGGGGCACTATACTGTCTCACCGAGTAACTGTGACGGTTACAGATATAGATACATGGTTTGAATTGGAGCATTCACACCGGGGCACTACACTGTCTCACCGAGTCACTGTAACGGTTACTGATAGAGATACATTGTTTGAATTGGGGCATTCACACCGGGATACTACAATGTCTCACCGAGTCACTGTGACAGTGACTGATAGAGATGCATTGTTTGAATTGGAGCATTCACACCGGGACACTTCACTGTCTCAGCGAGTCAGTGTGACATTCACTGATAGAGATACATAATTTGAATTGGAGCAATCACCCTGGGACACTACACTGTCTCACCGAGTCACTGTGACAGTCACTGATACAGATATAATAGTTTGAATTGGAGCATTAACACCAAAACACTACACCGTCTCACAGAGTCACTGTGACGGTCACTGATAGAGATACATTAGTCTTTTAATGGATGCATTTTCACCAGGACACTACACTTTCTCACCGAGTCACTGTGACCGTCACTGATAGAAATACATTAGTTTGAATCGGAGCATTCACACCGGGACTCTACACTGTCTCGACGAGTCGCTGTGACAGTTACTGATAGAGATACATTGTTTGAATTGGAGTACTCACACCGAGACACTTCACTGTCTCAACGAGTCGCTGTGACAGTCACTGATAGAGATACATTAGTTTGAATTGGAGCATTCACACCGGGACACTACACTGTATCACAGAGTCACGTTGATGGTCACTGAAAGAGATGTATTAGTTTGAATTGGAGCATTCACACCGGGACACTACACTGTCTCACCGAGTCACTGTGAAAGTCACTGATAGAGATATATTAGTTTGAATTGAAGCATTCACACCGGGACGCTACATTGTCTCACCAAGTGACTGTGATAGTCACTGATAGAGATACATCAGTTTGAATTGGAGTATTCTCACCAGGACACTACACTGTCTTATTGAATCACCTTGACAGTCACTGACAGACATACATTAGTTTGAATTGGAGGATTCACACCGGGACACTACACTGTCTCACCGAGTCGCTGTGACAGTCACTGATAGAGATACATTGTTTGAGTTGTAGGATTCACACCGGTTCATTTCACTGTCTCACCGAGTCGCTGTGGCGGTTATTGATTGAGATACATTAGTTTGAATTGAGCATTCACACCGGGACATTACACTGTCTCACCACGTTACTGTGACGGTCACTGATAGACACATTAGTTTGAATTGGACATTCATACCCAGACTCAGCACTGTCCCATCGAATCACTGTGACGGTCACTGGTTGAGATACATTGTTTGAATTGGGGCATTCACACCGGGAGACTACATTGTCTCACCGAGTCACTGTGACGGGGACTGATATAGATACGTTGTTTCACTTGAGTATTCCCCCCGCGACACTACACTGTCTCACCGATACACTGTGACAGTCACTGATATAGATGTATTAGTTTGAATTGGAACATTCACACCCGGACAGTACACTGTCTCACAGAGTCACTGTGACAGTTACTGATAGGGATACATGATTTTGATTTGGAGCATTCACACCGGGACACTACACTGTCCCACCGAGTCACTGTGACAGTCACTGATAGCGATGTATCAGTTTGAATTGGAGCATTCACACCGGGACAGTACACTGTCTCACAGAATAAATGTGACAGTCACTGACGGAAATACATTAGTTTGAATTGGAGCATTCACACCGTGACACTACACTGTCTCACCGCGTCACTGTGACAGTCACTTATAGAGATGTATTAGTTTGAATTGGAGCTTTCTCACCGGGACACTACATTGTCTCACAAAGTCACTGTGACAGTCATTTAATGAGATACAATAGTTTGATTTGGAGCATTGACAGAGGGACACTACACTGTTTCAGCAACTCACTGTGACAGTCACTGATGGAGATGTATTAGTTTGAACTGGTGCATTCACTCCGGGACACTACATTGTTTCACCAAGTCACTGTGACAGTCACTGACAGAGATACATTAGTTTGAATTGGAGCATTCACACCGGGACACTACACTGTGTCACAGAGTCACGTTGACGGTCACTGAAAGAGATGTATTAGTTTGAATTGGAGCATTCACACCGGGACGCTATACTGTCTCACCGAGTCACTGTGACAGTCACTGATAGAGATGTATTAGTTTGAATTGGAGCATTCACTCGGGGACAATACACTGTTTCACCGAGTCACTGTGACAGTCACTGATAGAGATACATGAATTTGAATTGCAGCATTCACATCGGGACATTAAACTGCCTCAACGAGTCACTGTCACTGTTACTGATAGAGATGTATTACTTTGAATGGGAGCATTCACACCGGGACACTACACTGCCTCACCAAGTCACTGATAGAAATACATTAGTTTGAATTGGAGCATGCACACCGGGACACTACACTGCCCTACCAAGTCACTGTGACAGTCACTGTTAGAGATGTATTAGTTTGACTTGGAGCATTCACAGCGGGACACTACACTGTCTGACAGAGTCACTTTGACAGTCACTGATAGAGATACATTGTTTGAATTGGAGCATTTACACCGGGACACCACCCTGCCTAACCGAGTCACTGTGAAAGTCACTTATAGAGATACATTAGTTTGAATTGGAGCATTCACACCGGGACACTACACTGTTTCACCCAGCCCATGTTACTGTCACCGACAGAGATGTATTAGTTTGAATTGGAGCATTAACACCTGGACATTACACTGTCTCACTGAGTCACTGTGACAGTTACTGATAGATATACATTAGTGTGAATAGGAGCATTCACCTCCGGACCCTACACTGCCACACCGTGTCACTGTGATAGTCACTGATAGAAATGTATTAGTTTGAATTGCAGCATTCACATCGGGAAACTACACTGCCTCACCGAGTCATTGTGACAGTCACTGATAGAGATACATTAGTTTGAATTGGAGCATTCACACCGGGACACAACTCTGCCTAACCGAGTCACTGTGACAGTCACTGATAGAGATACATTGTTTGAATTAGAGCATTCACACCGGGACACTACCCTGCCTAACCGAGTATCTGTGACAGTCACTTATAGAGATAGTTTAGTTTGAATTGGAGCATTCTCACCGGGACACTACACTGTCTCACCGAGTCCATGTTACTGTCAGTTACAGAGATGTATTAGTTTGAATTGGAGCATTCACACCTGGACATTACACTGTCTCACCAGTTCACTATGACGGTTACTGATAGATATGTATTATTTTGAATAGGAGCATTCACACCGGGACATTACACTTACTCACAGAGTCACTGTTAGAGTCACTGATAGAGCTGTATTAGTTTGAATTGGAGCATTCACACCGGGACACTACACTGTTTCACCGAGTCATTGTGACAGTCACTGATAGAGATACATTAGTATGAATTGGAGCATTCACCCCCGAACACTACACTGCCTCACCGAGTCACTGTGACAGTCACTGATAGAGATGTATTAGTTTGAATAGGAGCATTCACAACGGGACAATACACAGTTTCACCGATTCACTGTTACGGTCACTAATAGAGATGTATAAGTTTGAATTGGAGCATTCACACCGGGGCAATACACTGCTTCACCGAGTCACTGTGACAGTCACTGATAGAGATGTATTAGTTTGAATTGGAGCATTCACACCGGGACACTACACTGCCTCACCGAGTCACTGTGACAGTCACTGATAGAGATACATTTGTTTGAATTGGAGCATTCACACTGGGACACTACACTGCCTCACCGAGTCAGTGTATTCGTCACTGTTAAATATGTATTAGTTTGAATTGGAGCATTCACATCGTGATATTACACTGCCTCACCGAGTCAACGTGACAGTCACTGATGGAGATCCATTAGTTTAAATTGGAGCATTCACAGAGGGACACTACACTGCCTCACCGAGTCTCTGTACAGTCACTGATAGAAATACATTAGTTTGAATTGCAGCATTCACACCGGGACACTACACTGCCCCACCGAGTCACTGTGAGAGTCATTAAAAGAGATACAGTAGTTTGAATTGGAGCTTACAAACCGGTACACTACACTGCCTCACCGAGTCACTGAGACAGCCATTGATAGAGATGTATTAAGTTTGAATTGGAGCATTCACACCGGTACACTACACTGCCTCATGCGAGTCATTGTGACAGGCACTGATACAAATGCATTAGTTTGAATTGGAGCATTCACACCGGCACACTACACTGTCTGACAGAGTCACTGTGACAGTCACTGATAGAGAAACATGTTTTGAATTGGAACATTCACACTGGGACACTACACTGCCTCATCGAGTCACTGTGACAGTCACTGATAGAGATACATTAGGCTAAATTGGGGCATTCACACCCGGACACTACACTGCTTCTCCGGGTCACTGTGATGGTCACTGATAGAGATATATTCCTTTCAATTGGAGCATTCACCACCGGGCACAACACTGTCTCACCTAGTTACTGTGACGGTTAATGATAGATATGTATTAGTTTAAATTGAAGAATTCACACCGGCTCACTACACTGCCTCACCGAGTCACTGTGATCGTCGCTGCTAAATATATATTAGTTTGAATGGGAGCATTCACACCGGGACACTACACTGTATCACCGAGTCACTGTGACAGTCACTGATAGAGATACATTATTTTGAATTAGAGCATTCCCTGCGGGACACAATACTGCCTCACCGAGTCACTGTGACAGTCACTGATAGAGATGTATTTGCTTGAATTGGAGCATTCACACTGGGGCACTACACTGTGCACCGAGTCCCTGTGACAGTCACTGATAGAGATACATTAGTTTAAATTGGACTCTTCACACCACCACACTACTGCTTCACCGAGTCACTGTGACAGTCAGTGATAGAGATGTATTAGTTTGAATTGGAGCATTCATACCTGAACACTCCACTGCCTCACCGAGTTACTGTACAGTCACTGATAGGGATACATTAGTTTGAATTGCAGATTTCACACCGGGACACTACAATGCCTCACCGAGTTACTGTACAGTCACTAATAGAGATACATTAGTTTGAATTGGAGCATTCATACCGGGACACTGCACTGATTCACCGAGTCACTAGTGACAGTCACTGATAGAGATACATTAGTTTGAATTGCAGCATTCACAGCGGGACACTACACTGCCTCACCGAGTCACTGTGACAGCCACTGATAGAGATGTATTAGTTTGAATTGGAGCATTCACACTGGGGCACTACACTGTTGCACCGAGTCACCGTGAAAGTCACTGATAGAGATACGTTAGTTTAAATTGGATTCTTCACACCACGACACTACTGTTTCACCGAGTCACTGTGACAGTCACTGATAAAGATGTATTAGTTTGAATTGGAGCATTCACACCGGGACACTCCACTGCCTCACCGAGTCACTGTGACAGTCACTGATAGAGATACATTAGTTTGAATTGGAGCATTCACACCGGGACAATACAATGCCTCACCCAGTCACTGATAGAGATACATTAGATTGAATTGGAGCATTCACTCCGGGACAGTACACTGCCTCACCCAGTCACTGTGACAGTCACTGATCGAAATACTTTAGTTTGAATAGGAGCATTCACACTGGGATATTACACTGCCTCACTCAGTCACTGTAACAGTCACTGATAGAGATACATTAGTTTGATTTGGAGCATTCACACCGGGACACTACACTGCTTCACCCAGTCACTGTGACAATCACTGATAGAGATGTATTCGTTTGAATTAGAGCATACACACTGGGACACTACACTGTTTCACCGAGTTACTGTGACAGTCACTGATAGAGATACATTAATTTGAATTGGAGCATTCACACCTGGACACTACACTGCCTCACCGAGTCTGTTTGACTGCTACTGACAGAGACACATTAGTTTGAATTGGAGCATACACACCGGGACGCTACACTGCCTAACCGATTCACTGTGTTTACCAGTTTCGCATGCTCGCCTCAGGTGTCGGACAAGGTCACTGTGTTCAGAGCAGTCATCGCCGGACTTGCACTAGTTTAAATTGGACTCTTCACACTGGGACACTACACTGTTTCACAAAGTCACTGTGACAGTTACTGATAGAGATACATTATTTTGAATTGGAGCATTCACACCGGGACACTACATTGTATCACAGAGTCACGTTGATGGTCACTGAAAGAGATGTATTAGTTTGAATTGGAGCATTCACACCGGGACACTACACTGTCTCACCGAGTCACTGTGAAAGTCACTGATAGTGATATATTAGTTTGAATTGAAGCATTCACACCAGGACGCTACATTGTCTCACCAAGTGACTGTGATAGTCACTGATAGAGATACATCAGTTTGAATTGGTGTATTCTCACCAGGACACTACACTGTCTTATTGAATCACCTTGACAGTCACTGACAGACATACATTAGTTTGAATTGGAGGATTCACACCGGGACACTACACTGTCTCACCGAGTCGCTGTGACAGTCACTGATAGAGATACATTGTTTGAGTTGTAGGATTTACACCGGTTCATTTCACTGTCTCACCGAGTCGCTGTGGCGGTTATTGATTGAGATACATTAGTTTGAATAGAGCATTCACACCGGGACATTACACTGTCTCACCACGTTACTGTGACGGTCACTGATAGACACATTAGTTTGAATTGGAAATTCACACCCAGACTCAGCACTGTCCCATCGAATCACTGTGACGGTCACTGGTTGAGATACATTGTTTGAATTGGGGCATTCACACCGGGAGACTACATTGTCTCACCGAGTCACTGTGACGGGGACTGATATAGATACGTTGTTTCACTTGAGTATTCCCCCCGCGACACTACACTGTCTCACCGATACACTGTGACAGTCACTGATATAGATGTATTAGTTTGAATTGGAACATTCACACCCGGACAGTACACTGTCTCACAGAGTCACTGTGACAGTTACTGATAGGGATACATGATTTTGATTTGGAGCATTCACACCGGGACACTACACTGTCCCACCGAGTCACTGTGACAGTCACTGATAGCGATGTATCAGTTTGAATTGGAGCATTCACACCGGGACAGTACACTGTCTCACAGAATAAATGTGACAGTCACTGACGGAAATACATTAGTTTGAATTGGAGCATTCACACCGTGACACTACACTGTCTCACCGCGTCACTGTGGCAGTCACTTATAGAGATGTATTAGTTTGAATTGGAGCTTTCTCACCGGGACACTACATTGTCTCACAAAGTCACTGTGACAGTCATTTAATGAGATACAATAGTTTGATTTGGAGCATTGACAGAGGGACACTACACTGTTTCAGCAACTCACTGTGACAGTCACTGATGGAGATGTATTAGTTTGAACTGGTGCATTCACTCCGGGACACTACATTGTTTCACCAAGTCACTGTGACAGTCACTGACAGAGATACATTAGTTTGAATTGGAGCATTCACACCGGGACACTACACTGTGTCACAGAGTCACGTTGACGGTCACTGAAAGAGATGTATTAGTTTGAATTGGAGCATTCACACCGGGACGCTATACTGTCTCACCGAGTCACTGTGACAGTCACTGATAGAGATGTATTAGTTTGAATTGGAGCATTCACTCGGGGACAATACACTGTTTCACCGAGTCACTGTGACAGTCACTGACAGAGATACATGAATTTGAATTGCAGCATTCACATCGGGACATTAAACTGCCTCAACGAGTCACTGTCACTGTTACTGATAGAGATGTATTACTTTGAATGGGAGCATTCACACCGGGACACTACACTGCCTCACCAAGTCACTGATAGAAATACATTAGTTTGAATTGGAGCATGCACACCGGGACACTACACTGCCCTACCAAGTCACTGTGACAGTCACTGTTAGAGATGTATTAGTTTGACTTGGAGCATTCACAGCGGGACACTACACTGTCTGACAGAGTCACTTTGACAGTCACTGATAGAGATACATTGTTTGAATTGGAGCATTTACACCGGGACACCACCCTGCCTAACCGAGTCACTGTGAAAGTCACTTATAGAGATACATTAGTTTGAATTGGAGCATTCACACCGGGACACTACACTGTTTCACCCAGCCCATGTTACTGTCACCGACAGAGATGTATTAGTTTGAATTGGAGCATTAACACCTGGACATTACACTGTCTCACTGAGTCACTGTGACAGTTACTGATAGATATACATTAGTGAGAATAGGAGCAACCACCTCCGGACCCTACACTGCCACACCGTGTCACTGTGATAGTCACTGATAGAAATGTATTAGTTTGAATTGCAGCATTCACATCGGGAAACTACACTGCCTCACCGAGTCATTGTGACAGTCACTGATAGAGATACATTAGTTTGAATTGGAGCATTCACACCGGGACACAACTCTGCCTAACCGAGTCACTGTGACAGTCACTGATAGAGATACATTGTTTGAATTAGAGCATTCACACCGGGACACTACCCTGCCTAACCGAGTATCTGTGACAGTCACTTATAGAGATAGTTTAGTTTGAATTGGAGCATTCTCACCGGGACACTACACTGTCTCACCGAGTCCATGTTACTGTCAGTTACAGAGATGTATTAGTTTGAATTGGAGCATTCACACCTGGACATTACACTGTCTCACCAGTTCACTATGACGGTTACTGATAGATATGTATTATTTTGAATAGGAGCATTCACACCGGGACATTACACTTACTCACAGAGTCACTGTTAGAGTCACTGATAGAGCTGTATTAGTTTGAATTGGAGCATTTACACCGGGACACTACACTGTTTCACCGAGTCATTGTGACAGTCACTGATAGAGATACATTAGTATGAATTGGAGCATTCACCCCCGAACACTACACTGCCTCACCGAGTCACTGTGACAGTCACTGATAGAGATGTATTAGTTTGAATAGGAGCATTCACAACGGGACAATACACAGTTTCACCGATTCACTGTTACGGTCACTAATAGAGATGTATAAGTTTGAATTGGAGCATTCACACCGGGGCAATACACTGCTTCACCGAGTCACTGTGACAGTCACTGATAGAGATGTATTAGTTTGAATTGGAGCATTCACACCGGGACACTACACTGCCTCACCGAGTCACTGTGACAGTCACTGATAGAGATACATTAGTTTGAAATGGAGCATTCACACTGGGACACTACACTGCCTCACCGAGTCAGTGTATTCGTCACTGTTAAATATGTATTAGTTTGAATTGGAGCATTCACATCGTGATATTACACTGCCTCACCGAGTCAACGTGACAGTCACTGATGGAGATCCATTAGTTTAAATTGGAGCATTCACAGAGGGACACTACACTGCCTCACCGAGTCTCTGTACAGTCGCTGATAGAAATACATTAGTTTGAATTGCAGGATTCACACCGGGACACTACACTGCCCCACCGAGTCACTGTGAGAGTCATTAAAAGAGATACAGTAGTTTGAATTGGAGCTTACAAACCGGTACACTACACTGCCTCACCGAGTCACTGAGACAGCCATTGATAGAGATGTATTAAGTTTGAATTGGAGCATTCACACCGGTACACTACACTGCCTCATGCGAGTCATTGTGACAGTCACTGATACAAATGCATTAGTTTGAATTGGAGCATTCACACCGGCACACTACACTGTCTGACAGAGTCACTGTGACAGTCACTGATAGAGAAACATGTTTTGAATTGGAACATTCACACTGGGACACTACACTGCCTCATCGAGTCACTGTGACAGTCACTGATAGAGATACATTAGGCTAAATTGGGGCATTCACACCCGGACACTACACTGCTTCTCCGGGTCACTGTGATGGTCACTGATAGAGATATATTCCTTTCAATTGGAGCATTCACCACCGGGCACAACACTGTCTCACCTAGTTACTGTGACGGTTAATGATAGATATGTATTAGTTTAAATTGAAGAATTCACACCGGCTCACTACACTGCCTCACCGAGTCACTGTGATCGTCACTGCTAAATATATATTAGTTTGAATGGGAGCATTCACACCGGGACACTACACTGTATCACCGAGTCACTGTGACAGTCACTGATAGAGATACATTATTTTGAATTAGAGCATTCCCTGCGGGACACTATACTGCCTCACCGAGTCACTGTGACAGTCACTGATAGAGATGTATTTGCTTGAATTGGAGCATTCACACTGGGGCACTACACTGTGCACCGAGTCCCTGTGACAGTCACTGATAGAGATACATTAGTTTAAATTGGACTCTTCACACCACCACACTACTGCTTCACCGAGTCACTGTGACAGTCAGTGATAGAGATGTATTAGTTTGAATTGGAGCATTCATACCTGAACACTCCACTGCCTCACCGAGTTACTGTACAGTCACTGATAGGGATACATTAGTTTGAATTGCAGATTTCACACCGGGACACTACAATGCCTCACCGAGTTACTGTACAGTCACTAATAGAGATACATTAGTTTGAATTGGAGCATTCATACCGGGACACTGCACTGATTCACCGAGTCACTAGTGACTGTCACTGATAGAGATACATTAGTTTGAATTGCAGCATTCACAGCGGGACACTACACTGCCTCACCGAGTCACTGTGACAGCCACTGATAGAGATGTATTAGTTTGAATTGGAGCATTCACACTGGGGCACTACACTGTTGCACCGAGTCACCGTGAAAGTCACTGATAGAGATACGTTAGTTTAAATTGGATTCTTCACACCACGACACTACTGTTTCACCGAGTCACTGTGACAGTCACTGATAAAGATGTATTAGTTTGAATTGGAGCATTCACACCGGGACACTCCACTGCCTCACCGAGTCACTGTGACAGTCACTGATAGAGATACATTAGTTTGAATTGGAGCATTCACACCGGGACAATACAATGCCTCACCCAGTCACTGATAGAGATACATTAGATTGAATTGGAGCATTCACTCCGGGACAGTACACTGCCTCACCCAGTCACTGTGACAGTCACTGATCGAAATACTTTAGTTTGAATAGGAGCATTCACACTGGGATATTACACTGCCTCACTCAGTCACTGTAACAGTCACTGATAGAGATACATTAGTTTGATTTGGAGCATTCACACCGGGACACTACACTGCTTCACCCAGTCACTGTGACAATCACTGATAGAGATGTATTCGTTTGAATTAGAGCATACACACTGGGACACTACACTGTTTCACCGAGTTACTGTGACAGTCACTGATAGAGATACATTAATTTGAATTGGAGCATTCACACCTGGACACTACACTGCCTCACCGAGTCTGTTTGACTGCTACTGACAGAGACACATTAGTTTGAATTGGAGCATACACACCGGGACGCTACACTGCCTAACCGATTCACTGTGTTTACCAGTTTCGCATGCTCGCCTCAGGTGTCGGACAAGGTCACTGTGTTCAGAGCAGTCATCGCCGGACTTGCACTAGTTTAAATTGGACTCTTCACACTGGGACACTACACTGTTTCACAAAGTCACTGTGACCGTTACTGATAGAGATACATTATTTTGAATTGGAGCATTCACACCGGGACACTACACTGCCTCACCGAGTCTCTTTGACTGTTACTGATAGAGATACCTTAGTTTGAATTGGAGCATACACACCAGGTAACTACAATGCCGAGTCGCTGTGTCCCAGGGGTGTCGCATGCTAGCCTGATGTGTCGGTCAAGGTCACGGTGTTCAGAGCAGTCATCGCCGGACTTGCATTAGTTTAAATTGGACTCTTTACACTGGGACACTACACTGTTTCACCGAGTTACTGTGACAGTCACTGATAGAGTTATAGTTGTTTTAATTGGAGCATTCACACCGGGACACTGTACTGTTTCACCGAGTCAATGTGACAGTCACTGATAGAGATGTATTAATTTTTATTTGGAGCATTCACACCGGGAAACTACACTGCATCACCGAGTCACTGTGACAGTCACTGATGGAGATACATTAGTTTGAATTGGAGCATTCACAGCGGGACACTACACTGCCTCAACATACACTGTGACAGTCACTGATAGAGATGTATTAATTTGAATTGGAGCATTCACACCGGGCCAATACAACAGCTCACCGAGTCTCTTTGACTGTTACTGATAGAGATACATTAGTTTGAATTGGAGCATACACACCGGGACGCTACACTTCCTCACCGAATCACTGTGTTTAGCAGTTTCGCATGCTCGCCTCATGTGTCGGAAAAGGTCTCTGTGTTCAGAGCAGTCATCGCCGGACTTGCACTAGTTTAAATTGGACTCTTCACACTGGGACACTACACTGCTTCACCGAGTCACTGTGACAATCACTGAATCGAGATACATTACTTTGAATTGGAGCATTTACACTGGGACACTACACTGCGTGTCAGAGTCTCTTTGACTGTTACTGTAAGAGATACATTAGTTTGAATTGGAGCATACACACCGGGACACTACACTGTCTCGGCGGGTCACTGTGTCCCAGCAATGTCGCATGCTCGCCTAATGTGTCGGACAAGTTCACTGTGTTCAGAGCAGTCATCGCCGGACTTGCACTAGTTTAAATTGGACTTTTCACACGGGACACTACATGTTTCACCGAGTCGCTGTCCCTGTGACAGTCACTGATAGAGATACATTAGTTTGAATTGGAGCATTCACAGCGGGAGTCTACAATGCCTCACCGAGTCACTGTGACAGTCACTGATAGAGATGTATTAGATTGAATTGGAGTATTCACACTGGGGCACTACACTGTTTCACCGAGTCACTGTGACAGTCACTGATAGATATACATTAGTATAAATTGGACTCTTCACACCAGGACACTACACTGTTTCACCCAGTCACTGTGACAGTAACTGATAGAGATGTATTAGTTATGAATTGGAGCATTCACAGTGGGACACTACACTGTTTCACCGAGTCACTGTGACAGTCACTGATAGAGATGTATTAGTTTGAATTGGAGTATTCACACCGGGACACTACACTGCCTACCGAGTCACTGTGACTGCCACTGATAGAGATACGTTAGTTTGAAATGGAGCATTCACACCGGGACGCTAAACTGTCTCACCGAGTCTCTTTGACTGTTACTGATAGAGATACATTAGTTTGAATTGGAGCATATACACCGGGACACTATACTGCCTCACCGAGTTACTGTGTCCCAGCAGTGTCGCCAGCTCGCCTCATGTGTCGGACAAGGTCACTGTGTTCAGAGCAGTCATCGCCGGACTTGCTTCAGTTTAAATTGGACTCTTCACACTGGGACACTACACTGTTTCACCGAGTTATTGTGAAAGTCACTGATAGTAATACATTAGTTTGAATTGGAGCATTCATACCGGGACACTACAATGCCTCAAGGAGTCACTGTGACAGCCACTGATAGAGATGTGTTAGTTTGAATTGGAGCATTCACACCGGGACATTACACTGCCTCACTGAGTCACTGTGACAGTCACTGATAGAGATACATTAATTTGATTTGGAGCATTCACACCGGGACACTACACTGCCTCTCCGGGTCACTGTGATGGTCAGTGATAGAGATACATTCGTTTCAATTAGAACATTCACACCACGGCACTACAATGTATCTCCGAAACACTATAACAGTCTCTGATATAGATGTATTAGTTTGAATTGGAGCATCCACAATGGGACAATACACTGTTACACCGAGTCACTGTGACAGTCACTGATAGAGATACATTAGTTTGAATTGGAGTATTCACCCCCGGACACTACACTGCCTCACCGAGTCAATGTGACAGTCATTGATAGAGATGTACGAGTTTGAATTGGAGCATTCACACCGGGACTCTACACTGCCTCACCGAGTCACTATGACAGTCACTGATAGAGATACATTAGTTTGAAATGGAGCATTCACACCGGGACACTACACTGCCTCACCGAGTTACCGTGACAGTCACTGATAGAGATACGTTAGTTTGATTTGAGCATTCACACCGGAAACTACACTTCCTCACCGAGTCACGATACAGTCACTGATAGAGATACATTAGTTTGAATTGGAGCATTCACACCAGGACACTACACTGCCTCACCGAGTCGCTGTGACAGTCACTAATAGAGATACATTAGTTTGAATTGCAGCATTCACAACGGGGCACTGCACTGTCTCACCGAGTCACTGTGACAGTCGCTGATAGAGATACATTATTTAAATTGGAGCATCCACACCGGGACTGTACACTGCCTCACCCAGTCACTGTGGCAGTCACTGATAGAGATACATTAGTTTGAATTGGAGCATTCACACCGGGACAGTACACTGCCTCACCCAGTCACTGTGACAGTCGCTGATACAGATACATTAGTTTGAATTGGAGCATTCACACCGGGACAGTACACTGCCTCACCCAGTCACTGTAACAGTCACTGATAAAGATACATCAGTTTGAATTGGAGCATTCACACCGGGACACTACACTGCCTCACCCAGTCACTGTGACAATCCCTGATAGAGATGTATTAGTTTGAATTAGAGCATTCACACCGGGACAGTACACTGCCTCACGAAGACACTGTGTCCCTGCAGTGTCGCATGCTCACCTCAATTGTCGGACAAGGTCACTGTGTTCAGAGCAGTAATCGCCTGACATGCACTAGTTTATAAATGACTCTTCACACTGGGACACCACACTGTTTCACCGAGTCACTGTGACAGTAAATTATAGAAATACATTACTTTGATTTGCAGCATTCATACCGGGACACTACACTGCCTCTCCCGGTCACTGTGAAGGTCAGTGCCAGAGATACATTAGCTTCAATTTGAGCAATCACACCAGGGCACTACATTGTCTCACCAAGTCACTGTGACGGTTACTGATAGATATGTATTAGTTTAAATTGGAGCATTCACATCGGGACACTACACTAGCTAACCGAGTCACTGTGACAGTCACTGATAGAGATACATTAGTTTGAATTGAAGCATTCAAACCGCGACACTACACTGCCTCACCGAGTCTCTTTGACTGTTAATGATTGAGATACATTAGTTTGAATTGGAGCTAACTGTTTCAGCGAGTCACTGTGACAATCACTGATAGAGATGTATTAGTTTGAATTGGAACATTCACACTGGGACACTACTCTGCCTCACCGAGCCACTTTGACTGTTACTGATAGAGATACATTAGTTTGAATTGGAGCATACACACTGGGAAATTACACTGCCTCACCTAGTCACTGTGTCCCAGCAATGTCGCATGCTCGCCGCATGTTACGGACAAGATCTGTGTGTTCAGAGCAGTCATCGCCGGACTTGCGCTAGTTTAAATTGGGCCCTACACACTGGTACACTACACTATTGCACCGAGTCACTGTGACAGTCACTGATAGAGGTACGTTAGTTTGAATTGGATAATTCACACCGGGACACTACACTGTGTCACCGAGACTCTTTGACTGTTACTGATAGAGATACTTTAGTTTGAATTGGAGCATACACACCGGGACACTACACTGCCTCACCTAGTCACTGTGTCCCAGCTGTGTCGCATGCTCGCCTCAATGTGTCGGAGAAAGTCAATGTGTTCAGAGCAGTCACCGCCAGACTTGCACTAGTTTAAATTGGACTCTTCACACTGGGACACTAAACTGTTTCACCGAGTCACTGTGACAGTCACTGATAGAGATACATTAGTTTGAATTGGAGAATTCACACTGGGACACTACACTGCTTCACCGAGTCACTTTGACTGTTACTGATAGAGATACATTAGTTTAAATTGGAGAATACACACCGCGACACTACACTACCTCACCGAGTCACTGTGTCCCAGCAGTGTCGCATGCTTGCCTCATGTGTCGGACAAGCTCACTGTGTTCAGAGCAGTCATCGCCGGACTTGCTTTAGTTACACTGTTTCACCGAGTCACTGTGACAGTCACTGATAGAGATACATTAGTTTGAATTCGGGCATTCACACCGGGACACTACATGTATCACCGAGTCACTGTGGCAGTCCTTGATAAAACTGTATTAGTTTGAATTGGAGCATTCACACCGGAACACTACATGTTTCACCGAGTCACTGTGACAGTCACTGATAGAGATGTATTAGATTTAATTGGAGCATTCACACTGGGACACTACACTGTTTCACCGAGTACTGTGACCGTCACTGATAGAGGTGTATTAGTTTGAATTGGAGCATTCACACCGGGACAGTACACTGCCTCACAGAGTCACTGTGGCCCATCAGTGTCGCTTGAGGCGTCATGTGACGGACAAAGTCACTGTGTTCAGAGCAGTCATCGCCGAAGTTGCACTAGTTTAAATTGGATTCATCACACTGCTACACTACACTGCTTCACCGAGTCACTGTGACAGTCACTGATAGAGATGTGATAGTTTGAATTGGAGCATTCACACCGGGACACTACACTGCCTCACCGAGTCACATTGTCCCCGCAGTGTCGCATGCTAGCCTCATGTGTCGGACAAGGTGACTGTGTTCAGAGCAGTCATCGTCGGACTTGCACTAGTTTAAATTGGACTCTTCACACTGGGACACTACGCTGTTTCACCGAGTCACTGTGACAGTAACTTATAGATATACATTAGTTTGAATTGGAGCATTCACACCGGGACACTACAGTGCCTCACCCAGTCACTGTGACAGTCACTGATAGAGATGTATTAGTTTTAATTAGAGCATTCACACCGGGACAGTACACTGCCTCACCGAGTCACTGTGTCCCAGCAGTGTCGGATGCTCTCCTCATGTGCCGGACAAGGTCACTGTGTTCAGAGCAGTCATCGCCGGAATTGCACTAGTTTAAATTGTAGCCTTCACACTGGGACACTACACTGTTTCACCGAGTTACTGTGAGAGTCACTGATAGAAATGTATTAGTTTGAATTGGAGCATTCACACTTGGACAGTAAACTGCCTCACCGAGTCACTGTGATAGTCACTGATAGAGATGTATTATTTTGCATTGGAGCATTCACACTGGGACACTACACTGCCTCACCGAGTCACTTTGACTGTTACTGATAGAGATACATTAGTTTGAATTGCAGCATACACACCGGGACACTGCACTACCTCACCGAGTCACTGTGTCCCAGCAGTGTCGCATGCTCGCCTCATGTGTGGGACAAGGTCACTGTGTTCAGAGCAGTCACCGCCGGACTTGCACTAGTTTAAATTGGACTCTTTACACTGGAACACTACACTGTTTCACCGAGTCACTGTGACAGTCACTGATAGAGATGTATTAGTTTTTAATTGGAGCATTAACACCGGGACAGTATACTGCCTCACCGAGTCACTATGTCCCAGCAGTGTCGCATGCTCGCCTCATGTGTCGGACAAGATCACTGTGTGCAGAGCAGTCATCGCCGGACTTGCACTAGTTTAAGTTGGACTCTTCGTACTGGGACACTACACTGTTTCACCCAGTCACTGTGACAGTCACTGATACAGATGCATTAGTTTGAATTGGAGCATTCACACTGGGACACTACACTGCCTCACCGAGTCACTGTGACAGTCACTGATAGAGATGTATTAGTTTGAATTGGAGCATTCACACCGGGACACTACACTGCCTCACCGAGTCACTGTGTCCCAGCAGTGTCGCCAGCTCGCCTCATGTGTCGGACAAGGTCACTGTGTTCAGAGCAGTCATCGCCGGACTTGCTTCAGTTTAAATTGGACTCTTCACACTGGGACACTACACTGTTTCACCGAGTTACTGTGACAGTCACTGATAGAGACACATTAGTTTGAATTGGAGCATTCACACCGGGACACTACACTGCCTCACCGAGTCACTATGTCCCAGCAGTGTCGCATGCTCGCCTCATGTGTCGGACAAGGTGACTGTGTTCAGAAAAGTCATCGTCGGACTTGCACTAGTTTAAATTGGACTCTTCACACAGGGACACTACACTGTTTCACTGATAGATATACGTTAGTTTGAATTGGAGCATTCACACCCGGACACTACACTGCCTCACCCAGTCACTGTGACAGTTACTGATAGAGATGTATTAGTTTTAACTAGAGCATTCACACCGGGACAGTACACTGTCTCACCGAGTCACTGTGTCCCGGCAGTGTCGGATGCTCTCCTCATGTATCGGACAAAGTCACTGTGTTCAGAGCAGTCATCGCGGGACTTGCAATAGTTTAAATTGGACTCTTCACACTGGGACACTACACTGTTTCTCCGAGTTTCTGGTAGAGTCACTGATAGAGATGTATAGTTTGAATTGGAGCATTCACACTGGGACACTAAACTGCCTCACCGAGTCACTGTGACTGTCACTGATAGAGATGTATTATTTTTATTGGTGCATTCACACTGGGACACTACACTGCCTCACCGAGTCACTTTGACTGTTTACTGATAGAGATACATTAGTTTGAATTGAAGCATACACACCGGGACACTACACTACCTCACCGAGTCACTGTGTCCCAGCAGTGTCGCATGCTCGCCTCATGTGTCGGACAAGGTCACTGCGTTCAGAGCAGTCATCGCCGGACTTGCACTAGTTTAAATTGGACTCTTCACACTGGGACACTACACTGTTTCACTTAGTCACTGTGACAGTCACAGATAGAGATATATTAGTTTGAATTGAAGCATTCACACCGGGACACTACACTGCCTCACCGAGTCTCTTTGACTGTTAATGACTGAGATACATTAGTTTGAATTGGAGCATACACACCAGGACACTACACTGCCTCACCTAGTCACTGTGTCCCAGCAGTGTCGTATGCTCGCCTCATGTGTGGGACAGGGTCACTGTGTTCAGAGCAGTCACCGCCGGACTTGCACTAGTTTAAATTGGACTCTTCACACTGGGACACTACACAGTTTCACCGAGTCACTGTGACAGTCACTGATAGAGATGTATTAGTTTTTAATTGGAGCATCAACACCGGGACAGTATACTGCCTCACCGAGTCACTATGTCCCAGCAGTGTCGCATGCTCGCCTCATGTGTCGGACAAGATCACTGTGTTCAGAGCAGTCATCGCCGGACTTGCACTAGTTTAAGTTGGACTCTTCGTACTGGGACACTACACTGTTTCACCCAGTCACTGTGACAGTCACTGATACAGATGCATTAGTTTGAAATGGAGCATTCACACTGGGACACTACACTGCCTCACCGAGTCACTGTGACAGTCACTGATAGAGATGTATTAGTTTGAATTGGAGCATTCACACCGGGACACTACACTGCCTCACCGAGTCACTGTGTCCCAGCAGTGTCGCCAGCTCGCCTCATGTGTCGGACAAGGTCACTGTGTTCAGAGCAGTCATCGCCGGACTTGCTTCAGTTTAAATTGGACTCTTCACACTGGGACACTACACTGTTTCACCGAGTTACTGTGACAGTCACTGATAGAGACACATTAGTTTGAATTGGAGCATTCACACCGGGACACTACACTGCCTCACCGAGTCACTGTGACAGTCACTGATAGAGATGTATTAGTTTGAATTGGAGTATTCACACTGGGACACTACATTGTTTCACCGAGTCACTGTGACTGTCACTGATAGAGATACATTAGTTTAAATTGGACTCTTCACACCGGGACACTACACTGTTTCACATAGTCACTGTGACAGTCACTGATAGAGATGTATTAGTTTGAATTGGAGCATTCACACTGGGACACTACACTGTTTCACCGAGTCACTGTGACAGTCACTGATTGATATACATTAGTTTGAATTGGAGCATTCACACCGGGACATTA
The DNA here is from genome assembly GCA_030762935.1 of Hymenopus coronatus. Taxonomy (NCBI): domain Eukaryota; kingdom Metazoa; phylum Arthropoda; class Insecta; order Mantodea; family Hymenopodidae; genus Hymenopus; species Hymenopus coronatus. The sequence goes on from CM060884.1 coordinate 2,162,459, forward strand.
CACTGTTTCACTGAGTCACTGTGACAGTCACTGATAGAGATGTATTAGTTTGAATTGGAGCTTCACACCGGGACACTACATTGCCTCACCGAGTCACTGTGTCCCAGCAGTGTCGCATGCTCGCCTCATGTGTCGGACAAGTTCACTGTGTTCAGAGCAGTCATCGCGGGACTTGCACTAGTTTAAATGGGACTCTTCACACTGGGACACTACAATGCCTCACCGAGTTACTGTGACAGTCACTGATAGAGATACATTAGTTTGAATTGGAGAATTCACACCGGGACACTACACTGCCTCACCGAGTCACTGTGTCCCAGCAGTGTCGCATGCTCGCCTCATGTGTCGGACAAAGTCACTGTGCTCAGAGCAGTCATCGCCTGACTTGCACTAGTTTAAATTGGACTCTTCACACTGGGACACAAGTCACAGACACAGTGTTGTAGATTTGCAAGCAGACAGACTGACATATCTAAGCATTCGTTTTTCATTATAATGTACACATTGTACTCACAGTTTGGATTTAATTGATAGGGGATATTTTATATATGAAGTAGAAAGTCGTCCTGCTATTTGGGACATTAGCAACAAAGCGAATCCGTGGCAAGAAATTATAAATACGTTTGTGTCTGATTTCGTTTAGAATGGATAAAAACCAAAATTGGTTATTTTTATGTTATTTTTTCACGTTAATTACGTATTTTTCGTACCATAAGACTAGCGAAATTTGGTTTCTACCCCAGTATGAGACTAGAATGTTATAACCTTCAAGGGCATTTGCATTCCTGACCCGCTTATTTTGTGTTACTGGCAGCATGTGTGTCTTTGTGCAGGCTCAATGCGAGTAGAATGGTAAAAAGGAAGATTAAAGGACGTCAAGCTACATAAAAAAATGAAAAAAAAAAAAATGAATGAGCGCGGAAACCAGAGCTGACCCCTTGTAGGGCGAATGAAGAGAAAATTAAAAAAAAAAAAAAACTTTATTTCAAAAATGTCATAACAAAATTAAGGGTCGTCTTACTGTCGAGTTAAGGCGCTTCCTCTTATAGCCCGTTTCACTAACTAATCAGTTGACAAAATCTGCAGTGTCGGTCACCGGTGACCGTCACTGTGTGTCAGTGTGAAACGAGTATAAGGCGATCCAGCACTTTTTATCAGCTTCTCCTAACTATTCACGCACACACAGACCTCAGACTTGCCAAGAGACCTTATTCTGAATCTCGTCGTCATAGAAACCAGGATCCAGCTTTTTAAAACTCAAATGTAAAGTAAAATAGAAAGTATGTAATAATACCTTCATTATTTATTTTATTCGTGAAATGGTATTAACACATGGTGATTGACCTTCATCATCCCGAATGCTCCTATGAGAACTATATTCTTGAAATATGTCATGAATCTAGTTTTCAGTGCCTAAATTAAAAAAAACTGATGTGTTCAATTCACATTATTTTCTCGAGGTGTTCTAAAAACAAACTTTTTACAAAACATTACTTTTTTTTTCACTCAAAAGATCATTCTTCTTTCTGCACCATGCTAAATATTAGCGGAAGGCATGTAGTACTTTGTTCCTTTTAAGTAGTAGGGAACAAAACGATTACCAAATGATTACCAAAGCTGTCGCTATGCGATTGTCATTGGAATTCGCTTCTTTGCATGACCAGGAGTAGAACAAAGGAAACACGGGCGATTCCCTCTCCGAGAAAAGTATAAGCATTTTAAAAATAAAAGCAATAACAAGAAATATCTGGGAAACGGTTACTTCCACATCAAAAATGTAGAGACATAAACTGTGTAAGTATTACATGTTACCAGTTAGGCAAAAGTTTCCCACGAATTTCAAGATACATTTTTTATTTTCCATGTAGGTATCTTTAGTATACGGCATTTTAATCAAAATCGTTGGAGCTATTTTGGAGCAAAATCAAAATTATCGAACATTTTTCTACGTAAAGGATAATTTGGGGTGGAAGAATTTTCTTGAAGATTTTCGTGTCGCATTTGAGAGATGCTAAACTTAAATACCAAGTTTGGTATAAAGCGCAAAAATACGACGCGAATTAATATTTTCAATCATTTTAGTTTCAATTGCGTATTTAAATAATGAATACAATGCTGGATATTAGCCATTAGGGCTTACATTAGTTATTGTTAAAGGTAGTATGTGTGTGTGCGTGCTTCATAAATTTTAATAAAGTGTATATTATTTTTATACATATTATAAATGCATATCACATTGAGAGATTGTACTTAGTTTATCAGGTGATACCCAAATGTTTTGCTTTTTGAATAATGTGGTTATTAGTATTATTATTATTATTATTATTATTATTATTTAAAATACAAAATGTTGGTGTTTTGAAGTATATATACGAAAACACAAGTAAAATATTTGTTTCAGTCGTACGCTTTAGATTGTTGTGTTAATACGTATAAAATATTTTTGTCTGAAAGAATTGAGAAAAGAGTAGTTAAAATATAGGTAAGCGAAAGAAGCTGAAGTTATTACCTCTGCCCAAAAAAACCGTTAAGATCTCAATAGGGCCACAAAGGACCAACAAGCAAAAGCCACCGAAAAAGTAAAAAAATTCAAGTATAATCCACCATTTCTAGCCCACAGTGTCCCAATATGAACATAATTTGTATGCTAGGCCTTGTATTCAGACACTCAAAAAGAAATTATACGAATTACAATATCTAGCATAACCAGTGGGGTTTTCCTGACACTGCACATATCTTGAGCAGTGAAATGCAGAAATCGTGAACAGATGGCAATAAGAATAAAAAGTGTAGGATACGTGAACCTTGCACGGCATCATCACCTGAGGTGCTAGTCATCTGTTTTTCTCTCGTTAACCTTCAACTGTTGTTATGACACATGACTTTCAAAGATGCCCTTTGGTATCGGAGAAGTAGATAAGGACCGTGTAGATGAGGAGATAGCGGCGTGCTACACATGTTTCCAACATGTCACAATTAACACTTCAAGCAGTTTATCACAAAAAGTAATCAATATAAGGAAACCATGGGGAGAAGTCTGCAGTCCTATGTTTTGTAATACGAGGGCCACTATTTACATTTTGAGCCTCGGCAACACAGCCATCTGGTGTTTGCTCTGCTAAGTTTGACATTGTTGACCTTAACCTACTTCAGAACTAGAGCGTTATTTTTGTGTTGTTTGTGTCGGTGACTATAAAACTGTGTCTCAGCGAAAAGATGAAATGAACTGATAAAAATTTTCCTGCGGTGATTTATTATAATTTTTGACGAGGATTAACAAATCAAGAGCGAATTGATGAACTTACTACTACATTTTTGCCGATAAAGCTCCATCCTTTGTCACTGTGAAACGCTGTAACAGAAGTATAATCGTGACCGCTGTTCGTTCACTGACGAACTTCGTTAAGATCGTCCAAAATCAGTTAGTTGTGGTGCCAGAAAACATTGATGCAATGGAAAAACTGATAGTGCAAGATCGTCATGCCACAACTCTAGGCACTAGTTCCACCAGCATGTATGAAATATTGTATGATCATTTGGATCACACATATTTTGACACAGTCTCAATAGGATGCTCGTGTCTATTGGTGCACACAAATATAATAGTGGGGCTTCAAAACACGATTGTAATACGTGACGAATCATGGAACTATTCATATCAGCGAGAACGTGAACAGCAGTCGACTGTAAGGGTGTTTCAAGATGAAGCAAAACTTGTTCACACTCGAAGCACTTCGAAACAAATGGTTACCCTTTTCTTTTCTCAGAAAAGCTGTTCATGGGGCAACAGTGCCTTTAGATGAACGTAAAACGGTCAATTCTGAATGGTACACAACCATAATTTTGTTTGCCGAAAGTCTTCGGTGAAATGAGGGAAACAAACAAGTGGCTCACACATCTCGTCTAACAACCGACTATTTGAACACTCAAAATATCAGATTGATGACTCATCCATCGTAAGTCCTAATTTGGCACCCAATGACTTATTTTTGTTCCCGAACCACAACAATAAAATGCGTGGACAACGAGTTTCGTCGGCAGAAGAAGCGTTCAAACACCATGTTTTGCAGTTGTCTCAAGCAGATTGGGAAAAATAATATGACAATGGCTCGAACGCATGCAACAGTGTATTGATCATAAGAGAGAATGTTTCGAGAAACAATAAAGCAATTTTCAATGACAAATTGTTTATTATTATTATTATTATTATTATTATGCTCAACAAAATACAAATCGTGCCCCCTCGTAGCTATAAAATGTAACGTGACCTGCCTATGTATTACATCTGATCGTTCACTTGAGGGGTGTCAAGATGGGATTTTCATAATTTTTCGAATATCCGGCTCATTTTGGCAAAACTTTCATAGAGGTAAACTAATTTTAAATAGTTTTAAAATATTATTGAAAATAATCGAGCTAGTAGTTTTTTAGAACATTTTGGTACACTTCCTTGGAAAGATTAGCGTTAGAGAAGAGATGTTTTATTTATTTTGAACAGAAAGTTTTACTTTAACTATTCGCAGCATTGGCCTTCCCGCTCACATTTCCTTCACGTGACAGTTTCCAAATGCTGCCAACTTCTGTTTATAAACTTAGCTTACATTTTTACTTTCTCTACACGTACTATGTACAGAGTGTATAGACAAGGTATTGTATTGCACCCAAAAATTCCATACCGAGATTTCACCGGAAATACATATTTAAGGTCCTCCTGAATAAAAAAAAAGCATTTTTAGGAAAAGGTCGGTGTGTGTGCGAGAGTGTGTGTGTGTGTGTGTGTGTGTGTGTGTGTGTGTGTGTGTGTGTGTGTGTGTGTCTGTGTGTGTGTGTGGACAGCATAGCTCAAAAACGTTAAAAACCAAACTTGGTATTTAAGTTTGGTATCTTCCAAGGATACGACCCGAAGATTTTCAAGAACCCCCCCCCCCTTCCCCAAAGTACCCTTCACATGGAACTTTTTTCGAAAATTTTGATTTTCTCAAAAATGGTTCTAATGATTTTGATTAAAATGGCATATATTAAAGATATTTACCTGACAAATAAAACGTATATCTTGAATTTTCTGTAGAGCACGTTAAAACACACACTTTATGTTATATAGGTATATTGTTTTGTGGAGTTGATCGTTTTTGAGATATTCCTTGTTTTTGGTTTGAGCTTTGAAAAACTTACACTTTTCTCATTTAGGAATTTGTCAACTCCTGTCCATACAAACAAAGGAATTTCAGTCACATAACAATCAGCTTTTGACCATCACTTTAGCCTGTGGTACTCCCTTATTTCGTTTCTACTTATAAGGAAGCAAGTAATGAGACTATTGCTGCTAATTTTTTCTCGATCAGCATGAAGTAAATAGAAGCATAAGCTTTTTAACAATAATTTTTCAGAGATGTAGAGTAAGTCATGTGAATGGAATACGTCAGATTTTTTCTAATGTTATGTTTGAAAGCAATTTCTGAAGAGGTAAATTTGTCTATACAAATGCCCCGTTACCTCAGAAACTAATTGTCACTAAAGGCTGAAATTTTTACCACACGTTTGCACCTATATAGGCTCTATTTAATCCAAAACATTTTACGTATATGGATCGGTTATTTTTTTATAATTTTAAAATCATCTTTTTTTCCAATAAAATGTTAAATCCTTTATTTTGTCAAATTAATACTTTCCTTCTAATCAGCAGAAACATCCTATTTTTACTTTCTCTATATACACTATAGAGAATGTATTGCACTCCACCAAAGATTCGATACCGAGATTTTACCGGAAATATATGTTTTAGGGTCCCCTGTATATAAAAATTTTTTTTTTTTTCAGAAAAAGGTCCGTGTGTCCGTGTGTCTGTGAACACGATAACTCAAAAACGAAAAGTCGGTAAAATACCAAACTTGGTATTTAAGTTTAGTATCTGCCAGGGATGCGTCACGAAGATTTTGAGAAACATCCCCCCACCCCTAACTACCCTTTACATGGAACTTTTTTCGAAAATTTTGAATTTCTCAAAAATGGCTCTAACGATTTTGATTAAAATTTCGTATATTAAAGATATTTAGCTGAAAAATAAAATGTATATCTTGAATTTTTTGGGAATAGCCTCTGAAGAGTAGTTTATTCTGGATGTGAATTTTGAATAACTGCTAAACCGTAAGAGATGGACAAAAACTTACATCAGCAAAAAAGAGAACGTTAAAACACACAATTTATGTTATATATATTTTTTTCGTGGAGTTCGTCGTTTTTGAGATATCCCTTATTTTTGGTTTCTGCTATGAAACACTTATACTTTTCTCATACAGGAATTTGTCAACTGCTGTCCATACAAACAAAGGAACTTCAGTGACTTAGCAACCAGCTTTTGATTATCACTTTAAGCTAAGGTACTCCCTTATTTCGCTTCTACTTTCAAGGAAGCAAGAAATAAGACTATTTCTGCTAATTTTTTCTCGATTAGCAGAAAGTCAATAGAAGCATAAGCTTTTTAAAAATAATATATTGCAGAGATGTGGAGAAAGTCATGTGAATGGAACACATCATAGTTTTCATCTCTCAACAGTGAGAGTATTGCTGAATATACCGTCAACATTTTATCTCATTATGTTAAATAGTTGCTGAGATAATGGGCCAAACTTTAACTTCATAAGATAGGACATTAAATCTTTCTCTAAGCAGTATTATTACAATCTGCAGCAGTTGGACAACAGCCAACACAGACGCACAGAAACAATTGAAAACACACTGCAGAAAATATCAATATAATCATAATCACGAAATATTAGCGAATAGGCACACGAATATTTTTATAGTAAAATACTTGACTTAAAAGGACTGTGTCGTGTTCTGATAAAAATTGTTGTTCTTCCACACTATTTTTACTTTCTCTAGCCCGCATGCACAATGTACATAGTCGGCAGAGAAGGTAATATGTTTCACCCAAAAATTCGATGTCGAGATTTCACCGAAAATATATGTTTTGGGGTCCCCTGAGTCCGAAAAAAAGCAATTTTAGAAAAAGGTCCGTGTGTATGTGTGTGTGCGTCTGCCTATGTGTGTCTGTGGACAACATAGCTAAAAAACAAAGTACCGTTAAATACTAAACTTGGCATTTAGGTTTAGTTATCTTCCAAGGATGCGACACGATTTTCAAGAAAATCCCCCCACCAAAAACCACCCTTCATATGGAAAAAGTTTAGAAAATATTGCCTTTCTCAAAACTGACACTAACGACTTTGATTAAAGATATTTACACCCCAAATAAAATGTATATCTTGCATTTTCTGGGCATAGCCTCTGAAGACTTCTTTATTCTAGATAAATTTTGCCGAATTTGTTTAACTGATAAACCGTAAGTGAAAGACTAAAACTTACTACACAGAAATGTAGATCTCGACAAAACACACAATTTATGCTCTTTAGGTTTTTGTTGTGGAGGTAACCGTTTACAAGATGTTTCTTGTTATTGGATTCAATTGTAAAGTACTTATACTTTTCTCAGTGTCCGTTTTTGTTTTGTTCTGCTCCGGGCCAAGCAAAGAAGCGATTTGCAATGACAATCGCATAACGACAGCTTTAAAAACATTTGACTATCACTTTAGCCTAGTGCATTCCTTTAGCTCCATTCTACTTATAAGGAACTAAGTAATAAATCATTCTGATAAGGTTTATCTCGATTAGCATTGTGTAGAAAGAAGAATAATCTTTTGTAAGAAGTTTGTTTGATGAGCAGCTAGAGAAAGTCATTTGAGTGTAAGACATCAGATTTTTACTTTCTCCACACGTACTATGAATATAGTGTATCAGAAGGTATTGTATTGCACCCAAAATTTGGGATCCCTTATACACAAGAGGAAAACTTTTAGAAAAATGTCCGCGTATGTGTCTGTGTCTGTATGTATGTGTTTGTGTGTGTCTGTGGGCAGTATAGCTCAAAATCAAATAACCCGTTAAATACCAAACTTGATATTTATATTCAGTATCTTCCAAGGACACAAAGATTTTTAAGAAAATCCCCCACCCCAAACTACTCTAAACATGGGGAAAATATTCGAAAATTTCGACTATCTCAAATTGGCTCTAACGATTTTGATTAAAATCGCGTATTTAAGATATTTACATGACATATAAAATGTATATCTTGAATTTTCTGGAAATGGCGTCTGAAGACCTTTTCATTTTGGACTATTTTTATTAAATTTTGCATAACTGCTAAACCGTAAGAGATAGACAAAATGTTATTACACAAAACCTGTAGATCTCGATAAAACACAACATTTATGTGATATACATTTTTTTCGTTGAGTTACCTGTTTTCGAGAAATTCCTTATTATTGATTTCAGCTACAAAATATTTAAACTTTTCTCATACGGGAGCTTGTTAACTCTTGGCCACACAAAGAAGCGGATTTTAATCCCATAGCAACTACAATTTAAAACATATGACTATCCGTTTAGCCCAGTGTTTTCCCTTATTTCCTTTCTACTTATAAGGAACTAAGTAATATGACCATTTAGGTATAATGCTTTAGCATGAAATAGAGCAATAAGATTATTTTATAATAATAATAATAATATAATAATAATATAATAATAATAATAATAATAATAATAATAATAATTTGTCACAGAAATGTAGAGAAAGCCATGCGAAAGAAGCACATCTATGTAGACACGAAATTTCCAAGTAACTATTTTAATTGCCGTTCTTTAAAGCATTGATATAAAACTGTTTTCCATACACCTGCTAAACATCCGCTAAAAATGGTTTCAGCACATATTTTTGTTGGTGTGCCAGGGCATGGAACAGGTTTAAACGAAACTGAGCTTTTAAGTCTGTGTTCAAGTATACAACTTAGATTTTTGGAAAATTTAAACTAACGGTAAATATTTTGAAAATGTCAAAAACAACAAACATGATTCATTTCAAATACCTATGTTTTAGCCAGTACAAGGTTTTCCTGTAAAAATTGTTTATTATTATTATTACTATTATTATTACAATAAAGTTTCATAAGAAATTCAACACATTTTAATTCAGAAAGACTTGTTGGAATTTGGTCTCCTCTATTTATATTTAGGTGAACATTTGGACTCTTTCCCGTCTATTGTTAAGAATGACTCTTAAAGAAATGTTGGGTATGAGGATCGAAGTATGGGTTATTGTGCCTCCTGTTACAGAGTATGTCAGTCGAGGTCATTTCCTCACGCTAAAGATAAAACCAAGTATTGAAACTGTTTCCGAGTGAGTACGTGACTGTATTACGTAGCACAGGCAGCATATTGTACTGTAAAATTTGTAAAGTGAAAGTATGAGCAAAGAAGAGATTCACCCCAGAGCAACATGCGAACCGATAGAACATAGATGCGGTCTTCAAGCTAGAGAAAGAAATCGAATGTGTGACATTCACATGACTTCTTCTACCTACTCTGCAAAAAAAAAAAAAAAAAAAAAAACTGTTTTCACAAAATTATTTCTGCACCATAATCAAGATACATGATGTTATTAAATATTTTCTTATAGCCTCAGGGGAATAAGGGAATATACTAGGGTAAATTAAGAGCTTGCCATGAAAGCCCGCTCGGTCTGTACGACCAGCAAAAGAAATGAAAAACGAACGACGTCTCATTTGAGAAAACTGTAAGTATTGGGAAATTTAACATAAAACATGCAATATATAGGAAATTGTTAACTAAAAAGAGAAACAAGAACAAAAAAACTGTATTTTGCATAATTTGTGTATTTTAACGAGATCTACAATTTATGTGTATTAAGGTTTTGTTTGCCTCTTACGGTTTACAAATTATGTAAAATGCAAGCAGAACCCATAAGCCATTCATGGAGCAATTCAAGATATGTGTTTTGCCATGTAAATATCTTTAATATATCTAAGGTATTTTAATAAAACTCGTTAGAGCTATTTTGTACATTTGACATTTCGAAAAATTCCTCCATGTAAAGGGTATGGAGGAATTTTTCTGAAAATCCCCGTGTTGCACCTTGAAAAATACTGAACTTTAAATACTGGTTTGGCACGTACCGAGTTTACGTTGATGAATTATGACGTTTACAGGCTATCATATACTGAAACACACATACACGAACTTTTTTCTAAAAATTCTTTTTTTCATTCAGGGGTTTAAATGTGTTTTTCCGATGAAATGTCGGTATCGAAAATGTGGGTGGAATACAATGCCTTCTCTACCTACTTTTAGAGAAAGTAAAAATATATATATGCTTCTCGCAAGTGTAGCAGTGATACTTCACCAAATTCACTGTTTTATAAAGAGCTGTGCGAATTTTCTTCTCAGCAAATATTCTGTTGAACAAATTGAATAGTAATGTGCGAGGTTTGCTACAGAAGTGCGTACACTGGAAAAGCCATACCAGATGAGTTCACAATTAGAAAGTATTACATTGAGCAGTGCTGCAACAAAACTGAAGATATAATACCAGCAAAACTAAACAGGAAAAAAAATGACTTTCAATTGCAGAGACCACAGATTCCCTGGACCGTTATATTACAAAACTAATTGTTGCGAAAATGAAGAAAACAGTGGTGACACTAGTTATAGTCCCTGATTATCCAAATGGATTAACGCTAATGCTGCCGCTAGGGGTGCTAGTGTCGCTGTTAATCCCCCGGATTAAGATGGATTAGGAGCGACGGCGGTAAGCTTAAAAAGCGCCGATATAGCGGAAGGATTGTCGTGGTCACAATTGGCTAATCCGGGCTAAGGATTACCGCGGAAGGTAATCCTTGAAGTGGATTAAGAAGACGTGAGTTGGAGAAGTGTTCTGCGAAGTGATGAGGACGGGTTTTGGGTTGGAAAGAGGGGTTGATATGGTTTTACGAGGTATAAATGCGATGAGGAACTGACGTGAAGAGTTTCAACTGGTTAAAATAAGACGAGTGGATAAGAATGAAAAAATGGCAGGGATTGGTGGAAATAAAGTACGTTGTGATTGGGCGGAAGATTTGGTTTGGATTAAGAATGAAGAAAGTAAAAAAAAAAAAAAAAAAAAAAAAAGTGACGCGGTGAGCATCGAAGTGATGTAGGCAGGAGTTAGGATGGGAAAGAGGGAATGATTTGCAAGATCGCTGTAAAAATGGGTCGAGGAAGTGACGTGAAGTGATTTGATTGATGAAAATAAGGAGTGTTATGATTGCCAGAGAGAATGAAATAAAAGCTTGGGATTGGTGGAAAGGGCATAAAATACATGATATTAAGCAAATCATAAGAAACTGGATAAAGCATTTGTCTTATGTAAATAAAGTACAAAGTTTAGTGGATAAAGTTTTTGGCACTGTTTAAGACACATTACTTTTTGCGCGCTAGAATAACTTTAAAATACGTGGTAGTGCATCACTGGCCATCGCTGCAGCTGCTATCGTTGATAGATGTGGTGACGCAGGCGAGTAACACATGTGAAAAGCTTTCATTGACAAAGTTGGTGAAGATTGGTATATAGATGGGGATGGCAAACTCGTTAATATAGCTGGTTGAGAAGTATCCAGCGAAGAGTGTGTCTTGTTGTTTTTATGACGGTCTTTGGTAGGCACACATTTCACGTGGGTAGTGTAAGGACTTTAGATGTCGAGGGAGATGGTGATACCCTTGTTGCCGTTAGAAATGGAGGTGAAGATGCAGAGCACACGGATATGAGATTCCGCGCTAAATAGGAGTTGGAGGTTGAATTTGTTGCCTCAACGGGGTAGGTAATAGTGGTTGGGTGTAGGGAGTGAACTTGACGGCGAATCCTTTGAAACCGCTTCGAAGTTTTCCCTCGCCTTGGCATATAATGTAGAAAGAAGTAGAGTTGAGTTTGCTGATGAGCTGCGGAATGCCATTTCCGAATTTGGTTGGTAGAAATACTTCGATTTCGCTGTCAAAGTTGACAAGTTTGTTCGTATATGGTGTCGAAGATTTTGACACAAAGGACACGGAATGGAACGTTCCGTTGAACTGAAGACCCGCTGAGTGTGTCGGAGCTTTGCGATAACTCTTCTAGTTGCCTAAGCACGTCCTGTGACATGATCATTTTTAGGGCTTAGATGGCAGTGTTTGACAAATGAGAGAAGTCCATCAAAATAAATGTATTGGGAGGGGACGTTGTAATGCTATTTACATCTGCTGAAAGGTGCACAAACTTGCTGTGCCTATGTGGGAAGTTGTTTCCACACTAAGTTCGACGTCGAATGGCGGGGGGGGGGGTGATTAAGGATGTCGTTACCATTCTGCAGCAGCACTTCTCGTTCCTTGGGCAATAGCACCTGGATTCGACGTCCGTTTTCGAGAAACTTTAACAGCACGGTGAAGCAGTCACAGTTCATGTGCTATTTTCTTGCGTTGTACTTGCGAAGGAACTCTTACAGTTGCTTGCTGAGTTGAGCAAAATCTTCATAGAATCTCAGTTGATAGCGCGTGAGACAGTCGCTAAGATTGCAGCTGCACGTTTGGTGAAAACAAAACCAGCAGTGAAAGTCCTTACACCTTGGTTATGGCATTCCCCCAAGGCTGCTTAGCATGGCTTCCTTCGGAAGGGAAGTAAAGCCGTGGGTCCTGTGTCGTAGATTTACGGCACGTAAAGAACCTCAAGCCTGATAGAGAGGCCTCTGAACAAAATTAAGCGGTCATTCACGCCCAATTTAGAATGGGACGCTGAGAACCAGAGGAGTTAAAGAGTGTCCATAAATAACACGCCATTTCCACTCCCCAAGGCTGCTCAGCACCGACTGAAGGTTTTAAACGGTCGTGCGTTGATATTACAAGAAGCAGAACATCCGGAGCAAAAAGCACTGGTGGTACAAAAAAGTTTGAGAGTAGTGTTTACACATCCGCCGGAAGTGGCTTAATTCATACACATCCAGAGGAAGCAGAGCATCCGGAGGAAAACACTGGTGTGGGAAAAAAGTTCGTTGGAGCCCCACTACTAACGCCATCGTCACCGGGCACACGACGTGCACAGCTTACTGTATGAGTGGTGTACTTTACTGTACCTGAGTCCAAGTTACTTACGTGGAGGAGGTGAAATTGGCAACTGAACCGATGGCGGACACAAGATGCAAACGACAGATGTTGGATTAAGAACGCAGTGGCAAGAATATGATGGTAGCAAGAGATGGGGGCGAAGAAATATGGGATTAAAGATGCGCGGTGAAAATGCCAAATATACAAGATGGTCGAGTTAAAGGTTGGGGGCGAGATGTGGGATTAAGGATATAGTGGCTACAATGTGAACTAAAAACAAGACGGAGGTTGAAGAGCAGATGAAAGATTAAAGACAAAGTGACAAAAACGTGAACTAAACCAAGATGGTGAAGCGTAAGAGCTTGGTAAGTAATGCAAGATTAAACGCACAGTGGCATAATGTGAGGCAAAAAATCGAGGTGCCAAGGATTGCGGATAACGATGATGTCGCAGATCGAAGCTCAAATATAATGAACTGCCTCAGTTGAGTACGAAATAGGAAACCATTTCGCGCTGCAGTATGTCAGTTCGATATTTAAATCAGTTAGGCTATGGCTGTTGCACAGTAACCGATCTCAGTTAGTGCTATGCAGCTAGTGTTGTGCTTTAAATGGTAAAACTATGTGAGGAAATATTAAAAACAAATGTATCAATTCTTTCATTATAACAAACATGTAACCAATGAAAGGTTTTGATGCTCTCACTTCTGCAGTTAACATTAGCGTGATCTTGCTACGCTGTGGCATTATTCATCCGGCAACTTAATTGGTAGTGTTGAACATGTGAACTAAACAAGATGGGAAAGGAAAGGGGTGGTGGGAATGAGGAGCTATATGATTAAGAATGTAGTGCCGAAAATGGAAACTAAAACAAGATGGCATTGCCAAAGGGCAGATGAAGAAGATGGTGGGATTTAAGATGCGATGGCGTAATTGAGAACTCATACAACATTAAGAACAAAGAACTTTGGGAAGAGATATGAAATTAAGGTTGCGGTGGCGAAATTGTGAAAAGCTCCTTACTTCCTTAGGCTTTCTGTCGCATATCTTCTTCAGCTTTTGTTTATTAGGATACATCCGCTTCCTACGCTCCGCTGTGCTGTTTTTCTTACGATGTGAACCGATACCATTTTGGTAGTATGATGTGAAAGTGTTGTGAGCAGAACCAATAAATGCATGGGGGACCTGCACCCACATGGACATGGACATCTCGCACACGCCGACAGCTAAACGATATACCAAGACCAGCCTAAGCTAACCGTTATCGTTGCGATAGCAAGCGAATTTTCTTATCAGCAACCGCAAACCACATTTTCGTGGTAATGGGACTTCCGTTCTCATAGCCATGTCAGTGGTACATGTACTCTTTCTAGACCTTTAATCAACGGCAGCCATATTGTGACGCACATCTCACTCCTGATGACCAATCTTTTGAAAACTTTCGCTCGTTCACTTCACACCCAGCCTTAATCTTGAACGGAACTCAACCACAGCAGTTCTACGGTAATCGCGAAGACGTTGTGCAGTTTCTTTTAGGCTTACACAGCGCCCAACTCCAGCACATTGCACCACTAGCATTTCTCACTCTATCGCCTTAGGCGCAACCTCTACCCAATTTCCGCGATTGTCAACATCTTCAGCCGTAGTCACCAGCACCATACCTTCATCATACGCCTTAGGGGCAACATTTGCAACATTTCAATGACGCCTTTCTACAACCGCAGGTCGCCTGGCCCAATATCATCAACACTAACCAACATTCTAGATCACAATCTAGTTCATTGTAAATACTTGCGAACTTAGGACCTTCAGTGATCAGTACAGAGACAGCGACGTTTTTTCCAGCCTCAACATTGTAGCACTGCCGCCTCCATATTTAACTCAATCTACATCATACTCCCCTGCATCCTCCTCCGCCTCATCCATCATCAGCCTATCTCCCCCTCTTCACTATAATGGCGCGTCGTTCAATCCACAAACCAGTCATTCCTCCAGCAACCCGGAGCTAACACCTCCACCGCGTCGAATCTCCGTACCTTCTTTCACCGCTATCCCAGAAATGGCGCCCCTCCAGAACATGCAAGTTCAACCTCTGTCTCCACATTCCCTTCATACCCACTTCCTCCTTTGGATGACGACGACTCCGTCGTCATGGTACCCTACTCTCCTTCTCCTCCTCCTCCACAGAAACCATTGGCATTTAGTCATATAACGCCTCAACAGCAGTTTGCCCCAGCCATACCACGATCACCGTTATATCCTTTTTAAATCCAAATTACAGTGCTACTTCTCCCGCTCTTCAGTCGCTGGCGCAGGCCAGTAAATTTATCAAAAAAAAAAAAAAGCAACCAAAAGTGGCACACGTGGTTGTGCAGCACAGCAAAGGTCCGAGCGATCAGCGTTTCCTAACTATTTCGATAGGACACCAAGAAGACCAAGATGATGTCGCTGCAGTAGCCATACCACTGCTAGTACCCATTACCCAAGAGGCATGACTCCGGTTGGCTCGCCATGTCCGAAGAGAAAGAAATACAGCCACAACTCCTGATCCTATCACTAAAAGGCCACTATGAGTTTCTAGTTTAGTATGTAGCGCGTGTTTGTGCGTGTTCTATTAATTTAAATAAGTGTTTATTACGCTTTATAATATTGGTAAACTAAAGCTTTTTGCAGAGTTTCCTCTTCTTTAATTGTTTCTTACTTTTCTGGTTTAGTAAAAAGTTGTATTTTTTGCATTTTCATCTTCTTCTTATAATTTGTAAATTCATTTTAGTAAAAACAGTTCACAACAAAAAACATGAAATGCTGTAACGGTAAACTGTGTACTTCACGTCCAGCAGCAAAATATAACAAAAACAATTGATGCTACGCATTTATGCACCAAATCTCCATATGTACCTTTGTGATTAGAGTGTATCACACGTATTTTTTGCGTGATCAATAGCATTCATATTCCATACCAACATTTGCAAACTGCTATTCAGTATTCATGTTCAAAATGTGGGTGAACATTGCATTCAAGGTTTTTTTTTCTTTTCTATATTCTTTATAAAAGAATTATATACGAGGTACGTCCAAAAAGTAAGTTCCGTTTCGTAATAAAATTAAATTGTGTACAGATACAGAATAATTATTTATTGCACAAAATTCTACAACTCTTAAACTACTTTTCCACACAACTGTCGAAATTTTGCAGACATATGTCATAGCGTGGCACAAGTTTTTGTATACCTTCTTCATAGAAGTTTGCCGCCTGTGTCTTCAAAAAGTTGGAAACATCTTCTTTCAGCTCTTCGTCATTGTTGAAGTGTTGACCGCCAAGGAAAGACTTGAGATGTAAAAACAGATGAAAGTCGCTAGGAGCGAGGTCAGGGCTGTACGGAGGATGGTCAAACACGTCCCAGCCAAATCCCTGTAGGAGGTTTTTCGTCACATTTTCAGTGTGTGGTCGTGCGTTGTCGTGAAGAAAAACAACAACTTTTGACAGCAAACCTCGGCGATTATTCTGTATTGCGCGGCGCAATTTCCTAAGTGTATCGCAATAAACATCTGCCTTCATTGTTTGACCACGCGGTAAGAAATCAATGAGTAAGATGCCTTTCCAGTCCCAGAACACTGTGCACACCATTTTTCGAGGTGTCAAGATTTGTTTCGGCTTAACCTTTGCTGGGGATGAAGTGTGCCTCCATTCCATTGATTGCCGCTTACTTTGGGTGTCGTAAGAAACCCAAGTCTCATCTCCTGTGACTATCTGTGTCAGAAATTCTTCGCCGTCTTCATCATAACGGGTTAAAAACTGAAGTGCATTACCCATCCATTTTGTTTTGTGTTGCTCAGTAAGAATCTTTGGTACCCAACGTGAGCAAAGTTTACGAAATTTCAGTTTTTCGGTAACAATTTCATGAATTAGTGATCGTGAGCTTTGGGGAAATTCCATAGCGAGATCACTACTTGTAAACTTGCGGTTTTCCTGGATCTTGTCATCAATCGCGTGAACCTGTTCTTCTGTAACCAAAGATGGACGCCCACTTCGTTCTTCATCGTGCACTTCACTACGTCCTTCATTGAACTGTCGGTCCCATCTTCTCACCATTGAATCACTCATCGCATTTTGTCCGTAAACTTCGCAAATTTGCCGATAAATTTCAATTGGTTTCACTTTCCTAGCATTCAGAAAACGAACCACAGATCTGATTTTACAAGCGGTGGGATTTTCAACCAACGCCGACATTGTAAACAAGCATAACAAAGCGTATGAGGCTGACAGCGATCTCAAAATGGCACACGTTTCTTCTCCTTGATACAGAGCGTCTTCCGCGCATGTGCGGAACTGCGATCGCAGCGCTGCAGCGGAGATAAATTGAAACGGAACTTACTTTCTGGACGTACCTCGTTTTAGCCTCATTTTGTTTTTGTTTCATTAGTTTGTCTGCATTACTTTATAATTTTAATATATATGTATTACTATGCATATTTATTGTTTGTGTGCTTGTGCTTGGTTGTTTATTTTCTTATAACCTAATTTATTTTACCTATATAGTGACCCTTTCGTTCTCCTAGCTATCATAAAACAATGATTACTAATACTATAAAAATATTTCGTAGGTCAACAACAAAAAATACGACAATAGTATCCGTCAATTCATAATAAATATTTTTATAACTACTAATACCAATAAAATAATTTAATTCAAAATATTTAAACTCGCATATTCTACAAAAATAACATAAATCAAACAACCTCATTTTGTTATATCAATGTATTTCTATTTCAGCTGCCTTATCATTTCGTCTCGTATTCCGACTCTCCTTCCTAATCATCTTCCTCACCATCCCCTCCACCACTCTGCTCTGCTCCTTCTTCGTCATAAAGTGTTTCATAATTAGGAAATTTCTCTATCCCGCGTATGCATGCATTTTCTAATCTGCCAATCATCTGCTTTAATGCTTGAAATTCATCGCATATTTCCTTATATTCTGTTTACCAATTCCTGCTGCTTTGTCGCATTGTGCTTTTTCTCTTCCAGTTCTTTTTTCGTTCATTCCATGATCCCCCGTATACCTTTCGCCCTAATTTCACATTCTTGCTTTTCTTTCTTCACCCTCTCCATCTCCTTATCTCTGCACTATACATTCCTCCAGATAATCACATTCCGTCTTATTTCCACCAATCATTTCCTCCGCCAATCACAATACTTCTTATTTTCGCCAATACTCTTCGTTTCATCGATAGCACCCACACGGTAAACCCATCTCCGTCAAACTGCACAGCTGCGAGAACAAAATCCATTTTGTGTTATCTAACATGAGTTTGAACGATGTCCAGTTGAAGTCAGACTCTTGGCGTTCCAGCGATGAAGGTTTTGGCCGTGAAGAAGAACAAAACGACGCCCCCTAGATCAGTGGTTCCAATTTGTTCTCGCAAGGGGTTATACGTGTTTTCTATTAACAAGCAATACGATTCCGCTGCTAAAATGCAGTAAATGTTAAACGAAGAACGCATGTGCTACGGTAGATGCATTTGGGTCACGATTCTACCCGATCACATACACGGTGATTGGATGTTCAGCGTCGATAAGATCCGAGTTTTCGTCCAAGAAGAAGACCAAAACAACGCCATGAAACATTTCAGAAACAACGGCTGGTGGTGAAACCAATGGACTTGTCTTCCGGATGTTCTGCTTCCTGTAATATCAACCTTCAGTCCATGCTGAGCAGCCTTGGGGTAATGTCAGAACCGAGGTGTAAGGTTTTCTCTTCACCAAACGTGCAGCTGCAATCTTAACAACTGTCTCACGCGATGCTAACTGGCGTTCTACGAACACCTTACTCAGCTCACCAAGCAAAGAAAAAGTTTCAAAACATTTTCCATGTAAAGGTTAGTTGGGTATGGTGCTATTTACTTTAACATCTTCGAGTCGCATTCTTGGAAGACACTGAATTTAAATACCAAGTTTGGTATTTAACCGATTTTTCCTTTTTGAGCTATGACAGACAGAGTGCCATACACACATGAGCGCGCCGATCTTTTTATAAAAATCTTATATGTTCCATTCACACGACTTTCTATAGCTGTCCTCAAACAATTTTTCTTAAAAAAGATTCTTCTTTTATCTACATCAAGCTAATGAAGTGAAACATTGCCAGCACTTGCTTCTGTGTAAGTTGAAGGGAAATAAGGGAACACGCAGGCTAAAGAGGTAGTCAGAACTTTTAAAAGCCGGTCGCTAAGTGAAGCAAATGAAATTCGCTTCTCTTTGCTTTCTAGGGAAAAATAAAAGAGAGGCGATAAAGAGGGTGTCTCCTGTTTAAGA
Source organism: Hymenopus coronatus (assembly GCA_030762935.1). NCBI lineage: Eukaryota > Metazoa > Arthropoda > Insecta > Mantodea > Hymenopodidae > Hymenopus > Hymenopus coronatus. The sequence goes on from CM060884.1 coordinate 2,181,735, forward strand.
AAAATGTTTAAGTACCTTAAAACTGAAACCAATAACTCGGAATATCTCTAAAACGGATAACTCTACTACAAAAAAAAAAAACAAAACAACAAAAAAAAAACATATATGATATAAATTGTGTTTTAATGAGATATACATATTTTGTGTAGTAAGTTTGTATATCTCCTACGGTTTATCACTAAGAAAACATTTATACAAAAGTCATTCCGGTATTCCCAGAAAGTTCAGGATATACATGACGTTTGTCATGAAAATTTCAAATTTTAAAGTATGCTGCCTCTTTTATATGTGAACCTCTGACACACATTTTTAACATGAGTATTGACAATGCTATTTTTTTTTTTGTTTAATTCTTTTAAACTAGTAAAAGTCATTCCCAGTTATAAAAAGGAGGTAAAACTATGTCAATTATAGACCTATAAGTATTATCCTTGTTGTGTCGAAGGTTTTTGAAGTTTTATTAAATGAACAGATAACACAATACTTTGAGAATAGCTCACTGTTTTCTCCTAGTCAATTTGGTTTTAGAACTGGACATATTACTGTTGAGGCTGTACTAGTATTTATAACGAACTCTGGACGCTTTTGAAGCGTGGTTGGGTGGCGGATGGGTGAATGGGTGGGTTGCTGAATGGATGGGTGGATAGGCGGGTGGATGGATTAATGAATGGATGGGTGGATGGAGGAAAGGGTGGATGAATGGATGAATGAATATGTGGGTGGAAAGGTGGGTGGGTGGATGGATGGGTGGGTGGGTTGATGGATGGATGGGTGGGTGAATGTAGGGTGGGTGGATGGATGGATAGGTGGGTGTGTGAATGGATGGATGGGTCGATGGGTGGATGGATGTGTGAGTGGATGGATGAATGGATGGATGGGTGAATAGATGGATTGATGGGTTGATGGGTGGGTGGATGGATGGATGATGGATGGGTGGGTTGATGGATGGATGGGTGGGTGGATGGATGGATGGGTGGATTGGTGAGTGGGTGGATGGATGGGTGTTTGAAAGTATGGATGGGTGGATGCATGGATGGATGGGTGAATGGATGGTTTGGAGGATAGAAGGGTGGATAATGGGTGGATGGTTGGGTGTATGAGTGGATGTGTGGGTGGATGGATGGGTGTGTGGACGGGTGAATGGGTGGATGGATGGCTAAATGTGTGGGTGAATGAGTGGATGGGTGGGTGGATGGATGGAAGGATGGGTGGATGGAAATGTGGGAGCGTGGATTGGTGTTGCATGGATGAATGGGTGAATGGGTGAAATTGTGCGTGGATGGGTGGGTAAATGGAGATTGGGTGGTTGGGTGATGGAAGGATGACTGGGTGGGTATTTGGGTGGGTGGGTGGATGGATGCATGAATGCGTGGGTGGATGGATGGGTGGAAGAATGATGGGAGGGTGGATGGTAGCATAGGCGTATGGATTGATGGATGGAGTGATGGGCGAATGGGTTGATGGGTGTGTGGGTGGATGGATTGTTGGATGGGTGGATTAATGGATGGATGGTTGCGTGGATGGGTGGGTTGATGAATGGATAGGTGGATGGGTGGGTTGATGAATGGATAGGTGGATGGGTGGATGAATGGATGGATGGTTGGGTGGATGGATGGGTGAATGAAAGGAGTGGTGGGTGGACGGATGTTTGGATGGATATGTGAATGGATTGGATGGGTGGATGTGGGTCGATGAATGAATGGATGGGTGGGAGGATGTATGGATCGGTGGGTGCATGGATGGGTGTATGGATGGATGGATTGGAGGGTGGATGGATGGATAGGTGTGTGGATTGATGGAGTTATGGGTGGATGGGGGGGTGGGTGGATGGATGGTTGGATGGGCGGATGGGTGGATTGGTGGGTGGGTCAATGTATGGAAAAGTGGGTGGATGGATGGGTGGGTGGATGGATGGGTGGGTGGATGGTTAGATATATGGGTGAGTGAATAGATGGATGGATGGGTTGGTGGATTGATGGAAGTGTGGCTGGATGGATGGGTGGATGTATGGATGGATGGATTTATGGGTGGGTGAATGGATGGATGGGTGGATGCATGGGTGGGCGGATTGATGGATGGGTGGGTGAATGGGTGGTTAAATGGATGGGTGGGTGGATCTGTGGGTGGGTGAATGTTTTGATGGGTGGATTAGTAGGTGAATGGGTGGGTGGATGGTTTGATTGATGGGTGGATGGGTGGGTGCATGGGTGGGTGGATGGGTTGGTGGATGGATGGGTGGGTGGGTAGGTGGTTGGATGGATGGATAGATGGGCGGATTGATGGCTGGGTGGGTGGATGGTTAGATGGATGGGTGGATGGAATAATAAATGAACAGAAGGATTACATTGACACCCTAAAGCTTCAAATTCGGCTATTACATACTTTGGATTGCGTAACTCAGCAAAAGGAACTTCATTCGGAGACGTCAACAAAACAGAAAGACTCAATCTCTTCACAGGTATTCACGGAACATTTAACGGCTCAACTAGAAGAACCTCGGGAAGTGATTGTGCAAAATGATGTGTGTGGTGCAGCTTATAGTGATGTTGTTGCCGTCGGTTTATTCCGACAAATAAGGACAGTTTAAAAGACAACAGGTACGACAATTTTCAGCTTAAGACAAATTTTAAACCTGCAGCACAATATGAATCTACAGAATTTATTGATAGTGTAAAACAAGGTAATCAATCTGAAGAAGTCTGGAAGTAAGTATCCTATAAAAGTAAGTTGAAATCCAAAACTGAATTTAAGGCCAATACGGTTTCTGACAAGCACATACAAAAGAAAGAATTTCTCACAGTTAATACTGCCAAGGGCAAACTTGCCGTAGCTGATAAACTGCATTTCCTGTTTGTTTCGCGACTCGCCCAGAGATTGAATGCTCTCAGGTCCTTCAATACCATAGTGAACGTAAACCGGGCAACCATGTTGTAGAAAAAATTGAAAATTAAGTATTCAAGTTATAGTTCTTTTAAAAATGGTATGCCTTCAGTATTATTTGAGGTAGTCTATACGCCGGAATCCTGGCCTAGTGGTTCGTTTATTAGTAAATTTTACTTTCCAAAGGATTCTCTAAGCTACAGGGTTTTCAAAGAAACAGAACAACATGGTGATATAAAATGTAATAACTCGAAGAATACAAATAAATTAAATTTTAAAATATTGTATTGGAATGTACAGAGCATGTTGAATAACATGGACAGTTTAATTGACATTGTTAATGCTTACGACAGATATAATTTGTATTGCTAAACATTGGCCTTGTGACAAAGAATTATTTTTGTTAAAAACTTTTGGGTTTTACTTGGCAAGTTATTTCTGCAGACGAAGTGGCAAACATGGCGGCTCTGCAATATTTATAAAACATGTGCATGAATCCAGCCAAATAATTGACATAAGTAACCTTGTTGTTCCAGATAATTTTGAAACCTGTTGTGTTTTCATTAAGAGTGTTAACTTTTTATGTGTTACCTTTTATAGACCACCTAATAAGTTGAGAACCAGTTTTAATGATTTTTTGTCTCGTTTTTATGATTTATTTTAATTAATATTTAGCCGCAAAATGGATGTCAATATTGTTATTAGTGGTGATTTTAACATCAATTTTAATACCAAAAGTAATGAGTTAACTGATTTAATTAATGTGTTTGAATGTTTTGGGTTACGTTGTTTGATTACAAAAACTACTCGACCTGCGTCGGGTAGTTGTTTGAATAATGTATTTACTACCATACACCACGACAAGTGTTCTGCGGAAGATATTCCTTGTATATTTTCTGACCATGATCCAATATTATTCTCAGCCAATATTGATAACGATGGCAATGATTTACCAAGGAAATTAATAACGGTAAGGGACACCAATAATTGTAACGTAACACATTTTTTACTCATGAATACTAACTGGATCTATTTGTACAATACAGCTGATTGTGATAATATTTTTACATATTTTTAAAATGTTTTTATGAGGCTGTTAACGTTTCCTTTCCCTTTATAACTTTTAGACCCAATCTGTATAACAAATGTAACAATAAAAAGTGGTATAATGATGAACTCCAAATTTTGAAACACAAATGTAGGATGTTTTATGATCTTCATGTTTATTTTGGTATGCATGAATATAAAAGCAGATATATTGAGTTGAAAAAGAAGTACCAACTTACCTTAAAGTTGTCTAAAATGAACTACTATTCTGCTTTCATTAAAAACTCTAATAATATATCAAAATCCTCCTGGTTAGTGATTTCAGAACACTTAAATTCTAAGTCTGATATTTCCCAAACTAATCTAAATTGTGAAGCATTTAATTCCCTTTTTATTGATAAGATCAATGATATTGTGAAAAGTCTACCTATTACTAATGAATCAATGTCCTTTTTAAATAAGTTGCCCAAGCCTAATTGTAATTTAATTTTTTTAGAACTTAGTGTTGAAGATGTTTACTCTGGTATTATGTATCTGTATAATAGTACATGCATGGATGTATATAGAATCAATTCAAAAAGTCTTATATTAGCTGTTCCATATATATGTGAGCCATTAACTTATGTTTCTTATAGTTGACTTAAAGCTGGATATTTTCCGGATGCTTTTAAAGTTTTCAAAATAATACCAGTATTGAAAAAGGGGGATAAAACGTTTTATGATAACTATAGGTAATCAGTATAATTCCAATAATAGGCAAGATATTTGAAGGACTATTAGTAAACAAATCGTTACTTATTTTGACACCAACTTGTTTAGTAAAAACCAATTTGTTTTAGACATGGAATGAGTACAATAAAGGCCGTTATAAGCTTTCTGCAACAATGCTATGAAAATATTAACAATGGTAATAATGTATCAAGCAGTCTTTCTGATCTTTCCAGAGCCTTCGACACTGTTTCACCTATTATTCTCTTTGAGAAACTTAAATTTTTATGGTTTTCAGCATTTAGCTTTTAAGGTCTTATTTTAGCAATAGGAATCAGGCAACTTATTTTAATGGATGTTTATCTGAATTTAAATCTGTAAATTATGAAGTTCCTCAAGGGTCAATTTTGGGATCTGTATTTTTATAATTTATATTAACGATGTTCCTGCCTCAATCTGTGATGAAAAGTTTACTCCTTAGCTCTTTGCAGATGATTTAGCAATTACTTTCTCTGACAAAGATAAACACATATTAAGACCAAAAGTAAACACGGTAACATCAGTTGTTAACAATTGGTGTAACGTCAATAATTTGAGCATAAACACTGGAAAAATTACTGATAAACAATATAAATGTACTGTTGGTTGTTTTGGTAGCTCATTAAAATTGTAGGTATTCATATTGATTCTGACTTGGAATGGTCAACGCACATTAATCGTGTTTTAAAAAAATCACAACAGGAATTTTTATGCTGAGAATCTTGAGCTATAATATCACTAAGGATGTGCTGATAAAATCGTATTATGGTCATATTTATTCACATGCTAATTATGGTTTGCTTCTTTGGGGAAATCACTCCTTGGCAACGAAAATATTTTTATTACAAAAAAGGGCTATTAGATTAATTTGTGGAGTTCATCCAAAATAACACTGTAAACCACTGTTTGTTGATCTAAATATATTAGCTTTGCCATCAAAGTAAGTGCTGAACAGTCTTTATATGTTAAGAAAAATGTTAGCAGTTTTACAGCTTGCTTCAATATACATAATTAATTAACACGAAAATGTCAGAACTCATATATAAATATTTTAAACATACGAAAATTAAACAGTTTTATAGTTGTCTCTATTAAACTCTATAATGTTTTACCCCAAACATTAAGAGATATCCCTGTATCAAATTTTAAAAGGACCATACGCCATACATTGGTGGCTAATCAATTGTATTCTGTGAATGATATTTATAATATAGCTTGGTAACTTTTAATTTATGACGTTGCTATACTGTAATAGTCGTTGGCAATAAACACTATCGATCTATCCATCTATCCGTCAACCCTTCTATCTGTCTATCTGTCTGTCTTTCTGACAGTCGGTGGATATGTCTGTGTGTCTATCTATCTATCTATCTATCTACAGAACAGCGACTAGTTTCTGTACAGTAACAGTGACTACTTTCTGGACAGTAACAGTGACTGCTTTCTGAACAGTGACTACTTTCTACACAGTAACAGTGACTACTTTCTGTACAGTAACAGTCATTACTTTCTATACAGTAACAGTGACTACTTTCTGTACAGTAACAACGATTGTTTTCTATACAGTAACAACGAATAGTTTATACACAGTAACAATGACTGTTTTCTATACAGTAACAACGACAGTTTTCTATACAGTAACAACGACTACTCTCTATTCAGTAACAATGATTGGTTTGTATACAGTAACAACGACTACTTTCTATTCGGTAACAACAACTACTTTCTGTACAGCAACAATGACTGTTTCCTATACAGTAACAACGACTACTTTCTATTCGGTAACAACAACTACTTTCTGTACAGCAACAACGACTGTTTCCTATACAGTAACAACGACTACTTTCTATTCACTAACAACGACTGGTTTCTATTCGGTAACAACGACTACTTTCTATTCAGTAACAACGACTGGTTTGTATACACTAACAACCACTACTTTCTATTCGGTAACAACAACTACTTTCTGTACAGCAACAACGACTGTTTCCTATACAGTAACAATGACTACTTTCTATTCACTAAAAACGACTGGTTTCTATTCAGTTACAACGACTACTTTCTGTACAGTAAAAACGACTACTTTATATACAGTAACAACGTCTGCTTTCTGTACAGTAAAAACGACTACTTTCTGTACAGTTACAACGACTACTTTCTATACAGTAACAACGTCTACTTTCTGTACAGTAAAAACGACTACTTAATATACAGTAACAAAGTCTACTTTCTATTCAGTAACAACAACTGTATTCTATACAGTAACAACGACTGTTTTCTGTACAGTGACAACGACTACTTTCTATATAGTAACAACAACTGTTTTCTGTACAGTAACAACGGCTGTCTTCTGTGCAGTACTAACGACTACTTTCTATTCAGTAAAAACGACTGTTTTCTGTACAGTAACATCGGCTGTTTTCTGTACAGTAACAACGACTGTTTTCTGTACAGTAACAACGGCTGTTTTCTGTGCAGTAACAACGACTACTTTCTATACAGTAACAACGACTACTTTCTATTCAGTAAAAACGACTGTTTTCTGTACAGTAACAACGACTACTTTCTATACAGTAAAACGACTACTTTCTATACAGTAACAGACTGTTTTCTATACACAAACAACGACTGTTTTCTGTACAGTAACAGCGATTGTTTTCTGTACAGTAGCGACTGTTACCGGTACAGTAACAATGACTAGATTCTGTACAGTAACAAAGACTACTTTCTATACAGTAACAGCGACTGTTTTCTGTACAGTAGCAGCGACTGTTTTCGGTACAGTAACATTGATTGGATTCTGTACAGTAAGAACGGCTACTTTCCATACAGTAACAAAGACTGTTTTTTGTATAGTAACAACGACTAATTTCTATACAGTAACAACGACTGTTTTCTGTACAGTAACAACGATTACTTTGTATGCGGTAACAACGACTGTTTTCTGTACAGTAACAACGACTACTTTCTATACAGTAACAGGAACTGTTTCTGTACAGTAGCAACGACTGTTTTCCATACAGAAACAACGACTGTTTTCGGTACAGTAACAACGTCTGTTTTCTGTACAGTAACAGCGACTGTTTTCGGTACAGTAACATTGACTGGATTCTGTACAGTAAGAACGGCTACTTTCCATACAGTAACAAAGACTGTTTTTTGTATAGTAACAACGACTAATTTCTATACAGTAACAACGACTGTTTTCTGTACAGTAACAACGATTACTTTGTATGCGGTAACAACGACTGTTTTCTGTACAGTAACAACGACTACTTTCTATACAGCTTCAACGGCTGTAACAACGATTACTTGCTATACAGCAAGAACGACTATTTTCTATACAGCAACGGCTACTTTCTATAGAGTAATAACGACTATTTTCCGTAGAGTAATTAGGATTATTGCTATACAGTAATAACGACTATTTTCTATACTGCAACAACGACTATTTTCTATACAGCAACGACTATTTTCTATAGAGTAAAACCGACTACTTTCTATAAAGTAATAACGACTATTTTCTATACCGTAGCAACGACTATTTTCTATACAGCAACGACTGTTCTCTGTAGAGTAAAATCCCCTACTT